>CM017559.1:19993658-20381158 GCA_007844125.1 Sinonovacula constricta | reverse complement strand
CTGATTACTATCTGATTATATTAAAAATAAATAAATAAATAAATAAATAAATAAATAAATAAATAAAAAATAAATAAATAAATAAATAAATAAATAAATAAATAAATAAATAAATAAATAAATATTATGTGTGATGCCAGGCGATAAGGTGATCTTATAACCCAGTTTTCAATGGGATCTTACAAAGTTTCGATTTGTGAACAAAATAAGCTTGACAAACCTTGCTCGGGTCGCCTTAATTATAGGTAAAAAAATTAACAAGCTAAAACAGGGTGGTCCTCAGACATACTTGAAATGTGAAATCTGGAAACCCTAGACAAGTCACTAGGATAAGTTCGCCTAAATATTTTGCAACCGATAGGGTAGCCTCGCAAACGGTGCATAATATTTACACAGCATAATATTTACCAATGTTTACATAACGTACTAGCCACATTATTCACCGATCATTATGCTTGTTTGTATTTGAGCAGAAACTGCTTGTTAGGCCGACGATGACAGAATAGAAAATCGAGACGACCGGAGTTTTAGCAGTGTCTGTTTGAAAAGACGCGTTAGTAGTTAGAATGTCCTAATGGTTGATATTTATTTTATTCACGTAACGGGATGTGTCAACAATCTTTTATTTAGCACAGAAACGATAGTTGCTAAAATACACCGGTTTACCATTCATTTGAAAAGTATACTTTTAATACAAGAAATGTATGTCAGTCCCATACAGTACTTTTAATATCTGCTTGACCTTAATTCTCACGCCACATAAAAGTCGTTAAGAACAACTACAAAACAAACAACAGCCCCAATAGGCCGAACATTCGTCAACCATTTTTTAACAATTAATAAAATCTCCGATTTTTCACGCTAAAGTAACTATGTAAGACCCTTGTGTTTTTCCCCGTTTATTTTTTTTTACTTTATACCATATTTGGCGCCTCAAGTGTTAAAGGTTGTATGAGACCATTTGGACCGGATTTTTTTTTCAAACAATCATTTAAAGAAGTGTCACCTTAAAAAACCGTGAAATGCTGTTCTACTTCAATGCTTAAAGTAGAGCATACACCCAATTCGTCCTATCTGAGCCACGTTGCACCGTGAGCTATTTTTAAACATAGAAAAACCACTTACTTTTAAGGTCACGCTTTATCATCATCACAGACAGTGGAATCTATTTTTAGCAATAATCCCAATTGTGCTTATTTATAGATTTGGAAAGAATGAACACTATTTTTTTTCACGATTATTACCGTCTAACATTTAACTTAGTGTTCAAAAATCGTCTTTTCGGACACCACCTTTACGGATAATGTGTTGGAATAAAAGTTAGATAAGAATTGCAGACCAATTTCCGAAAAGGTGCCCCTGCTTTCCAACCAAACTCAACTTTAATATGTATATCATTTACAATTTCAGGCACAAAATATCGTCGCAGTTATTAAAAGCAAAATGAAATCCGAAGATGTGTAAATATGTCACCAAATATCAGAAAAAAACATACTATTTTTTAACCTTGTAAACTATCATGAGCGAGCTATTAATTTTATAATTGCTAAAAGAGCATTTCTTAAATAAATCAAGCTGCTTGTATTTAAGTTTGTTTAAGCAAAATTCCTTGCCAATACTAATATTGATATATAATAGTAAATAATGAACTGGCAGAATTGTCTTTTTTTGTTTGGTAATACACTTGGATAAAAAAGGGAATGTTTTTTTCAAGACACTCAATCAAACAGACATCTCGAATTTCGATATTTTAAATAATTGACACCATTTTACATCATTTAAAAAAGCCAAACAAATTTCTCCCCCGCATTGTATTTATTACACAACACACAAAGTATACTTAAATAAAACTTTACATAAACCAACTACCGAATTCAGGGGCTCAATGAAGTCGAATAATATCCTTCTTTTGCATAATACATAATTATTGCATTGATTGGCAATGTAAATATTTTTCTAAATACGTGGGGTAAATAAGGCTGTAGAAATTGAAAATGTCTGGAGGCTTACGGATGTTAAAACCTTAAGAAATTAGCAAAGCGAAAACAGTTAAGCGAAATTTAAAGTGGTAATTCAAAAAGAAGGTTTTAAAAAAGATATTGAAAGAACATGCACTTGGACGTTAGGTAGCTGACCGGGATCCTACAGTTACGTAAATCATTTTTATTCAAACTATGCCAAGACGTAGAGTTTTATTTATTTATTACTCTTGATGTTGTCTGTTTTACCTAAAGAAAAGATTTCAAAAGAGAGCACGATGTCATTGAATTTGAAGTTTTATGCTGTTGGCTTGCTGACAAATAAATTATTTTTTCATAAGCAGATTTAAATACGACCTTATCCAAAAAAAAAAGCTGTTGATCAATAGAGTTCAAATTGCTCGAAGAAATTGGATTTGTGTCTTAGAGGATTATACAAATTACATAAAAAGGATATTCACTATTTAAGTCACACTTTCAAAAGCTTTACTTTTCCTTTGAATGCGTTTGGACTTTACGAAATAATGATTCAGTTGAATTTCAAACACTTTCAAAATTAGAACCAAAAGTTTGTAAATACTTTTCCAATTGCATAATGTCATTTTTTATGTATGTTCTTGTATTTGCACCTTTGAAAACTGAATACGGTTTAACTATAAATTTTACACTAAACAAATGAAAGTGCTTATTTTCTTGCGATTGGAGCCGTAATATCGGTGACCAATGCCCTGTTTACCTTCTCTACAACAGTTTTGAATGGTCCGTGGTTTAAAACTTACAAGTACCTATTTGTCAATTCATTTTGGAGCACGCCGGGAAAAAAAGAAAGGGACAAAAATGTAATAAAGGCAAAACTATGCTTGGTTTTGTTAAGATCTGAACCTGGAACTGCATGTAGTGTGTTCATTGCTCTAGCAAGTGCGCCAGTGAGTCATGGTAAAGGCTTGTTTTATGTTGTTGTTTTTTTATGGACTGCGAATTACATAATGTTTGCGTAAAACATTGCCTATGTTATGATTTTGACTGTTTCAGTTTGTGCTGTTGTAGTTTAGTTAGACTAAATTCGGTTACAAGGCTGGACACAAAAAATGGTTGAAAAACGACAACACAACAACGCCTATGTTATGATTTTGACTGTTTCAGTTTGTGCTGTTGTAGTTCAGTTAGACTAAATTCGGTCACAAGGCTGGACACAAAAAAAATGGCTGAAAAAAACAACACAACAACAACAAAATATTTGCTTAGTAGGAGTCGATCTTTGCTGGGATATACAATGGGCATCATCTCTTTTTTAAAAATTAATATGTTAACGCTATAATATGTTAACGGTGGCATCCGACCTATTGAGACAAAATACACGAAACATCAAAGACAATGCAAATAACGATCCTGAACTTATTTGGTTTGCTTCATCACGCGGCTGATGTCCTAGAATTGTTTGGAGGTTGACTTGAAGCACCACAAACATGATTTCAGTGGGAATTATCTCATCCCTGTATACGCAGCATAGTTGAGCTATTTTTAGAAGCAGCAACCAGGAGTTTGTACATATGTACGTTCGCTCTTTTCACTTTTTATTTTGCCATATTTTCAACGAGTATGCATTGTAAATGTAAAAATCATTTTCTTTCTTTCTCTCTGTTTATTTACTTACTTATTTATTTTTCATTGTTTCCATTGATCTTTGTAAATCTTCAATACTGGAGGAAATAAAGATATAAAGTATTAAATAACAATTACTCGGTCGCAGATGTCCTTTGTGGAAAAAACATGACTTTCAGCCGGTTTTGCCAAAAGGTTATATAAAGCGGAAATCCCCATTGCGTCTAAAATAGATTAAAAATTATGAAAGGTCAGAAAAAAAGTATTTCATGATTTAAGCTAACTTACCATTAAGGTTGAAGTAAAAAGAAATCTAGACTAAAAGCAAGATCGTATCGATGGCCAGTTATCTTTCCAAAAATACACACAGACAATGGCGTGGTATCTCATCATGTAAAAACAGTGTCTTGAATTTAAGACCCGTATTCACCAGCGATTCTTACGCCTAAGACATGACTTAAGAACAAGTTACAATTTTCATACCAATAAAACCACGCTTATTTATGAAGTTTCAATGTGATTTTAAGCTTAATGTTGCAAAGTTAAAGTGTCATGCAAAAAACAGAAGTATAGCTAAAGGCACAATGAAGGTATTGTGGATTGAAATCCATGACTTGAGCAATTGCTTACTTCGTAAACTACTGGCGTAAGAATTCTTTCTGCAACGTCATTGCGGTGCAAAAGTCCGAATGTTCGCATACATTTTACTGGGCAAACTTTAAAAAAAAGTCCATCAAGCTTAAAATAAACATAAAGCTATCCTGTCGACGATAAAAATGTGACACATGTTAACATTGTGGTCCAGAATTGTGCGCAAAAATAGGTTTTAAACGAGCAAATCAATGGCAGTTGATAAAAAATAGTTTTGAAATTCAAAGTTAATTCAGAGTGTAAAAGCCACGCGCTACAAATATTAAAAAAATACAAATAACCGCAATAATAATATTTAATATGGTACACTTATGATAAAAATAAAAAGTAAATCTAGCAAACGAATCAAATCCAAATTACGAAACATAAAAAGCCATGCAATCGCAAAAAGAATAATTTATCTTCTTGAAACCTCGAACTATAACACCGCTTTACAGTCTAATGAAAATTTCAATCAAAAGAAGCGAGATGAAAAGAAGGGCAATTTCTACTGCATAAAATAGGCTAGCGTTAGGTATGATTTTTCCATTGAAAATAACTTTGATCTCATTGAGAATCACGTCATGTTCACGTTATGGTCTTCAATTGTAGGTTTATGTATTGACAATACGCAAATTAGCATTTTTATTTGATTTTTTACCAATCTGGGCGTATAAGGTTCGCTTTGCATGGTGCCTGCCCTTCAAATTTAATTTTCAATTTTATTAAAGATTCGAGCATTGATATTCATTATTTTTTTGCATGTGAAAGAACATATTAAATAATGATTGGTAAAAAACATTCATATTTTAAAATAAAAAATAAAACTATGGCGTGTATCATGACAAGCCATGTTATACAATTAATTTAGTACTTATCCTACAAGTTATATAAAACACAACGGGAAACTTATGGGAATTTATTCAACTTGAAACTTCAATTTAATATACAATGTCTCCAAATTTGATTGACTTTTTACATACATATGAATTAACATAAAAACCTAATAAAGATGCCCTTCGCAGACAAGAATTTGAAAAAAAGAAGGTTGGTCATTCAGTTCTAAAAGAAAGAGGTCAAGTCTATTATATGTTTATGTATATTTATACATGTTTATGTTAATGATTACATATTGATTTACACTTTTTGTATTTATGTATATTATGACTGTTAATGTGTACCATTTCAAATATAATATAATAATATATAATATAATATAATATAATATAATATAATATAATAATATTATATAATATAATATCACATCACATTACACTATGTATTATATTGTATCATATTGTATTATATTGTATTATATGATATGATATGATATGCGATGTGATATGATGTGTTATAATAAAATAAAATATTATATAATATTATATAATATTATATAATATAATATTACATCACATCACATTACATTATGTTATATATTTTATCATATTGTATTATATCATATGATATGATGCGCTGTAATCATATCATATCATTTCATATCAGAGAAACAAAACTTTGACACAAATTGTCGAAAACCATCTATGTTTTTCAAGCCAAATAAAAGTACACACATTTCGATTTCGATTACATTGTAAAACTGTAAATACGTTCTTTGACTCACTTTTGTAGAACCAAAATACATAAGTGTGAGTCAATCACCAAGGTTTTGTGTTCATTTCTTGACAAAATACTTCACATTGTTTATCTTAAGCGGGAAAACACTCACGAGGGATTAATTTTTTTTTTTTGCTGCATTCATTACACTGTATACATATACTTGAGAGATAAAAAATCAAAACCTGACTGAAGTGCAATACCTTTGATTAACAATATACCAGACTGTCGCGAGAAGTAAATCGTAAAGACACGTGTATTTAATTTGCATTTATATAGTGTTTTCATTTCGCCTTAACCGGACCTGGTAGCGCAATCGGTAGAGCGTCGGCTCCAGGTATGGGAGGCCCCGTGTTCAATCCTGGGCCGCGATATACCAAAGTCGTTAAAATGGTAGTGGTATAGCTCCCTTGCTAACGCTAAAGCAAATATGAGGGTAGTTCCACGACTGGTTGCCCCGGAGTCAGGATAATGTGACTGGGTGGTGTCATGCCAGGTGTTCACGGCATGCTATACACAGTGAAGGCAGCACTATATCTGTTTCAAGTGGACAGCGTTTCCAGATAACCGAAAGACTGTTTGTGGGGCGATAAACCCAACAAATAAATAAAGTTTCACGTTTGCCCCTCGTGGACTGGTGATGTATAGGACAAATGCATATTCTGCAATCATGCATGTACAATGTATATTATATGTCTTAAACAAATAACAAGATACGTAGCATGTTTTCTTCAACTGATTTATCATGACTCACGAACCAATCTTCACCCACATCAACGATTTATATCTTAGTTTCGTTTGTGAGTTTGTAGATACAAGTGCTTGTACATTACAGCGACGTTCAGTTTTTATTGGTCGAAGTAAACCTGGGTAGAACCACTGGCTCAGCGACAGATCGGCAGGAAGTACTCCCCACACATGAAAACTCTAGAGCCGACCGGGTCTTGAACCCATGCGGTAAGGAGCCACGAAGTCACAGTTGCTTATCGGCGATCATACCCACTAGGCCACACGGGCGTCCCCTAACATTCGTTGAAATATAGGCCGACTTGCCTAAATACATTTACAAAACGCATTTTTCTATGAATTATGACGTTTTATCGGCTTCGCCATATCTCGACAAGTCTCATGTTTTATCATTGATGCAATCATGTTCAAAAGCAAATTGTAGTTCATGCTCAATGATAACCAATTATCAGTTTTCAAAACAGAATGCATCTTTGTCAGTTTAAACTGCATTCATTTCCAGAAACAAATAGAAGTTTAAAATTCAAATTCTATACTGAACATTTCTCTCTTTAAATTTCAATAGGAACAATACGGGAGATTAAAATCCCTCCCCATGATGGAAAATTGACCGGAATTGCATTGGAACCGAAAAGCAAACAAACCAAACACTAAAAAACGTTAAACAACATAGCAGCGTTGAATATTCCTTGAAAAGCAAACATTATCTAAAGTCATTGTTTTTTATCCTCATCACCTGTCAAGCAAGCAAGCATGTCTACAGTCGAGTCGGAATTAAGGGCACCGAGTTATCGGGTGCGTTCATCCAATTATTACTATCGATTTCTGGTGTTTTCCTGCCTTCAAACCGGAAATAGTTTTTTTTGTCATGCGGCCCTGTTGTTTGCAGAGAGATTCGTATGGAGTGGCAGTCGGAACATCTCGTTCCATTTTTCATAATACTGTATCACAGTTTTATACAAAGTTACCTGATCAATCGGAAAACCTCGGACATATTTACAACTACATTGAATGCATTAATATGGTCAATAAGAAAAGATCCTTCAAGAATTACCACATGATATTTAAACTAAACTACCTATCGACAAAGGCAAACAGGGTAATTGTACGACGCAGGCAAGAGGCCACACAATTTAAAGCATCTTATGCATTGGAAGATGTTTCACTAAAAATGACCGAAACGCTCCGATTAAATGACAAAACAGTCGATCACCCCACCCTCTCCAAAAAGCTTCAAACACATAAGCTAATCACTGAAAGAGATATAAATTACGATACGTTTGTTAAGTGTTGCCAAAATTAAAGTTTATCAGGTAGCTACTTCATTTTGGATCATAAATAAAAGAAGGGTTATCACTGAGGAATTCCGAGTTGTGTCGATGTAATATCCGGATATTATGCACGTTGAGGGTATATGTCTGTTTGAACAATTTGTCAAGTGCCAGTGGAATCTAAACCAAGAGAACATCTAGGATAGAAAAAAATGCATTGCTTGTGCAAAACCGTCGATGCATTAACGCTGAGTTCAGAGAATTGACTCATTTTAATATGAAATTAATTAAACCAGTAATATGTAATCAATACAATATAAACACAATGATCCTGCAATCGGAACGTCTCGGGCAATTCCGTCTTCTGCAACGATCTAACGAGTATATAATTTTTCATAGATCGGTTTCTACTGGCAAGTCAATGTGCTGATGTTTACAAAGTATATTGACCAACGTTGTATTTGTACAGGAAATTAAAGCAATCGGAACTCTTTAAGGCATTATATTGCATGGATGGAAATACGCTTGTAGTTCAAAACGACGACTTTTATTTTCACTCGGAATAACACGGTCATTTCTGCAAAATAGAATCGGAGAATACCGATGTTATTCGACATAGATTTCGTTGGCTGTAGTTTTTTTTTTAAATTATTTTTTGTCCCTCTCGACTCCATATTTATTTTTTTTACCCGCCCGAGCTACCAGTAGGGACCAGTTCTCTTTAGGATCAATGTAGTTTTGAAGGATCTGGCTTCAGAGACAAATCATTGTCAGATAAACTCGACCTAGATTGAGACAAAATGAAGCTTTATCGACTCTGATCTTCCGCCTTCGAACACGCGATTCTCCGAGAGAATGTCGACGTGCTGACTACGTATAGATTGTAGATAGCAAGCATACATGTGTTAGCGCAATTGTCAAAGGGAAAACTCACTGGCGAAACCATGGCCATGACCTTTTAATGGCTAACCGACTTTTGAAGGCTCACGTCAGACACGCAATATACCTAGTATCTAGATGCTTTTGCTGCATAAGATTTATATTTAAAATAGACATCATATGAGCCACTTTGATCAATTAATTAATCAATTAAGTTCAATATGTGACGAATTCGAGACAGGATAACAGCAAGACAGTATATAAGCCGTTTAATGGTTTAAGTGTTTTGTTAAGTGTTCTATGTTCTGTTCTGTTCTCTTCATAAATGCACATTAGTAAATTTTTTATGTTCATAAGTACACATTGGTTAATATTATTTTTCACATATTTAACATTGGTTTATAGTATTTATCATAAATAAACATTGACAAACAGTATATTATATACGAATGCGCATTGGTAAATAGTATATTTCACATGAATGCGCATTGGTAAAAAGTATATTTCACTTGAATGCGCATTGATAAATAGTATATTTCACTTGAACACGCATTGATAAATTATATATTTTACTTGAATGCGCATTGATAAATAGTATAATTCACATGAATGCGCATTGGTAAATAGTATATTTCACTTGAATGCGCATTGATAAATAGTATATTTCACTTGAATGCGCATCGGTAAATAGTATATTTCTCTTAAATGCGCATTGATAAATAGTATAGTTCACATGAATGCGCATTGGTAAATAGTATATTTCACATAGGTTAACAAAATAGTTTGAATAAATGCGTAATAGTTAATAGTATACTGATGGGGATATATATAAAACGTGGACATGGAGTGTCACAGAGCATCTTCCGAATAAATGGATAATTTTATTTCCATAGTGCATTTCGCATATATTCACATCGGTTAACAGTATATTTCACATAGTAGCACGTTGGTGAATAAAAGATATCGCAAAATAATATATTTGTATCTAATACAAGTCGAAGTTGCAGATAATAAGATTTTCAAAGTGACAGCCCAGTTCGGATCCAAGGCACGCAAAGTTTAGAAAAATGACATTAGAAGCGAAAAGTAGCACAAAAGCGAAATGATGCCAAAGGTACTTTAAAAAGCATCGCAAAGAATGAAGAAAAATCTCGCTGGCCTATCCAGTTAAAAAGAGCGGTTAGATAAAGTATTCCTGTGACATTTAGTTCACTTACGATTAATGCAGTTGTCAATCAAGTCCGATATTCGCGTCGATCAAACTACGGTCCCTGGCCTTATATTGCTGACAGTGTTATATTTTTCCTGTATTTTGTTTAGCATGTTGTAGCCTGAATTAAATATAATACAGTAGTGTGCTTTCTGTAAAATACCATACGAGTGCATGCTTTCAGTTCGTGAATAGTCGTTGATTGCGTGATTGCACACATTAAAATGAAACAACACAGAATCTGTAATCTACGTGTTTATAGTTACAATTAAATTTGAATTGTGGGGGCACCCGTGACCAAGCGGTTAGAGTAGCTGATTTGAATCTCCTCAGCCCCTCACCGCGTGGGTTCGAGTCCCGGTGAGGGAGATAACTTTCATGTGAGGAGGTTTCCAGGCAACCTGCGGTGCGCCGGTACTTCTACCCAGACGTATGTCTGCGTTCTTCCTCCACCAATAATTAGCTGGACGTCGCCAATATGGCCACAATTGTGTCGGTGTAATGTAACAAAAAAAAAAACAACAAAAAAAAAAACAAAAAAAAAAACGACAAACAAACAAAACAATTGAAAAAGGACTGCAAGTAGAGTCTAGACGTGCAGATAACCTTTGTTCGAAAAGCGATGGGATGGGATTATTCGTTTTTGCCGATATTGTGCAGCGACATTTCTATCATTATAGCACAGGGGCACTTATGAGGTGCCCAGGGACTGAACCCGGCCGGTCCATTATACTGACACCGACGAGTCAAGGCGTAATGCTGTCCCCTTAGCCCCGAGCGTAAGGAGGGAAGCCACTACTACCAAATTTAAAGTATTTGGTTTGACGCGGCCGGTGTTTGAACCCACGACCTCCGATCCGCAAGCCGACGCTCTACCACCTGAGCTATTGCGGCCGGTCTGTGTGAGGTTTTTTTCTAAACGTGGGGGCCAATCTAGGCCAAGCGGTTAGAATCGCGGACTGGTAACTTCTCAGCCTCTTACTGTGAGGGTTGGAGTCCCGGACGGCGCAAAAACTCACTAGGTGGATATCACCCTGTTGACCTGCGACCCGTCGGGTATTTTTCCAAAGTCGGCCAGGAGTTGAAAGACGCAATAAGGCAATCATTGTGCCGTCGAAATGTTTTTAAAAATAAAAACTAGTTGACCTTTGATGACACTCATATTGATCTTCTTCCAATGTACATGTTTAGAAATCGACACAACAGCTAAAACTGTGACGTTGCTAACGAGCAAACAAACAAGTTATCAGATATTATATTTCAAGACGAGCAAACACATTATCTGATATTTTTCTGCAGTCGCAGCGAGAGTATTAAGTCTCCCATATTTTCCCTTTCTGAAACATATGGTCTATGTAATATCTGAAGAATTACAACGGTAGTGTATGTAGCAATTTCCGGTTGCGACGTATGTTAGCGGGAAATACTGTCTCTGATAATATGGCTCTGATAATATGGCGTGGGTGATTTGCCGTGAAATCATGTCAGGTGCCCAAAAGTCAAGGTGCTTTCTACTTGGACTTGTTTTGTTTTCACATGACACATAGTTTGCTTGTACGACAAATGCAATTGTTTGATACACTCTATCTTTCAATCGGAACACCTCGGATAATTCACGAATCATCTCTCGGATGTGTGTAGGTAGTCGGATCACCTCGGCCATTTCCCTAAATGGGACTTCTTTTGTGACAGAAGTCAAAACAAAGATGGCAGCTCGGATGACAGCTCACTATAGTACGATGCCTGTAAAACACACACACACACACACACACCACGCACGCACGCACGCACGCACGCACACACACACCTTCGTTTAAGTAAAATCATGATCTGCATCTGACAAGTTTATACTATACTGTCTGTGCAATGAATACTACGAACTAATTAAATATGCACCATATCATTAAATCACCAACCAATACAAGTGTGACATTTGTACGGTTTATTTACACCGTCCGGGAACATTGAATGACACGTCGAACTAATGAATTGTTATTGCTAAAAGAGCTATCCAATTATTGCGCATCCAGCAGACTTTCGAAAATATTATCCTCGGTAAAATCATAATCATTTCTATCGTGATGCAGTGGGGAAAAAACGGTAAATATTTTATTAACTGCCTGTCCTAGTCAATTTTATTGAATCGTAAAGAATTAAGCGTGAATATAAATTGGTAATTTAATACGGCATACTCGACAATGGTATTTAACACTACTTCGGCGCATCACTCAAGCATTAATACAGGTATGTCTGTATTCGAAATTAGTGATATATGGAGTTTGTGAAGCGATAAGTGTGTGTCAAAAGTCCGCCATTAACCTATATGGCCTCAAAGAGCGAACATTAAAAGCGATATCGTCACAGTCGGTCAAATATGGATGCGTGCATAGCTTTGTTGAACACAGTAAATAACGAAGAAACATGATACCCCAAACAATTATAACGAATGAGCATGTTACTTATAATAAATGACGAAAAAACATGTTACCGCTAATGAACAACGAAATAACATGTTACCGCTAATGAACTAACGAAATAACATGTCACCTCTTATAAATAAGGAAATACATAACGAAATAAAGTTACCTCTAATAAATAACGAAATAACATGTCACCTTTAATAAATAACGAAAAACATTTATAGATAACGAAATAACAGGTTACCTCCAATAAATAACGAAATAACATACCACCTCCAATAAATAACGAAATAATATTAATAAATAACGACATAACACGTTACCTTTAATAAATAACAAAATAACACCTCTTATTAATAGATTAAAATGCGAACATGATGTCTTTCAGGGGATGTGCAGGTTTAAACTAAGCGTCGAGACGCTTTTCAAATATTTTAGTCGTTTAATCTCAACAAACTAGTATATCTCCGTACTGGGCATGCGGCAGACGTGTAATGGGTACGCCATGTATATACATCATGCATTTACGTCAGGTACGTACATTTGTAGATTGTGGTTCTATGTGCCATGTACTTAGATACAATATATATACAAATACTCCAGACAAGTCAAATCTATATTTTAACAATGGCGTTATTTACCAAATATTATAAACATAATGCCAAAATCACGTTCATTGCATGCTGATTTCGAAAATATTGAAAGGAGTCAAAACTTACCTTTGGGATTCGCCGGCATTTTTGCCGATACTGTTCAGCGACATTTCTATCCTTATAGCAAAGGGGCACGTATGAAATGCCCAGGGACTGAACCCGGCCGGTCCATTATACTGACACCGACGAGTCAGGCGTAATGCTGTCCCCTTAGCCCCGAGCGTTAGAAGGGAAGCCACTACTATCATCTTTAAAGTCTTTGTTTTGTCCTGGCCGGGGTTTGAATCCGCGACCTCCCGATCCTCAAGCCGACGCTCTATCAATTGAGCTATTGCGGCGGGTTGTCACCTATTTGTCAAATGTCAATATGGGGATAGAGAAAGAAGACTACGTACTTTTGCCAATAGTTTTGCCGTTTAACTCGATTCTTAACGGTGGTAACCGAAAGTTTGACTATGTCAAATACATAAAACAATATCTCTTATCAACGAATTGGGAAATTGGGTATACTTTCTATATAAACTTGTTGTTTAGTCTAAGTAAAATGTAATTTTCTTCGGTTGAGTGAAATCGAACAAGAAGAAAATTAATTTCTCTTAGTTGAATGTAATGAACACTAGGTAGCGTTGTCAGATATGCACGAGGATTTGGTTTTATATAAAATTTGTCATTCAGGACTGGACAGTCGGACAAGACGGACATAGTTACTTTTACTATACAATTAAAAATCAATAATGACAGACTTTGCAGATATGAGTAAAATATCATGTATGAGTTAATATTATCGATATATGATTTTAATGATATGTAGTTGCCACTTAAGTTGATTGTATAACATATATGATTCATGTATTGTGACATGTGCTTTTTATTAAAGTGAAAAGAATTGTATTTTGCCATATGAAAATGCTTGTTTACGAATTATGTCAGTCGACTGCCCAGATGCTTACTAAAATACAGCAAAGTATTTCATAAAGTGTTGGATTATTTCTTATTGTTTTGAGGACTAATCAGGTTGTCAGTAAAGTTTAACTTTTTTTAGGTCAACCGACTAGGTTAAAATAATTAACGTAAGTCGTGAATGGAGTGTTACTTAAGGAAGGCGATTTTTAACACTGCTTATGTTGTTAGATTGTACAAAAAATATACAAACAATCACTCTTTATTGTAAATTCTGTCTAAATCTATAAATAAGCACGAAAGTGATTTTTGCTAAAAATAGATATCGACTTCAGAGCATAATACCCGGACGACGATATAAAGTAATAAAGTAAATTGTCAGATGGCTTTCTTAGATTAAATATAGCTAACGAGTGTGGATAAATGCTCCCATGTTCACACATACCTAGGGTATCAATGAACAGCATTTTGCAAGACCTTTTCAGGTAACAATAAATTATTTGGTAGAGAAAAAAATGTTTGTTTCAACTGTCGGATACGCCCTTTAATGGTTGGCATAATTTCATTTCTGCGAGAAATAAAAATGTACTTATTAACAACAGGGGGTATTTCTTGATTTTCAAGGCAATGGCAAAACTTTTTTATGGTAATAACGCAGACTTTATTGATATTGTTAGGCTTGCATTAACTCAACGCGGTTTTCTAATCAAGGAAGTGATTTGGGATAATTGTAGCAGTTAAAAGCCAATGTGCAACTGTAATGATTTCATAAACGCATTATACTTTTGCTTAATAATAATAATAATAATAATAATAATAATAATAATAATAATAATAATAATAATAATAATAATAATAATAATAATTATTATTATTATTATTATTATAAAAGGCGATGACAATTATGGTAATAATGGGGAAGAGGAGGAGGAGAAGAAGAAGAATGTGAGGAGGAGAGTGTTCATGAGGTTAATGTGGGTGTACTTGTGTGGTGATGATCAGGATGTTGTTGTTGTTGATGATGAGGAGGAGGATGAGGAGGATGATGAGTATGAAGATGACGACGACGACGCTGCTGCTGCTGCTGCTTATGATGATGATGATGATCATGACTGCACGCAAATATTTACTGCCTAAATGATTCCCAAATAATTATTGTTCTTCACTCAAGTGTTCGTGGGTGGGGCGTGGGCGTTCGTCTCTCTGTGTACGCTTCATCTAACTCAGAAGGATCATAGCGAACGAAATGGAAGTAAACTGTGGAACGGCCATGGACAAAATGGCAACATGGACAAAATGGCAACAGAACCAGCCGGCAGACAGGCAGGCCGTGGACAATGATTGACAGGTGGCAAAAAATGCACTCATACAAATAATTGAAACACGTGTATGACATTTCACTCAAATTTGTTCATCTGTAAGACATTTTCCTTTCCAGTTTTTGAAGAGTTTGGTTTAATTTCATAATTTAAAATATGCCGTACGTGTGTACAGTATTAAAGTCAAACGGACATCTGCGTAATGATACTTGCAATTAACCAGTCAATATTATCGTCTTCAGTTCCTTTTTCAAAAGGAGAAAAACATAGTTACTATCATATTCAATACAAGGCCGCAAAATTGATATAAAATATATATAATAACATACCCCTGAGAAGCACGAATAATATATTTAGCCAGTATTAGCCATAGTCAGTGTATTTAAAGCAAGTTGTATTTGCAATTTGTTGTTTTGGGGGTTACGTTATATCGTTATCCGGGTAATCCGCTGTCACGTCGATATCTATTTTTAGCACAGATCAGTATCTTACGGAAGCGCTGGAGGGACATTTAGACTTAACAGTTGGTATTTAAGACTTAAGACTAAGTACTTAAAGAGTTAAGACTTAGTATTTAACACTTTATAGATGAATAATACTCAACCCGGCATAAAACGTCGACGGACATTGAGAGCAGCAGTAGTGATCGAGTTAGTAAATTTCGTTGATTATTTATTTTTTTATTTATTTATAAAAGTCTTATATATGTGTACATACAGTCAAGTACTTGCAAACCATTCGAAATACTGAGTCCAGTCGTGTTTTTAGTACTGCTCCCATGTAGAAACTAACTGTTTTCTGCCACCTAGTTTAACACTGATTGAATAAAAGGTTCTTATACTAGAGCTCGCAGGGCCTTATTTCATATTAACTTAATTAATTACCACAACCTTATATTGAGGGTCGTTTGGGTTGGTTTGGAGAAGTTAGCGTTCATTTGGTGTAGTTTGGGGTGGTTTGGGGTGTTAGAACGGACCCTAGGTGCAAACCGGACATTACCAAGACAGCAACAAACATAAACATAAATAACAGGCACTATACAGTATGCTTTACATATATACTTACTTGTCTGTTGTAAGAATTACAACATTAATTGTTCTAATCTAGTTTAACTTCTGATTAGAATCCTTAGACTATATTCGTTTGAGTTGTGTACTAGTTTTCGGATAGTTCACTTTTCGGACATGGGTATGTTCATTTAATAAAGATCTAGAACTAGATGAATTTATCGCAAGTTTGTACAGAAAATGTCTATCTTCTGATGTACTTAACTTTTTCTTTGTAAAAAAAATATTTTCAGTTGTATTTATTAGGTTTAAATTCTGGTGTAAATTCTTGTGGGAGGCTCCAATACATATATATAATGTGTTTTGATTATTAAATTTATAGAAAATGTGTGCAACGGGCAGGGTGCAGTATTTTTTATTTAATGCCCTGTAGGACATTTAAGAACTAAGACTCATTTTAACAGGCCAAATATTACTGAAAAGGTAGCAACAAACTAACAAATTAGAATCTAAATCCTGCTGAAATTGCTTATGAGTAAAGACTTGTGTATCCAAAAGAGAAAACAAAATTGTATAGCAAAATATTAATAATACGTTACCCAGTTGTCCTTAAATTTAAGTAAATATGGGTATTTTCAATAACAAAAACACTGAATATCGTATTTTTGTACCTAGAGGGAGACAACAATCGTCAAAAGCATATTTCTGTGACCCCAATCTCCCCATGCCTTCTAATCAACGGCCATTATTCACTCAATGGATTCTTTATGGGCGAAATAACCGGGTGTGTCTAAATATGAACACCGTCTGGTGTCACACTAGGAACGTCCTGAACAATTTACTTACTTCTCTTTTTTTTATTATTATTTATTTATTTATGATGTCCTTTTGTCAATCGTAAAACTTCGGGTATTTCCGTATGGTTCGTAAAATACACCTCGTACATAGCTCTAGAATACACCAAAGTGCGTCGCCTGAGTTATGAAACAGTGTCCGTTCGCGAGAAAGTAACAAATTATATATATATCATTTAGTTGAGTATATCTTGCAATAACAACGATTTTTTTTATCAATACAATCTATATGATTTACGGAAAATTGAAAAGTCAACATTAAATACCCAGTATTAAAACTAAGACACACAAAGTAGATCCAAGATGGCGCCTTATTATGTCAGAGGTCTCTTGCATAGCATAAAGGCCGAGGTGATCAGATTGGTCCTTTTGTAAGTCGGAACACCTCGCAATGTCTATAAACCAGATTTGTCTGAATATTATCGCCAAGACGTTGCGGTGTGTGTAGATGGTAACTTTATCTGGAAAAGGTCATTGGCCGTTGGATGGGTTAAACTTGATTGTGTCGCTGTACTGAGTAAACAAAACACGTAAGAAATCAATGTAACAGCGTCACCATCTGTGATTAATAATGTCTTTAAACTTTGAATGACCACTCTCATCTTGAATGTATATATTTCCCTTTGTTATGGCTGTGTTTTTATCGTATGCTTAGATTTTTAAATATTCCACATAAACATTTGCAGGTTTCAATGACACCAATATACCAGGTTAAATAAAATACTTTGCAAATTTTATAAAAAAAAGTTTAGAAATCATAGTGCTATGAACTTCGCATACATCGTCAAGAAGATTTGAAAACATATACCTTTAATATGAAAAAAAATTGCACCAACATGCTTAAGAAAGAATATTAAAGTTGTTGTTTCTCTCTCCAATCACAAAAAAAATTCCATTTCAGTAATCAATTCAAAACTATGAGAAGTCCCCGGTTCAGTAATACGGTGTTATCGTCAACCTCTGGTAGGATTTGTTGGCACTGTATCCCACTGGCCTCGCCACGAGACGGGATTAATGTCAATATTGCCAAATTAATAATGATTTAGCCGTCCAAATATAGTTAAGTAAACAACGACTAGTTGATCGAGCCAAAATTGTTTGTCCGAAATTGAAAGCAACGTTCATTATTTCTTAAAAAGACTGTGTTAAAGTTAGTTAATGTAGCATTTAAGTGCACTTTTGAGACAGCCACAAATGAAACGAATTATAAGGGTGTTAATATTTTACTATTCAGTGGTATGAAGAAAGTGTCAACCGAATCGGCCAGATCTAAAGCCCAGATAGTTTAAACAGACCGTCTACAGTCATCTGATTTAAAGAAAACTAGTGCCAGTCAAAGACATGTTGTGATCATTTGTGATTTTAAATAGTTATCCAAAAACTAAAACCATACCCAATGGAAAGCTTATGCAAATCAAGTGTCACACATTTTGGTTCCGGTTAGCATTTCCTTTTTTTTTCTAATGCGCAGTTCAAATTGGCGTTTCACTGAAAAGATTTAAACGATGACTAAGAGTGACGTAGTTTGTTTCAAATTATGACTAAGAGTGACGTAGTTGGTTTCAAACGATGACTAAGAGTGACGTAGTTGGTTTCAAACGATGACTAAGAGTGACGTAGTTGGTTTCAAACGATGACTAAGAGTGAGGTAGTTTGTTTCAAACGATGACTAAGAATGACGTAGTTTTTTTTTTCCAAAACATTACTTAGAGTGACGTAGTTTGTTTCAAACGATGACTTACAGTGACGTAGTTTGTTTCCGAACGATGGCTGAGCGTGACGTAGTTTGCTTCAAACGATTACTAATAGTAGCGTAGTTTGTTTCAAACGATTACTGAGTATGACGTAGTTTGTTTAAATTACACGCTCGTTTTATGGAAATAGCCATACTGTCTTTCTTTTCATGTATTGTGTGCTTTACAACTCGCCTTTTTTCATTATTTTCATGATGGCATCATATCTGCATTATATAATGAGATATTTGTTGAATTTAATACACAGTTCGTCTATAAAAAATGTCTATGTTTTCAACATTTAAAATGAAAATCAATTTTACATGCGACGAAAGTTTTGCCGCTTTAAATTTAAGATCTGAGTTTATCCGTTAGGGATAATTTGCAACTCACGTGACAAGTTTCACAGATTGCACGTTTTTTAATAGGATTTTTTTCATTAGGTCGTTTTTTTCTAAGACTGCACAGTGTATATATGGTGACGGCTTTGTTATTCTATACTAACTTCTACATGTAAGGGGTTATCTTGTTTGCTTAAATGTATGTTTACCTCTATGGATTATCTTGTTTGCTTGTGTTTATCTCGTAACCTTCTAAGCGTAAATTGATAAGGCTTGAGCAAGTAGTGTAGATCCTGATCAGATGGCTCCCGCTCAGATCGGTCTTATCAGGGTCTGCATTTATGCCTTCCAAGTCTTAAGCGACACGCTTAAGTATTTACACATCGATGTAAAATGGTGACTTAGATTTTTTGCGTCATTAACAAAAAATGTCGCCTATAAAAGGATTTTTATTTGCAAACGATTGTTTAACTCGGCTGTAGATTGGTCCCGGGACGAAAATCAGCAGGTCTCTGACACGTCGGTCGATTGAAATTAAATCTTAAACACTTGACACTTTATTGGGCGTGACGTGTTTTAATTTATGACAGTATGTGTATAAGGAAAATGGGGTTAAGGACAAGGTTTCTTTCGAAAGGCAATAAACATAAAACCTAGGTGAACGATCAGTATCATTAAATATTAACCCTTAGTCTTATAACCACGATTTGACCAGACTTAGGCAAATAGTCTAGATCTTGATGATCCAGCTCCCGCTGAGAGCGGTATAATCTGGATCTGCACAATATACAGCCGAGCCTCTAGTAATATCTCTTCTATATATAGCATTGTAGTTGTTAGTAAAAGAAGAATTGCTTATCAATAAATGCAGCGTGGCTAGGGCTAATAGATCAGAACAGGAAAACAGATGTGTCATTGTTTCTTTTTTTGGTTTAACGTCATAATAACTAGTTTGTAACTACTTTGGGTGTTTTGTTGTTGTTGTTGTTGTTGTTGTTGTTGTTGTTTTGGTGGCGGCGTAAACATGTGGCAGGGCATGTTCTGTATTCACAGTGATAACACGGTGTACACACATGACAAGATGCCATATTCAGTCACTATGTATATACCAACAGATTTCAGGCATCCAGTTCAGATGTGATTGTTACATG
Organism: Sinonovacula constricta; assembly: GCA_007844125.1. Classification (NCBI taxonomy): domain Eukaryota; kingdom Metazoa; phylum Mollusca; class Bivalvia; order Cardiida; family Solecurtidae; genus Sinonovacula; species Sinonovacula constricta. Next base: position 20,360,848 of record CM017559.1, on the reverse strand, counting down.
TACTCCAACGTAAGAAAGCCCCTTCATCATCATCATCATCATCATCATCATCATCATCATCATTATCATCATCATCGTCATCATCATCATCATCATCATCATCATCATCATCATCGTCATCGTCATCGTTATCATCACTATCATCATCATTGTCATTGTCATCATCATCATCTTAAAATAATAATGATACTACTACTACTACTACTACTACTACTACTACTACTACTACTACTACTACTATTACTACTACTACTTCTTCTACTTTTACTACTACTACTACTAATAATAACGTTTAGTATGCAACAAAACGGGAAGGCATTTGAACCTGTGGCATCCCAATTTAGGGAACAGCGTTCCGTCCTTATACTTCAACCACTTGCAGGGTTCGGCACCAGGACAAAAAAACCAAGGGATCAACTGTTTACAAACTTTGCTACAGGGGATTGTTAAATAGTCCGATCATTTTGGACTGGTTGCGCACCAACGCCCCATTTGTGACATGCTTTGGAGATAGAAAAAGCAAACAAACTCTCTCCTTGTGCTTGTTTGTCTATCTTATCTAGTGCAATAAAAGGCTTCATGGTGTGTACAATCTGACGTAAATAACTGACCTAAGTATGCTTCTGAGGTCTAGTGCTATGACAAGGCGTCTTTATTTCTAAAACATGTGACGTTATTATGCGCCAGGTAGTGCTAATTTGATAATTGTGTTTTGTTGATATGGACTTTCTCCGTGTGTGTGTGTGTGTGTGTGTGTGTGTGTGTGTGTGTGTGTGTGTGTGTGTGTGTGTGTGTGTGTGTGTGTGTGTGTGTGTGTGTGTTTGTTTCTTTTTTAATGAAGACTCAATTTCTGTTCGATTCAGTATATAGTTAAAGGTCTAAGAACAATATATTTGTGATCAGTCCCAAGACAGGTAGATTATGTTTGTCTGCCTAACGCACCGCACGTAATTTCTTACAACCTATTTGCTAACAGCTTTTTCGACGTTAACTTGCTTAAATCGTTAACTCGCTTACATCTTTAACTTGCCTACACCATTAACTTACTTACACCATTAACTTGCTTACACCGTTAACTCGCTTACAGCGTTAACTTGCTTATACCGTTAACTTGCTTACAACGTTAACTTTCTTACACCGTTAACTCGCTTACATCGTTAACTTGCTTATACCGTTAACTTGCTTACACCGTTAACTCGCTTACAGCGTTAACTTGCTTATACCGTTAACTTGCTTACACCGTTAACTTTATTACACCGTTAACTTGCTTACACCGTTAACTCGCTTACAGCGTTAACTTGCTTATACCGTTAACTTGCTTACACCGTTAACTTTATTACACCGTTAACTTGCTTACAACGTTAACTTTCTTACACCGTTAACTCGCTTACATCGTTAACTTGCTTACACCGTTAACTTGCTTACACCGTTAACTCGCTTACATCGTTAACTTGCTTACACCGTTAACTTACTTACAACGTTAACTTGCTTACAACGTTAACTTGCTTACACCGTTAATTTGCTTACAACGTTAAGTCGCTTACACCGTAAAATTGCTTACACCGTTAACTTGCTTACAACGTTGACTCGTTTACAACGTTAACCTGCTTAAACCTTTCACATGCTTACAACGATGGCTCGCTATCGACGTCAACTTGTTTATGACGTTAGCTAGCTTACTATGTGAGCTTGCTTACTACGTTAACTTGATTTCAACGTTAACTTGCTTACAACGTTAACTTGCTTAGACTCAGTTTGATTTGGCATCAAACGACTGTTGAAGTAGAAAAAGGTGCTAAATTCAACTTTTGTATTGCACCTTGAGTTTAATTGAATCTAGACTTTAAAAAAATTCTACAATTAAATTAGATAGGATCGCTTTTGCATCTTGATGTCCCGACAAAAGACTTTTTCACATATATAAGACATAAAGACTAGACTTTGCCGAAACGCTCATACGATAATTCAATTACTAGGTGGAAATTAGCTTTCACTTAATATTCCTCTTTTGAATGCAACAAATTTACATATCAATACAAGACATATCAATTTTCTTTTTCATTTTATGCTTGTGTATATTGATACTTCTGAAAACTTTACATATTTTCATGTTGATACATCCAACCTTATTACAGTGTTTAGAGTATTTTGCAATGACATGCTTAACACTTAATTCCAAGTTTTGTTTGTTTATTGGGTTTATCGTCCCACCAACAGTATTTCAGTTATCTGGAGATGGTGTCCACTTGACGCAGATATAGTGCTGCCTGTACTGTGTATAGCATGCCGTGGACAGCTGGCACACACCCAGTCACCTTATCCTGACACCGGGCCAACCAGTCATAAAACTGCCCTCATATATGCTTGGGCGTTAGCAAGAGAGCTATACGACTACCATTTTAACGACTTTGATATGTCGCGGTCCGGGATCGAACCCGAATCGTACCCGAGCTGACGCTCAACTGATTGGTCTACCAGGTCCGGTATTCTAAGTTTTAAATAGGATGCATCGGAGTCATCCTATTAGCTCAATAAACAGTTTATTGTAATTTTTTTTATCATTATTCAGTCTTCTCCCCAAGAATTGTTATGTAAGGAACTATAGAGAGGCGAACAACTTGTCTGTTTAATGGTTAGTTTATTTTCCTGTGATACACGGTAGAGAGTGGCCTGTCAGTAGGCGGGGCTTATCAGTAGTAGGCTGGACTAAATGCACCCGCTATAGCCGGCCAGTAGGTGGGGCTTATCAGTAGTAGGCTGGACTAAATACACACCAGTTTATACCTTTTATCAATGTCAAGTTCGGAGACATACTATGTCCTTGGTTTGACAGAGATTACAAGTAGTTGCAACGACAAAATCTTCTGAAAGGCGCCATGTTTGCATATAATCTACCGATCAAATATAATTTTCCTATTCAATGATTCATTGTGCATTAAATATGTTTTGCTTTTTGGAACAAAACTTTAAAAAAAAAAAAGAAAAGAAAATTAGACCATTGTATCCTAAGTGGCTTTAAAGTGTGTTTTTTATATACCATTAGCTAAAAATGTGGTAATCAAACTTGGTGAATAAAAATTATGATCAAAAGTTTGCCTAGCTTTATAAGTGAATCAACTTTAACAGTACTCTTTCGGGAAACCTGAACAACACATTTGACAAACCTTTTCGAAGTAATTCATGACAGCTTTCTAACTTCAGACAGAAAGATAAAATTCATTGTAAATGTTTAGACAAACCCTAAAATGCAAATGCACTCAAGTGTAGGCATCAAAGCTGGACTTCAAACAAATAAAACAATAGGACCAATATAATCAATATGTTCAATGCAAACACACACACACACACACACACACACACACACACACACACACACACACACACACACACACACACACACACACACACACACACACACACACCAGATACACTTTTTTTGATGCGGCGATAAAATAGTCAACGTTCTTCAGTGATATTTTCATGTGATAACCAAAATTCAAAGGCCAATAATTCATGGCATTACTTTTAAACAGCATTTTTTATCAAACGCTGTAAATCCTTTGTTAAGTAAAATGGCGCTGATTTGCAATATTTGCATTTATAAAACTTACCAGAACAAACTGAGCTCTATGTGTACCTCACAACACGACTAATCAAGCGTAGTTATTTTACACGACTAATAATATAGGCTTAGACAAGTAGGAAAGATTAGACGGAAAAAATATTGAATTTCACTGATAGCCATCGATCATAATAATAATCACCATACAATTTTACGATTCGAAAATTACAAAATCTTAATGGGTAGAAATGGGGCGTTAAAGCAACACTTACATGCCACTCTCATCTACAACTCTTACCACTTGACTTTATTGGAATTGTTGGGTTAGAGGCCAGCGAATTTGATATTTAATTTTAGTTCTTGCCAATGATTCTTCTTAATTCCGTTGCAACGATTACAACATCGTACTACCGGCCGCAATGGCTCATGTGGTAGAGCGTCGGCTTGCGGATCGGGAGGTCGCGGGTTCGAACCCCGTCCGGGTCAAACTAAAGACTTTAAAGTTGGTAGTAGTGACTTCCCTCCTAATGCTCGGGGCTAAGGGGACAGCATTACGCCTGACTCGTAGGTGTCAGTATAATGGACCGGTCGGGTTCAGTCCCTGGGCAACTCATAAGTGCCCCTGTGCTATAATGATAGAAATGTCGCTGCCACAGTATCGGCAAAAATGCCGGAAAATCCCAATCCCACAACATCGTACCACACATAAGTCGTCAAAAGAAGTAAGAAAATATGCATTTTAGCGCTCATTAAACGTGGTATCCGACAGTTTGGACCAAAAATATTTACATTAATGCATCTTACTAAACCATTATTATATGATGTTTACTTGATGTCCTACACTTGCTGGAAAAGTGAACCATAACGCCACAATCGTCGTTACATACATGGTTTTCCTATCTGAGCTACGCCATGTAGTTAGCTATTTTTAAACCAAGAAAACCTTGTGACCACTTATGTTTGAGTGCATCCAAGTCATCCGCTGTGACGTCGATGTCTATTTTTAGCAGGAATCTCAATCGTTCTTATTTACTGATATTTTATGATGTATACCACCTTTAAATTTACATTTACAACAATTACTTACAACTCTATGTATGCATTACGACATTTTCGAAGACAATTTGTAAAATTGGATAGGGTCTAACGTTTGTTTTTAGAGCTTCTCATTCATCTTATAATCTTAATTGCAATAATTTCTCAACTTTACACTAAACAAACCGCATATTATGTACTTTATACTTTTTGCCATTCTCTCGTATGACGATTAATGACGATTAAGGATGATTAATGACCGTTGAATAATGATATATTAGCTATTATATACGTTTATATTCAGCAGAAAATGGTGTTTAACAGCTCTGTGCGAACATTAATATACAAATTTATAAATAATGTACTAATTACCATATCATACCGCGCTTAGAACATCAAGGTGAAAAAAGAATAAGGTAATTTCTCAATGAACGTAACAATTACCGGTACAACCGCATCCTCGAGTTTAAAGGTGGTATTCGTCAAATTTCCTATATCAAATACATAAGAAAGTATCTGACCCCTGTTTTGGGGACGTTGGGCTTTATTTCTGCATAAACTCATATTTTTATCTAACTAAACGAGATTTAAAACACTATCTCAGTTGTTAGTAAGTACAGATCACGAATTCTCCATAAATGACCGTACTTTCCTAAATCTATAAATAAGCACGATGGGGGATTTCTGCTAAAAAGATACGGACGTCACAGCGAATTACCCGGATGATGATATAAGATTATCTCAAAAGTAAGTAGTCACGGTGTGCAGCGTTGCTCAGATTGAAAATAAATGTTTGTAATTATGTGTGGGATGTTGTGCTTGGCTTTTCTCTTAGATGCCGGACACCAATAAACAGCAATTCGTCGGATCGTTTCATTTAACAGTAAATTATTTGGATATCTGGGAGAGAAAAAATTTAGTTCAAACTGTCGGAGGCCACATTTAGTAGTTGACACCGCATCGTCGGATGCCCACGCTCGACTATTCCTTTTTACTATATTAGTCGACCGTGAATTATTGGTAAATTTTCTGTCTTCTTATTGAACTGAATGGAACAAGAATTGACCAATCATAATACTACTTACAAAATCCATACTCTTCAACGTGGAGACTAGAAGTATAACAACTGACGTCGCCATTGTGGCAAGTACTGTCGAAACAATGAAAGAACAAGCTTTATCATTGGACTGAAATCTTCATCGGATTATGAAGCATCCCAATGAAATATCATTACCAGAAACGGCGAAAAGTAAACTAAATAGCCCACGGGCGATGAATGGAGAGTAACGGAATGGATCGGTCGTGGGTGTCCGACGATGATGACACAGCTACCAATGAAGCGTTCAGACTTTTTACTATTGCTAGAGTAGGCAGTTACGATACTGAGAGAAAATGATGTTCAATTTCACTGCTGGCCATCGATTGAAGCATTTATATTGAAATAATTGATGATGCGTTCATGTGTTCATTAAAACAGATAAGGAGATATTTCGCCCAGATATTAAGGGTTTATAATAAATGGTGTACAAAGGGTGCCAAATGGGTTTCTAAGATGCAAAGTGTAAAGATAATCAACAAATGACGTGACTGGATGGCAGCACGAAGGTCAAAACATAGCGTGAACAATATTCCCTCCCGTTATGTCATGCCCTCTCTCCTCGTTCTCTCCTTCTCTTTCGTTTTCTCCCTCTTACTCTCTCTGTTCTCTTTCTCCCCCTCCCCATCATTTCTCGTTCATGCTTACTTGTCCTCTATCTCCTCGTTCTATTTCTCTCTTTCATTCTTTCTCTCTTTTCTTTCTCTTTCTCTCTGCCAATACCGTAACATTTCTCTTTTATGCTAACTTTGTCTCCTCTCCTCGTTCTCTCCTTCTTTTTCTTTCTTCATTGTCCCTATCTTCCTCTTTCACTGTAATTTCTTTATTCTCTTACTCTGCCCCCCCTCTCTCTATCTCTCTCTCTCTCTCTCTCTCTCTCTCTCTCTCTCTCTCTCTCTCTCTCTCTCTCTCTCTGTCTCTCTCTCCCTAATCAAGCGACTTTGCTAGTATGTCGTTATGTCTGTCTGTCTGTTTGCGAGAGTCCTTCTGTTTAACGTTGTCTGTTTGTCTCAGCATATTTCACGTCTAAACTGAGGGCTTAAAGCACCGCAGTCATGATAGTATGGTTGGATCGTCTTATGCGGGCAATTATCAAAACTATTTGAATTTTTCTAAAAACCTAATTAAATAAAGTAAACACTCACCATTGATTCCCATGGTCAACTTTTTATTATCCAGATGGTGTCTAATATTTGGCATAAACTTTGTCTTTGGAAGCCGTCGCGGCGAGTCGGGGACAATGTTGTCCGATTTCGTAACTTCCACACCCTTTTCGTTTATTTGTGTCTTTTCTAGTTTTTCAATTAGCGCAAATGCTGAAACTGGGCTTGAAACCTCCAAACGTTCAACTGTGACGTCATTTTTGTCACTATCACATGTCACACAATCAACACGTACAGCACCGGGGGTAGGGGTTTGTGGGTAGGACTTACCACACACTTCTAAGCCGTCGAAATTATTATTGTCTGAAAATCCCTGACGGCTCGGATATCGTAAACTAATCAGCGACTCGCTTCCGGACTTCCTGTACTGAATCCGACCGCTTGTCGGCTGATTAGATAGAGTCAACGGCCAGCCAGGTCGCCGGGGACTAAGTCTCGCACTAACAGCACTGTCTGGCATTGGTTTCACTGTGTTCTGAACTATAGTTTCGCACTTGCCTTGTGTATCTTTCGTCGTATCTGAAACAACTCCATTGGGATTTAGCACTTAGATTTTCAACCTCCTCTGTTCGAATATTGTTCGTAGAATCACTAAAATCTATCAAATCGTCTTTAAGGTCACCATTTTCGTCGTTTATTGAGATGTCACTCTCTGTCGGCGTGACACAAATGTCTAAAATTGCATTTTCAGTTGTCATTGATATTCCGTCATCTGCGGTGGCGGTAGGGGTTTCTTTCTTTTCAGTACCGGATGTTACAGGGTGAACGGGTGGGGGAGAGCGAGGGTCCGCTCGTTCATCACTGCTATACCCGGAGCTAGAGCGATCCCACGTAGTATTGCTCCGCGGGGACGGTGAACGAATACTTCTCTCTATCGCCTTCACTACACCGCACGGGTCAGACATGTGTCCAGTGTCCTTGACAGCGCACCATTCCCTCACTTTCGCCACGCCGTCGGGAGTATGGTTGTACAAAGCGATGTACCGCTGGTAAATACGGAGGTCCAGTACTGCTTCCAGTGACCCTGAGCAGAATGCGATCCCACTTTCTCTGATTTATCCTCGGGTGAAGTTTCCGACGATTCTACACTCTCGCCGTCTTTCTGATGAGTTACTTACTCCGTTTAATTCCAGGGAGCTTCCGGAACCTTTTGATGGTTCTGGACCTTGTTTCCGGAAATATAGCTTTAATCGATCTACATCAATTTGCAATTTCGGAAGCGTAATCTTTTTCACTGTTTCGTTACTTTCAGTTTTATCACTTCCACCAAAACTACCTAACTCAGTAACTGTCTTGCGCGTATTGGTGGCGCTCTGCCCTACCTCTGACGACGGCTCGTCCGTCTTATACACCAACCCACCAAAGTCTGCCGACGTTCTCTTGCCTTTCGGGACTATCAGGCTGCGCTGGCAGAATTCTTTTAGGTTTAATCAGGACTCCTTTCAATCCACTGTTTGCGTTGGCACTACTATGGGGGCTTGGAAGTTTTCTCGGGGTGGTCACCGGAGAAACACTACTGTCACTCATGATAGGACTGCAAGTTCCAGTTTTGTTTCTTGCCATCGAGTTATCACCAAAGGTCAAGGTCAAAAGGTCAACTTCCGGTTCGGATCTATGGCCTTGACCTTCGTTTGAAGTTATTGTATCAGAGTTAAAATCTATCAATAACACCTCCTCATTGTTGTTATTGTTGTTATCGTTATTTGTCTCTCCCGCTTCGGATTTAAGAACAGATTCCGCTGGAGAACTTTCAACAGTAATCGTAGAAATTTGATCACTCATTGCAACATTTATAAAAAATGCACATTGCTAGTGTTAACGCCCATCCATTTGCTAACGCAAGTAAAATCCATACCGGTTTCAAACAGCACTGTTTAACTCTAGAATAAAATCCTCTAGCTGTACCGTTTACTAACGTCTGTATGATCTTCCTTCCATCGAACGTTTAATTTAAACAACATGCGATTCGCAGCCAATAGCAAATCAATAATCAATAAAATATATTAACTCCAAATCAATGTATACAGAGCGGTGAACCTATATCTCTGCCTGCATATATATCACTCAGGCATTCACCCAATAAAGTTAAAGCATTCTTGTGTAATATCCCAGTGTGCAATAAAAACCTACTTCAATCCGACAACGATTCGGAACAGCGCAACAAGTGTTCCGTCGCCATCTTCATTGCGAATGTCATAAATTTTCCCGCGACCCCTTAAAGTACGAACTGTAATCTACAACAACGATTTGTCAGTAGTACTCGAAGTTAATTTCCGTCCATTATTAAATTCCACATGTGAGGCATTGGGTTTAGAAGTATCCATTTATGTTCAGCTGATTTGTGTGTCTTATTTCTTTCTGGCACGCTACAGGTATGCGTAGAAGTCAGTTTGTAAAATTATCACTAAACAACGTATTTGGTTGGCTAGTGTAGCGATAGATCGGGTATTTATGCTACAGTGTACAATGCAACTACCTTTCAAAATTGACTTCAGTTGTCCAACTGAATGTTGTGGATCTATTGAACACTGTGTGTATATATGTTCAAAGCACTCAACCACTTAAAAAAGAATATTTGATTAAGTGCGTCTATAGTTCTTCGTTGTGCCGTATTTTACTAAGATATCCACGATACAAAAGACAAACGTTTTCCGCCCGAACGGTCAATGTATGCACGTATTTCCCAATAAATAAAATAACAGAAACTCCGACAATCACTTAAACCGTAAGTTTGGTTGAACTGTGTGTTCTAACACATAACTTTCTGCCAAAGCAATGTATTCCAATGTTAAAATCGAATAAACGTGTCGGTGTATTAGCCAGGCCGAAAGAATAAATTCACAAATAGGTTCACACTCCCCACTTCAAAAGTTTTTGGTCAAAATTAAGTATGGTCAAAATTAAGTTCCTTCTCCCACTGTGTTAGTCCTTCGGCTGTTTGTTGCTGATTCGTGTGGAAAGCACACGTGAATGCCTTGACACTGTAAGCGACTGATTTATCAAATTTTGCCTACCTCGAAGGTAATGTTTGGTCGAACTGTCACAGCAGAGAATGATAATCTAGATCGGTCTACTTCGATATGTACAAAGCCTAATAATCAATACCCTCTTTCTGTCATAATTTTCAATAGCAGCTTCAATGGATTTTAATTAAAAACACAACAATACGACACCAGTCAGCTTTTCCTGTGACGCTAAAACATAACAATCGTGCTGATCGCACGCTATCACCGCTTTTCGTTTATTCAAACTTGCACTTTCTTCAATTATGGCGACACGTTAAATGTATACAGGTACAATGATCTAGCTTATGTTTGAAGAAAGGTAAGTAAGGCAAGACGGAGGGATTAATGTTTAGCTTATGCGACGTTCGATATCAGCATTTGGTCATACTGTGCGGCTTATAGATTCGATTGAAACTTCGTCAACATTTTGAAAAGGTCAAAATGTTGTGTGAGACAAATCATACAGGCCTACATATACTCTAAATCTGAATGTGTCCGATTTTAACGATCGTCATCCAAATGTATCAGGGCGGGCGGCGGAGGGATTTGTCATCCACGAAAATGTATGAAGTCAGCGATTTTCTGGCGAGTGGCCAGGTCGTATTTATCTGGGAGGTTTAAAAAGCATTATAGTTTTGTAAAGTTAAGGGGTTTTGTAATCAAAGTCCACCATCAATATTTGCCTATACAATGTGTACTGAGATCGGGTGTTAAGATGAAGCGGTTCAATCAGTTGTTCCCTATTATTAATCTTCTGGCACAGGGCTATAGGAAATTTGTCAAGCATTGACCTTAAATAAAGCATAATGACCTCTCAACTGTTCATAGATTGTTGCGCTAAACGCCGGGTGCAATTAATCGGAATAAAAGCCACACAATATGTTTTTGTGAGCAGTAAGCCATGATATGACTTGATATAGGAAACTATTAATCTCAATGTTTGGATAATGAATATTTGATCTAGGTGTTTCTTGCGTAAGAAATGAATAACGAGAATTGTCCAAATACACCTCTGAGTACAAACAGGAATGAATGTATCTCTGCGAAATCGGCCAGTACATTTCCAGATGCGTTGTGTAGACGTCTTTGAGCTTCTGCCTTAATAAATAATCTCAGACATTTACTATCTCTCTAAGACGATAATCTATAAAGGATGTCAGCACAAGAAAGACCGACTGATTTCAACCCTTCTTACTTGCTGCCTTACAAATAATGACCACTCGGATGTTAACCCTTTTTGAGTTAAGGTCATTCGAGCAGGGGCGTACCAAAGCGAGATATGTTGTGTACGAATGTGACAGGATGATTGCTGAAATGGGGAGCTACTAGTTCTAACAACAAACATTAATGTTTCAGTCTGTGATTAAATGCAGTAACCATTGTATTTCTTAAGAACCATAAACGTTTAGTGGTAAATGCCAAACAAAAAATGCGATTCTGTACATACCACTCCACCAGACACAACTAATTTGTAATCTCACGGAGGACGGAATTATCAGCGATGGTCTGATTTGAAATATAAGAGTACAAAACTTAATCTTATACTAAATAAGCGGAAGTAAGAAAATGTACTAAATAGATTTAGAAATGTTTCACACTTTTTCCTGATGCAAAAAGGGGATACTGATTGATCGGATTGAAAAGTACATCTTACCCATACTGGGGTAAGATTGTTGTTTGCAGCTTTTATCGTATTATGTTGTCGTTCTTTAGGGACAATGCGTACGCGGATGTGTATTCTGCCAAGAGGCCGTTACGCGCCTGTTCGTGTATTATCTGATCGAAACTTAGTTGTACAGTTTACCTTACATTGGAAGGGTGTAAAAAGTTATTTCATACCTAAACCCAATAAATCTGGCACATCTTTTTTGTGTGTGTCTGAATTTTCGTTTTATGCAATAACATTTAGCAGTATATGTTTGAAGTTTCTATGTGATTTTTGAATTAATTGGGCTAGGAATTTAACATAGTTTAAGTTGGAAGTCTAATAACATAACCAAATCTATGCTCCACCTAAACGTTTATATGCATGAATTTTTTTTTTCAATATTTTAATTTATAAAAGCCACACCCATAGAATCAACATTTTAACAATGTAGATTTTTGCACACAATATTTCTTATATGTATACATTTGTCTTCATTTGATTCCTCAAAACCATTCTCTTGCTGTTTATTATAATCGGACTTTAAGCGATTTTTATTTAGATTCATATTTTGTTATTATATTCAGTGCATATCGAAATGTGATTCAGTATAAATTATACTAGGTGCCCTCGAAAATTAGTAGACATATTAAATGAAAACACTAAAATCACAGAACTGAAAGAGGAAACAGTATCATATCATAGTTTATATTTTTTACTATTATCGCAGGTGAATAGATATACAATTAAAGGCTTGTATAGATTAAAAATTTCTTTTCAAGTGACTTGGTCACAGTTGGCCAATTTACGTTCTTTTAATATTTTGCCAAACATTTTAAAAACCACAATGAATAAAACAATCAGATCTGTCTTCTGGTCTCTTGGTTTTATGTGAATAAATCTGTTTATTTAAAGATTATATTGTCTTAGGGTAATGTAAACAACAGCGGTGCGTCAGTGTGACCTTTTTTACTTGTTTTTTGCCACTTGAAACTCAACACTCTAGTAAATAGCCGAACGACGCATTTGGGAATAAACGTTAGTCATACCAACTGCATTGACTGATTAAAAACTGATGCAATTATTTGGTTCTTTGCAACTTGTACAGACGGTAAACTATGACATCCCCTTCACAGTAACGAAAGTCCGCAAGACAGAGGGATTAGGAATTAACCGGCATTTTTGCCGATACTGCGCAGCGACATCATCATTATAGCACAGGGGCACTTATGAGGTGCCCAGGGACTGAACCCGGCCGGTCCATTATACTGACACCGACGAGTCAAGCGTAATGGTGTCCCATTAGCCTCGAGCGTTAGGAGGGAAGCCACTACTACCAACTTTAAAGTCTTTGGTTTGACCCGGTCGGGGTTTGACGCTCTACCACCTGAGCTATTGCGGCCGGTCGACAAGACAGATGGTTCTTTGTTCCTGTTATTGTCTGCTACACTATCGTCCCCCATAAAAACTCATTCCATATGAGACACGGCCCGGCGCCAATGACGCAGATGACAGACCAAAACAATAATGATTTATCCTATCTTTCGGTAAATACTATATTCCAAATAATCTGATGTAATAGACGTTATGTAAGGAGCAATTTGTGAACATTATTCTAGGAGCACGTTATTAAAAATACATCAAACGTGCATGAGACAAGGATCAATTAAGCAGTCGGTAAAGCATTGCAGTTCAGTAAGAATAGTAGCGGGTTCGAATCATGCAATAAGCATTTTTCTATCTTCATTAACATTTTCCTTTCTGTTTCTTTTAATACAGGCAACTCATATTTACAGGCTGTAATTTAAATTAGATGTTTCTAGTGTAACGGTCACAGTGTTAGACATACCAGCACTTCAAACCTAACCTCGCTGCTGGGTTAACACTTTAGTGACGTGGTTTAAGCGGCTTCCAAAGTTGCGCGGTTAAGCAACGGTTTCCGTAGGCTGGTGTATGGATGGGTGACCGTTGGAGAGCGTCCGGCCTGCGTAACACTAATATTTTTAAACCTTGGCTTATTAAAGTAAACCGTTTTGGAAAAATTAAAACAATAAATGCGAATGCCGTTACAACTTTAAAACACAATCAGTCGGTATGTATTCGTAACTCTTGTCTTTATCATTATATCAGATTATCTAACACAAAGCTTTGACGATGGCTTGAAAACAACACAGACTTGTAAGTATCGACTCTAGGCATGAATGCGACCAAAGTGTGATTATGTTGTATTTTGTGCACACCTAGTTCCCATACAGTGTTACTCTGACTACAAATATTTACTTCGTTTGTTTATAGAGAACATTTCTTTTCACTTTGCAACTGTAATTCCAATAGTGATATCGCGTTATCAATCAGATCCTTTACCAAAGCTTTGCTCCATATAAACAAGGGAGCGGCGACTATCCCAATCGGAACTCCTCGGGTAATTCCGTCCTCGGGATTCGTGAATTATCCGAGGTGTTCCGATTGGCGACTATTCCCTCTCTAGACATTATATCAATCGAAAACCCTCGGTGCACTCGGAACACCTAGGACACTTCTACGAAATGGCTTTAAGGAAAGTGGCGGAAAGTGGCGGAAAGTGCCAATATGTTGAGAATGATAGCAATCTAGACACGTCGGCACTTTACGCCGCTTTTCGTCGAAAGATCATGATTGTACGTCTGAAATAAGTGTAGGTATCGCTTAAACTGATCTAATCCCTGACGGATAACAGGCAAGATGAATGCAACATTAAAAAAGAGATTGTCTGTTTTAACAAAGAATATGCGTACAGATTTAAAACAGTTGAATAATGAATTGCAAAGCCCTTATACTTGAATGTGGTAATTATTTAATAATGTTAATGTGCTGACTTTTCATTTGAATACAGCTTTTGTGTCTTAAATTTAAACATAACAGATACAAAAGTTAACAGTTTTTAGAGGCACAGATTATAAAGTGCATGTTATCTGATGAAATGGCCTTTTGTAAGCAGTCTGGTGGTAGAGCTTTCACCTTTATAACCAGCCAAAGTTCAGCCCCAACCTGCTTTCATTTTTCTCCACATATAGTATTACATTGTTATAGTAAGGTTTCAAGAGAATTTAGAAAATTGTAGTCGATGAGGTACTAAACCTTTGACACGCCTCATAAAAACAATTGCTCACCTAGCTGAGCTTGATCACACAAAATACAGATACTTCATACCACAATACCAGGAACTATATGCTGACCACTTTAATTTGTTAGTTTGGTTACATGTATTTTGGTGCAAGATCCTAATCCATGACTTCTTTTGAAAAAAAAACAAAAACAAACTAATTTCTTCTTCCATTTTCTACACTTACACATCATGGTTCTCGTATAAAAGCCGAAATAATTTCGACAAAACATTTCCACACTATTGTAAACAACAACGGCAGCCATATTTGGGACTACTTTCGTCCGACATTCGTTCAAAGTCTTTTTGTAGAAATGGGCGAGGATGTTTTGAGTGGAATGATAGATGCCGCTCGGCAAACCTCGGTGATTTGAGACTCGTCAGGGCCAATCGGAATTCATCGGGACAATCGCCTATCAAATGTATGTAGTGCAGAATTGCGACTTTAGTTTGCGGGTAGAAGAATACGCCATGAAAAAAAAAGTTCTTACAAAAAGCGATTTGTGAAGTATAAAGGGGTAGTTCGTTTTATAAACTTACATTTATCAATGAACATTTCACATTTTGCTAGAGACACAAATGTTGTGGGGTTTATTTACATTTTCATCTTAATTATTTGTAAAAGGCTTCAAATGCCATCAATTAAAAAAAAAGATGAATATTTTTGACATCTTTTAACATTCGTTAGACGGAAATATCCGAGGTGTTCCGTCTGTCCTGTTCAATTTTGAGGAGTAAGTACTAACCTACCTCTAAGATCAATACGTTTGTATGTAAAGTGAATCCACGTGACAAATTGCTGTTCGATACGCTTAAAACATGTTTACAGGAATTATTAATTTGTATTATTTGAACAAGAATAATAGAGTACAAATATGCGAATTATAGATATTTATTTATATTGATTGTCGGACAAAGTAACAGACAAGGAAGCAGGATAAGCAATATTAATTATTTCAAGTGCATATATGGGTTTAAAATGTACGGTACTGGTGGTCATGGAGGAGAGTAGGGGATGGTGGTCATGGTGGCGAAAGAGGGGATGGTGGTCATGGTGGTGAAGGAGGGGTGGTGGTCATGGTGGGGAAGGAGGGGATGGTTGTGCTGGTGGGGAAGGAGAGGATGGTGGTCATGTTGGGGAAGGAGAGGATAGTGGTCATGGTGGGGCGGAGGGAATGGTGGTCATGGTGGGGAAGGAGTGGTTGTGGTCACCGTGGGGAAGGATGGGTGGTGGTCATGGTGGGGAAGGAGGGGTGGTGGTCATGGTGGGGAGGAGGGATGGTGGCCATGGTGGGGAAGGAGGGGTGGTGGCCATGGTGGGGAAGGATGGGATGGTGGTCATGGTGGGGAAGGAGGGATGGTGGCCATGGTGGGGAAGGAGGGATGGTGGTCCTGGTGGGGAAGGATGGGTGGTGGTCATGGGGCGGAAGGATGGGTGGTGGTCATGGTGGGGAAGGAGGGGTGGTGGTCATAGTGGGGAAGGACGGATGGTGGCCATGGTGGGGAAGGAGGGGTGGTGGCCATGGTGGGGAAGGATTGGATGGTGGTCATGGTGGGGAAGGAGGGATGGTGGCCATGGTGGGGAAGGAGGGATGGTGGTCCTGGTGGGGAAGGAGTGGTTGTGGTCATGGTGGGGAAGGATGGGTGGTGGTCATGGTGGGGAAGGAGGGGTGGTGGTCATGGTGGTGAAGGATGGGATGGTGGTCATGGTGGGGAAGGATGGGATGGTGGTCATGGTTGGGAAGGATGGGATGGTGGTCATGGTGGGGAAGGAGGGATGGTGGCCATGGTGAGGAAGGATGGGATGGTGGTCATGGTGGGGAAGGATGGGTGGTGGCCATGGTGGGGAAGGATGGGATGGTAGTCATGGTGGGGAAGGAGGGATGGTGGCCATGGTGGGGAAGGAGGGATGGTGGCCATGGTGGGGAAGGAGGGTTGGTGGTCATGGTGGGGAAGGAGGGGTGGTGGCCATGGTGGGGAAGGAGGGATGGTGGCCATGGTGGGGAAGGAGGGTTGGTGGTCATGGTGGGGAAGGAGGGTTGGTGGTCATGGTGAGGAAGGATGGGTGGTGGCCATGGTGGGGAAGGATGGGATGGTAGTCATTTTGGGGAAGGATGGGATGGTAGTCATGGTGGGGAAGGAGGGATGGTGGCCATGGTGGGGAAGGAGGGATGGTGGCCATGGTGGGGAAGGAGGGTTGGTGGTCATGGTGGGGGAGGAGGGGTGGTGGTCGTGGTGTGGAGGTAGTATGATGAAGATGAGCATTTAAGGATGATGTTGTTGTTGTTGCTACTGCTGCTGATGATGATGATTGAGATAATAGTGAGGTTAATGATGATTGTGATTGTGATGATGATGATGATGATGATGATGATGATGATGATTTCTAATGCCTTTTTGTCTGAATAATTTAAATGATATTAAACTATACAGAATCCGGTTTCTTGATGCGTTCTTAATGTGCTTCGCCTTGGTCTTCGGCATATCAAAATAGATTTCATGATTAATAGCACAGATTGATTAAGATAAATAAGTCTATCTTTGTGTTCACTGAAAGCTGACCAAGATTTACACTTTTATTCTTACGTATTTTTATCTATGAATTCAATTTACAAACCTGCATCGTAATATATTATGGTGGGGTTATTACGGTACGTTATATTTGAATACATTAATCCGTTAGAAAATAGTTTTCATAAATAGGGTTCTATTTTTAGACAAACTTTTAGAATTGCTGATTTGTTAAGGCGGACATGCTGAAAATAATTGTTCAGAAAATTAATAATTTCACGCGCAATCGTGGCATGCGGAATGCGCATTTGTTCACTTTTTTGTATATGGATAATCATCTGGGATTAAGTGCTTATAAAATTAATATAATCGTGATTGAAACGATAAGGATGGTCTTTATCTTTCTTATACAAGGTTTGTTAATATCTTGAACACTGTGTGATTACTATCGGCATTAAAAGTCGACCGAATAAGGGGGATTTTTTTTCCACGACTAAGAATAAAAGTGCATGATTTTTTATAATTTAAAATTCTTGCACTTTAGGCTGTCTAAAAATGTTTTACAATGTGCATCTACCGGCTAAAATTAACAGCATCTCGCCTATATAAAGTTCGTGTTTGTTCACCTTTGATTGTCTTTTAAGACGAAATTGGGTTTTTTTTTATCGTTTTTAATTACATTCTTGATTCATGTTCCTGGGTTCTTTATACAATTTATAAGATATTCGGGATTGTCGGACAAAGGGCAAGAAAATCAGGAAAAACAAGCGATATTATTGAGTTTAAGCGTGTTAATTCTAAATGTTTCTATCGTGGTTGTAGTCGCGATAGTCGTGGTGATGGGTTGGTAGTTTTAATAGTGGCATTGATGGTGGTTGTCATTTTAACCACCTTGATGATATCCATCCTGTTGTTTAGAATATTGATGTGGGTTGCAGTGGTGGTTCTGTTGATAATAATATGATAATGATGTTGTTGTTGTTGATGATGATAATGGTGATGATGATGATGATGATGATGGTGATGAGGAGGAGGAGGAGGAGGAGGAGGCAACATGATCATCATTTTTGCGTCCGTTTGTATTTAATTAATTAAAATATATTAAATTAAAATAGGGAGAATATGGTTCCATGATAGTGTCTTATTGCTCATCGCCTTGGTCTTTGGTATAATCAACTAGTGTTCGTTTTTGTGATTCACAACAGAGCTTGTGATTCATTTATATTTGTGAAAGTCGATCGAGATTTTCAAATTAATCACGTATGGTTTTAAAATTACATCCGGTTGTTTTCGCGGTGAGGTGAATGTATTTCATAACCGTTTATTGAACTAGGAAATTACCAAGCCTATGTTCAAATTAAAAGGTATAGAATTGCCTGAATCAGGGTTAGACCAACAGCATATGATCTATAACTGGTAATCGGAAGACATATTCTAGAGGATAATAGAGTTTGTCAACGCTGTACGTAGCTGAAACAGAATACTACTTCCTGTAGCCAAGTCTAAAAACAGCAATCTTAACTAAAAATGGTAAGTTTTGTCATTGGCCATCTTTGCATAAAGTCATACCTCTATTGTAATTTAATTTATATAAGTCATAATAACAAAGTTTGTTAACCAGGTTTTAACGAAAATACTGGTTATTAAATTGGGGTGTGGCGGGCGGGTAGGCGGCCGTGCATGCGTGCGGGCGTCGTCAAACAGAGGGTTTCCGGTCAATATATTCACTTTGGATAAACTAATCTTGCTGAAACTTTGGATATATCAAAATTGCATGAAAACCTAGCTTGGGTTGGATTTGGGGCCAGTCGGATCAAGGTCAATGTCACTGTTACTAAAAATAGAAAAAAATATATTCCGCTTTTCTAGAGCACTATTTTGGCGTAAGTAACAACGAGAAATGTCGAGCAAATGTGATAGAACAGTAGCATGGGAAATGTGTTTTATTTCATGTTGGTAAACAGATAAACGAATGTGTACTTGAGCTTTTAAAGGTGATATCCTACAGTATGCCTATATTAAATACAAGTACCAATATACAACCATTGCTTTGGGGAATTCGGTCATTAGTCGTTTTAAAGACGGTTTTAAACACTAACCTTATTGTAAGACTTTACTCATGGGCGGATCCAGAGGGGGGCCGAAGGGGCCGCGGCCCCCCTATTTTTCGACGACCAACAAAAAAAAAGTATTTTGCCCTTTAAAGTGAGCAAAAAGATAAGGAAATTATGCCCCACAGATGCTTGGAAATCGCATCTCAGCGCATCTAGAATTCAAAATTTTCTGGGGGAGCACCCTCCAGACCCCGCGCCGCGGATTTCGCGCCTGCGGCCGAATGTTACTCCCTCGGCTCCCCCCCCCCCTATTCTGAAATCCTGGATCCGCCCCTGTTACTAATCACCAAGCAAGATATTCTAAATGTTTAGTCATTATTGGCATGGCAACTGTTTAATAGCTTGCATGATGTGAGACTTTTGTGGTTTTCGGCTTCGACAAATGTGACTAAAAGTACTCTACACATTTTTAGTATTAATGTATAACAAAATATACCAAATAGAAGTACCTAATTTGCATAATTTTTTCAGCTTATTTCTACCGTCAAAATTAGGGGCATCACTCCTATTTAAGGTTGTTGATATTTTTAGTGTGATGTTGGCAGTGCTTTTGAATTTGGGGTTAAATTTAATCGTCTGTTAAGTCGATTTATTTATTATAAAGTCAATGATGATCCGAGTTCATTAGTTGTTATGAGAGCATAGAGATCTCTATCCTTTGATTCGTCTGTATTGGTTACGGACTTGCCACGTTTCCCTTTCATTCGGAAGGTCTTCCAGCAGACCTGCGGTGCGCCAGTGGTTCTACCCAGACATTTGTCTAGGGTCTTCCTCAACCGAAACAGCTGGACGTTGTTATAGCGATCAGGCGCGTTTCTGCCATTACGCACTTTACGCATGTGCGTAACCTCCATTCGAAATATTGAAAAAATCTAAAAGTACCAAAAACACTAAGAAAGTCGATGCCTAACCCGGGTTCGAAATGACGTATTTTATTACCGTTATTTCTATGTTATAAAATCTTATTACCACACCAATCAAGTCGAAAAGGTTTAAAATGATTTAACTTATGCACGTCAGGATTTTAGTCGTTCATTTTTTGCGTTTAGTTCCTCGCATGTCCGCATTTTGCCTGTTATTCATCAGAAAAGAACCAAATGTATTCAAAAGTATTACTACAAATGTTATTTCCCTTGTAATTGTGCGTAACTTCAAAAACGGCCCAGACACGTGAATGATAGCGATCATAATTGGTCACTGCTGCGGTGTATCGCAAAAACAAAACCTTTTCATTTATTGCAATAGTGATTATATTGCCGTCGTTTTGCTATCATTTTGTGAATGCGCAACATGAAACGATACTCAGGTCGAGCGGGTAGAGTCGCCGGCGTGTATCCCGTCTGGGTAGGAATCCTGGTCGGATTAAAAGATTTTATGTTAAGAGATTTAAAAACTGAGCTGCGGTGGGCCGGGACTGCTACAGTTGCGCGTGGTCTTCCTCTTCCGCCAATCATTTGTAGACGTTGCTATGGTGACCATAACCGTGTCGCTTCGACGGCCTTAAAGAAGGTATCCGACAGTTTACCTATATCAAATACATATAAAAATATCGAACCACTGCTTTGGGGAATATGGGCACATTTTTTTATACACCCATACTTTAGGCTTAATAAATACGATTTTGAACACTAACTGAAATGTTAGGCAGAACTAATCGCGAAAAAAAACACAAAAAAACACACAGCAACAACAACCAAAAAACAACAAAAAAACAACAACAAAAAAACACACAATCTGAAAGTGTATTTTTTCCAGCTGTATAAAAAGCTCGATGGTGATCTGTGCTACAAATAGATATCGACGTCAGAGTGGATTACCCGGAGGACTATAAAACGTGATCTCAAAAGTTAGTGGTCACGTGGTTTTCTTTGTTTAAAAGTAGCTATCTCTGCAGCGTGGCTCGGATAGGAAATACCTGTTTGCAACGACGTGTGAGTATTTATGCTTCACTGTTCACAGAGATCTATTGCACCAAAAAAAACAGCATTTTGCAGGACGTTTTCAAGTAAAAATGACTTATTTGGTTATTTGAGAAAAATTTGCAGGACGTTTTCAAGTAAAAATGACTTATTTGGTTATTTGAGAAAAATCTTTAGACCAAACTTTCGGATACCACCTTCGGCTACTGTCGGTGAACGACGAAATAAGCCGAGGGGTTCGATCGTAAGTGTTCGTACCAGGAAAAAGAACACGAACAGAGATAGTTCGTGAGTTTATAAGCAGGAAAAGGAAGTTCAAATCAAAGAGCTTCAATCGGTGACTGATCTCTGGTACATGATAAATGATATTGTTGACTATAAGAGATAGAAGAGAGAGTGGTGGCAATGTTGCTTTTTAATGATGTAACAGTGTATTTGGTAAATGTATGCTAAATGCATCTTTTTATCTTTTTTGTTGTTGTTCTTTTTGTTTAATTCTTTTTTTTAATTTGACAAAAAGAGAGAGAGCTACTTTTATTAAAAATGTGCCTTTTTTAAGTCATATATGTCTGTAACATTACGCATTATATTTTCAACGTATTGTCGGCTGAGGACCTTGTTCTAGCATAGGTGTGGGTGGGGTAGGGGCGTTGTGATAAGCGCGGAGAAGCCTTCGTAAATAAATACGGTCACTGATTTTGTTTAAGAAAGATCAGCAAAGCAAACCATTACCACAACTTCGGAAAGCACTAGGCATGTGCAGTTGCAGATTAATTATATATATTACCTTTCTTGACAGTAACTGCCCTTTGTTCCATTTTATAATAAGAAGAGAATAAAAGTTGACCTAACTGATGATCAGAAATTAGAAACGTGCAAAGAGCAAGAACAACATAAATTCGCTTTAATGGTTAAAGGGACGCAACTTCGTTGATCCTGTTTCGTAAGTCAATACCTAATTATTTCCCTTGTCTCTAGCTTTGTGAGTTGTTTGTATATAGCTAATGCAACAACCCGTGTCAATTTAACATAATAATAAAAAATAACAAGTAAAGCAGATAACAGGTTCGACAAAACCACTAAAATATTTTGTACTATCCACATATAAATAGAGGTTTTTATTTTTTTTTTTTAAAGAAAAAGAAGTGTACTCTGATCACGTTTGGGGGGCAACCACGGGGTATGTCGGACGCGTGAGGCATCCAATGGGGGAAATGCTTCGATAAAACTCTTCCAAAGCTCTCTATTGTTGTCGCCGAACCGTACCTCCGATGGACACAGGCCTGTTCCCTCAGAATGAACAATTACTGTTATCTTAGTTATAACAAACATAGAGGGGCAGGCCAGAATATTATATTTTGGGGTTGTATATATTGTACATAAATTTGTATCTAAGTTGAACTGTTTTTTGTTTGTTTGTTTTAAAAACAACATACTTTTATGTGCTTTTATGTGGTCCTGATAGGGTGCAGTTGCTGGCTTCTTTAATTTTTATTTTTAACTTTTTTTAAAAATTTATTCTAAATAATAATAATTAGTGGTGTCCCCAACACCAAAACATGTCCGGAGGCGGCTACGGTTCATGCAATGAAAAAGGGCGACCTAAATCTTGATTGTTAAAAAGGTGGACTGGACATCGTGATGTTAAAAGAACATAATGTATATGCAATAATATTTTTTAACTTTAAGATAAAATATGAAACTGTGTATATTTTAAAATGATAATATGTTCTTAACTACACGACAAAACACTAATACATATCAAAACTACATACCACTAGACTATAATATCATTCAACGTTGCTGAGCACTCCATGACATTTTATATTGTATAATTTTAAATTTTGTCAGCATACGTTAACCCTCACGCCATTAATATAATTATTCTGTGATATTTATATTTTAACCTCCTGTAAATTAATGCTCGCCCAATAACAATAGTTAGGGCGAGGGTAAATAAATCCAAGTAGTAGTAGTGTCAATTTATAAAAAAAAATAAAATAAAATATATATACATATATATTGATTCAATTTTGTTAATATTTTTCAACGCAATAACAAAAGATATGTCCATGATTTGTTTATAAATGTATTATATGTCTCTAAACGCTGACAAAATGTTTTGGCGTAATAAAATTACATTGGTGAAAAAGAAACATTGGAATTTTATTTTTACATATGTGTACATAAATTGTTGTTTGGATACTTATAAATGATTTAAATGGTGGTTTTGAATGGTTATTTATTAATAAAAAAATAAAAAAAAGGCTCCAGTGGGGATCGAACCCACGACCTCCTGTTTACTAGACAGGCGCTCTAGCCACTGAGCTATGGAGCCAGTTATATTGGACCGACTACAAAAGCTAAATAAAGCTAAGATAATTGTAATGTAAATCGTATGATTATCAAACATCGCCTTGATAAAATTATTTGTGGTCTATGTTAAAGATGTCATTACAGTTTAAACATACTAAATAACTTAGTATTTTAGAACTTTTACCATATCAGATTCATAAAAAGTAAGCGGCCTGTAACATTACACATCACGCAGGCGCTTTACGAGTAACCAAAAAGCGCCTCTGCGAGAGATATATGATCAATTTCATTTTATAGATTGTCTGCAAACAATTTGTTCAGAAGCAATCATGTCAGCGATAGAAAGTGGTTGGTTTCGTGAAATGAATGATAGTTGGCCTGGATATAGTGTTGGAATTCAAATTCAAGAAATTTACCTGCAGGAAACATCCAAGTTCCAGGAAATCCTAGTGTTTAAAAGGTGAGATAAGCGTCAATATTTCTTTTTGTTGGATTTCAAGGGAGGTAACAATGGTAAATTGTAGTAGCTACCCGAATATACAGTATACTTTATAAGTGGTGCATCATTGCTTTGATATAAGTTTTGTTCCCACATATATTAGTGGGGTATTTTAAAACCAATGTCTAAGGTTTGAGAAGTTAAAAAGTGCGCCCTTCATAAACTTTTGCTGAACTTAATGCAGCATATAACGTGCTCTTGTCAAAGTCTAATGTAAATCCCATGGGAAGAAAAAAAAAAGATTGAAAGTTGTTATTTATTGATGGCACTCCTTACACAAAACTGCATTATAAAGTCTCTCCTTTTCTTTGCAACTTTAAGACTTGTCAACCTTAACTATAATAAAATAATATAAATACTAATATTCAAAATTTTATCCATTTGGTTTATTTGTATACTAACATCCCCAAACAATTTGGAATGCCACATTTTTTGGAAATGCGAATAAATGCACTTAACTCATTAATATTCTAAAACAACAGACAGAGAAGATGGGGCCTCAATTTTTTTATATTTCGTCTTTTTTTTTAAATATTTCATTTTCATGTTGTTTTTTTAAATAGACGTCTTTTTACCATACCACCTTACATAAGTTCAGACTTCTGAAGCATTGTCCTCTTTGGTATACTTTTCTCTACCATTGCCAAAAAATGCTTTGGAAAGCATCACTAAGATAGCCCAAATGAAAAATTGGTATGTATTGGCAAAACAAACACAATAAAATGACTTAAGAAGTTATTGTCATTGAAGGTCATTTTTATTATTTTAAAACAAAGTTGACACTCACTGCCGTAAGCACACCAATCAGAACAAGTTGTAATATTCTACCCTTATTCTCTTTCAAGCTGCTTATCATTGGTTAATATCTGAGGAAATCTGCTTAAAATAATGAAAAATGTATAGGTCTAAAATTTTGCATTATATTAATAATAATATTGTCAGTTTTTTTTTAATGTTGAAAATCATTTCATTTCTAGTAAGCAATGTTTGTGCGGAGAGCATTGTGAATCAATGAAAGTGGCATCAAACTGCAAAACTTTACTGTAAATTGTTGTCTCTAAGCCCTCAAGATATTTTCTACCTCAACAAAACAACAATGAAATACATCTCTCTTTAACATCCCTAGGTCAAAATATGACACTGGTCAAGATTCTGTTAGCACTTGATAAACAGTATCATATGGAGATGGTTCAAATAAAAAAAAAAAAATGTGCAAATAGTTTACTTCATTTTATAAATCTTTTTTAGGTCCCATCTGCATAATTGTGCATGTTGGATCGGAAACTATTCTTAACAAATAGAGATGATTTGTAAATAGCTGTCTAACCTTACCTTTGACCTACTTAAAATGCTGATGCAATGTCAGCCAGACTGAATATCAAAGAAAACTCACATTGGTAGATATTCTGGATAATGCTATATACTATACTGTTCCTATGTAACATCACCTGAATAGTCCACAAAACATCTCTTGTTCATGTACACATTTTAATCTCATGCACAACTTTCACCTTATTACTGTCAAACTGCTTCACACATTTGTCCATTAAACAAAAAACTTCAGAATAAATAGGCACAGCCAGAGCGACTGGACCTTGTAGCGTAATTCCACGTTTGGTTGGCCAGGTGTAAGGATAATGTAACTGCGTGTGGTATCGTGCATTATAATTTATCATCTACATGCAAAGGTGTCTAGACATATTGTAGCATCCCCTGGTAATTTATAAAACATTAAAGTATCCTGTATATATGTACATATATATATATATACAGGGTTGTCACTAGAAATATTTTGAGCAGGCTCAATTAACTTTTGAGGAGGCTAGGCTATGCGAGTGCCGAAGGCGAGAAGCACTGCTAGGGGGGTCCGGGGGCATGCTCTTGACCGATTTTCCAATTTTCCAAATTTGAGGCGGCCCGATTTCCATTTGAGACGGTCAAATCGGCCGCCAGCCGCCTCCTAATGACAACCCTGTTATATATATATATATATATATATATATATATATATATATATATATATATATATATATATATATATATATATATACCATTTGCTAGATCTTCTTGACATCAACTCGAAGCAGTTTGATTTTTGAAAATATCTCAACTACACAAGCCGTTTTGCCAAAAGTTAATGCTTCAATAAATGTCAAAATGTCAAAAGTTTGGCTCAGAAATGACATCGTATTTCACATTAAAAGGCACTTAAGTGATGCTATTGTTATAGGTAAACATATGCAGTCTGTGTATTCAAAAGCATATGTAATAGGTTAGAACTGCTCCTGTCTTTTTGTTACATCATTTTTCTTTAGAGGAAATAATATACTTTCTTGTGCTGTGTGAAAGATTTCATTTTTTATGATAAGTTAAAAACAAACAAAACACAGTTGTGTTCATATTTATTTCCATGACACATGTTTAATCTTGAATCAAACATTTTTATCCAGGCACCAATACAAAGATTAACCATTCCATTATCTCAAAATATACCGATAAGTTTCACTAAAATATATGAAAGATAAAGCCCTTGTAAATTGTTTAAAAAAACTAATACCCCTTAGTTATTTTGATCCATAAAGTTGACATCATTGTAGCTAAAAAATAATGTTTATTTTTTGGTCTTTCGAGTTATGGTACAAAAACTTACAAGAGAGCAACACATAACATCGATGAAATTATCTTGAAAGCAGTGTAGTTGTTGTTGGTGTTACAGTGTCTAAATATGATAAAAATACAAGAATAAACTCAATGACTACAGATTGGTCTCTTCTGTCTATACTTTTTTAATGGCAACCATCTTTGATGGCAACTGTAAGGTATTTTCAGATGAATTGTATAGTAGCGTAAATTTTATTTTCTTGTAATTTCTTCATATTTGGTTCAAAGATTAAAAGTTATACACCATTGGAAAGCTCTTGAAATTCATATTTTTAAAATACAATATTTTTACAATTTATTAATGCACAAAGAATTAATACACAGAAATAAATAAAATTATTGGCTCATCCTTAAACAAAATGAAAATTGTATCTTTTTTGTTACCTTTTAAACTATCAAAATATTGTTTTGATATTTCAAATACTTGATAACAGCTGCTAATTTTGATTGAAAATAAAGTAAAAGACTGAAAAATAAAAACACAGTGTTGAGTTTAATACAGCACATATTTTCAGATTTGGGCATACATTAGCTTCTGCCTTCAAAGATGGCTGCCTTAAACTGTCTTATTAGTGCTTATGACATCACATGGAAACTATCTATAGATCAAACAGCACCTGATTGGTTGCTCTGAGTCTAAACTATTTGCGTAAGCTAAAACAAGCTGTCATAGCACGCTAAGTGTTTAAACAATTTCTGAGTAAGTGTATCTTTCTCTGCAGCACCACATTTGGCAATGTTCTAGTACTAGACGGCTGCATCCAGTGTACAGAGAGGGATGAGTGTTGTTATCAGGAGATGATTGCTCACCTGCCTCTCTGTTGTCATGAGGACCCCAAACAGGTGAGAGGATTTGAAAATTCTAATTTTAAAACAATTGGACATTCTTTCAGCTCACCTGAGCACAACGTGCTCAAGGGAGCACAATGTGCTCAAGGTGAGTTGTTCTGATACTGTTTCGTCCGTCATCCATTGTACTGCATCAACATTTTAGCTTGTGAACCTGCAAGAGGCCACAGTTTTCATCCATTCTTCACCAAACTTGGTCAGAATGTTTGCCTGCATAAAATCTTGGATGACTTCGTAACTGGGTCACGTGTGGTCAATAAGTAGGTCACTAGGTCAAATCTAAAAAAAAAGCTTGTGAACACACTGGAGGCCAAATTTATAGCACAATTTTCACCAAATTTGATCAGAATGTTTGTCTGCATGAACTCTTAGATGAGTTCGTAACTGGGTCACATAAGGTCAAAAAGTAGTACACTAGGTCAAATCTCAGAAAAAGCTTTTGAATACACCATAGACCACATTCATAGCCCAATCTTCACCAAACTTGATCAGAATGTTTATCTGCATTAAATCTTGGATGGGTTCGTAAGTGGGTCACGTGAGATCTAAAAAAAGGTCATTAGATCAAACCTTAGAAAAAGCTTGTGAACACATTAGAGGCCACATCTATAGGCCAATCTTCATCAAACTTAGTCAAAATGCTTGTCTGCTTGAGATCTTGGATGAGTTCATTATTGGGTCACGTGGAGTCAAAAAGTAGGTCACTAAGTAAAATTTTAGAAAAAGCTTGTGAACACACTAGATTCCCCATTTATGGCCCAATCTTCACCAGACTTGATCAGAATATTTGCCTGCATGAAATCTTGGATGAATTCGTAACTGGGTCACGTGTGGTCAATAAGTAGGTCACTAGGTCAAATCCTAAAAAAAAGCTTGTGAACACACTGGAGGCTACATTTATAGCGCAATTTTCACCAAACTTGATCAGAATGTTTTTCTGCATGAACTCTTGGATGAGTTCGTAACTGGGTCATGTAGGGTCAAAAAGTAGGTCACTGTGTCAAATCTCAGAAAAATCTTTTGAATACACTAGAGACCACATTTATAGCCCAATCTTCACAAAAGTTGGTCTGATAATGTGTCTGCATGAAATCTTGGATTTGTTTGTTATTGGTTCACATGGGGTCAAAAGTAGGTTGTTAGGTCAAATCTTAGAAAAAGCTTGTAAACTCACAAGAAGCTCTATTTATGGCCCAATCTACACCAAACCTAATCATGTGGGGTCAAAAGGTAGGTCACTAGGTCAAATCTTACAAAGCTTGTGAACACACTAGAGGCCACATTTACAAGCCAATCTTCACCATACTTGATCAGATTGTTTGTCTGCATGAAATCTTAGATGATTTAACAGGTAAAATTTTAGAAAAACCTTGTGAAAACACTTAGAGGCCACATTGATGGCCCAATCTTCACCAAACTCGACCAGAATGTTTGCCAGTATGAAATCTTACATATGTTTTGAACTGGATCATGTGGATTCAGCAGGTTATTTGGTGAAATTCTTGAAAATGTTTTAAACCCAGTTGCCACACTAATGGTCCAATCTTCACCAAAGATTTCTAAAGTAAATAACTCTTAATTACTCGATGCCAAATATGAGCCTACCAAATGCCTGCGTCCTCAGGTGAGCAATTAAGGGCCATCATAGCCCTCTTGTTATTTCTCATAGTCCGATTGTGATTACACATGAGTCATAATATTTTGACAACAGAATTTGGATTAAACACTTATCTTTTGTTTTATGGTTGGCTGTTTAAACATGCTGAATTTTCAGTTGATAGTGAGGAGGCATTTTATTGCCTTTTCTGAAACCAAAATAGCATTGTCGATGTGTGAGGTGCAAGTAAAAAGTCTTTTATTAGGTTGAGCATTAGCAAGAAAGCTATACCACTACTATTTTAAACAACTGAGTTACCAACTCTGTAGCAATTGGGCTACCAACTAATATGTTGCAGTTCTAAAGGTAGCAACATTTATTTACATTTTAGTATTATTCTCTTTTTCTAAATGTTACAGGTACTTGTTGTTGGGGGAGGAGACGGAGGTGTGGTCAGAGAGGTCCTCAAACATCCGTCGGTGGAGAAAGTGACTCTGTGTGAAATTGATGAGGTAAAAAATGGTGTTTGCAGGACTCATTTTTGTAAAAAGTTAAAGTTATCTATGTTAGGTTTTGGTTTGAAAACTAAGATGTGTTTGATTTTGATAACATTTTTTTTTATTGATAAAAGAAATTTGTTAGTGATAATAATAATAATAATAATAATAATAATAACAATAGCTTTATTTAGTGATGGTAGCACATTAAGCATTACAAAACATGCCACTATCTTATGTAATTGTGGTCTTCATAGAAAGGTACTCATGAAAATATAACAAAAAAAACATACATATCATCATGCAACAATATAAAGTACAAGCAATAGATAGTTTCCATGTGATGTCATAGGCACAGATAAGACAGTTTAAGGCAGCCATCTTTGAAGGCAGAAGCTAATGCAAGCCGAAAACTGGAAATATGTGCTGCATTAAACTCACCACTGTGTTTTTATTTATCAGTCTATCTAACTGGATTTTATATCAAATTTAACAGCTTTTATGAAGTATTTTAAATAACAAAACTATATTTTGTTTGTTAAAAGGTAAAAAAGGTCAATCAAAAAAGTTACACTGTTCATTTTGTTTAAGGATGAGCCAATAATTTTATTTATTTCTGTGTATTAATTCTTTGTGCATTCATCAATTTTAAAACTATTGTATTCTAAAAATATGAATTTCAAGAGCTTTCCAATGGTGTATAGCATTTACTGTTTGGACCACAAATGAAGATATCACAAGAAAATAAAATTTACGCTTCTATAAAATTTATCTGAAAATTCCTTGAAGTTGCCATTGAAGATGGCTGCCAAGATGAGGGATCTTCACTGATGTGGAAACTATCTATTGAAAACAATAGGTACAAAATATCAACAATATAAAGAACAATCAATATACATATACATAGTATGTTGCTGTGTGGCCATCTTGTTATAACAGTGTATGAATATGTTTATACTAATCGTTAGATCAGTGAAGACATATTATGTTTTGTTTTATTGGTTAAAGGCCATTAATACCGCCAAAAAGGTTGTAATTTTGAAAGTGGAGTTTTAAAAGAAATAAGTTTGCCTGTTATTATAGCATTAAATGTTTAATGTATGAAGACTATTTGACTTAGGTAAAACATTGTTCCAAATAAGTTTCAATATCCATATGTGATTAGTAAAGTTATGATACTGTTTTTGAACTCAATTGCAATGGTATTCTGAATTAAAGTGATGCCCCCTGCTTTACCAAAAAAAATTATGCAAAGTAGTGCTTTTGAAAAATGTTAGCCATTTTATTTTATTTTTATTTTCATTTTTTGACAGCGTGTAATTGAGGTGTGCAAGCAGTACCTGCCAAACATGGCTAGATATTTGGAGGACCCTCGAGTTACAGTTCATATAGGGGATGGGGTACAATTCATGAAGGAGAATACAAACTCATTTGATGTCATCATCACGGATGCACCTGATCCAATAGGTGAGAGAGAGTTCTCATTTTTTTATCCCCGCATATCAGTGAATAAAGAAGAGCTATTCCAATTGTGGTCATAATGCACGGTTTTTAAGTTTTACATGAAACTATTAAGCTTTTATCTTGATGTCCAGTATTTAGATTGGAATGAAACTTAACATGTCTTACAAGTATAGCTTAGTGATAGGGAGAAAAGGTGTAAATGGTCTGGTTAGCTAAGTCGGTAGAGCATTCACCCTGTCAGCAAAGGGGCTCAGGTTTAAATCCAGGACTGACTGCATATTTTTCACCCTTTGTTTCAATGGTGTCCAACTTAAATGACCCGCAGTTGTTACATTATTGAGAAATGCTTGTGCATTTCATCTAGAGAGTATGGTATGTGGAAATTCGAAGACTTATTTCGAAGACAAATTTCAAGGTGCCAGGGGTGTATGCTGCTGGGAGCTAGAGAGAGAATGTGGAAGGGATCTGGCTAGCTGAGTCAATAGAGCATTCACTTTGTAAGCAAAGGGTCCCGGGTTTGACTGGCTGCACATTTTTCTCTCTATGTTACACTTCTGTTCATGCAGATGTACATGCTTATATATTATGTTTGATTGCTTTACGAGGGTTGGGGGCACGCTTAGAAATCCCGCTGGAGTGACTTAATCGTTTTTGACGGCTAAACGTCCAGGTTATAGCACAAACATTGTGTAAAGTTTGCTCACTGCATAACCGTCTCTGTAAACTCCGTATGAATTCCGGGATTTAATCCCCTATGTAGCTGTATCAGAATAAAAGGCGTCTTTACAAAAAAGATATTGTCTCCAAATTTGGCTATTCTTCCCTTAGCAAGAAAAATCCCTTACTTTTAATAAAATTTTAATCATTCACTTTTGAATTTTGTCAGGTATGCAGTCTGGGTCCCTTTGTTTGACCTGCATAACCTGTGCTTTAGTGATAGGCATGCCTGAAAGCCAGCAGCTGTTAAAAGTATAAAAAAGTTTTCTTTCGAATCTCAATGCTAAATAGAACGCGAATGTGAGACATCCAAGGCATGCAGAGACCATGACCTGATCAAACATCTGTGAATTTCTGTTAATGCCTGCTACCATTTTAAAAATGCAAACATCACTTTATTGTTGCAAGCTTCACTAGCAAAGTGAAAAATTCAGATCTTTCACTGAAAAAAGCCTTGAAGAGCAGTTGGGATTTCCTGTAAATCTAAAGCGTTGATATCTTCAATTTCATAGATGAATTAGTTTTTTGTATAGTAACTGTTTTTTGAAGCTTGAATGTTTAACAAGCATTTGATAGTATTGCAGGCAATACAGTAGTCCCCTACCGGTCCCTCATAAAGTTCTTTAATTATGCGCTATCCAAAACTTCACGATTTTGCTGCAAGGTCATGCTGTGACCTTGACCTTCAAGGTATCGACCCAAATAATGTTCGCAACACGTCTTCTCAATATGGTGATCATTTCTGTGAAATAGCTGTAAAATCAAACTTCAAATAACCAAGTTATGGGGCAGACACAATTTTGCTGCAAGGTCATGCTGTGACCTTGACCTTCAAGGTAGCGACCCAAACCTTGCTCACAACACGTCATCTCAATATGGTGATCATTTCTGTGAAATAGTTTTAAAATCTGACTTTAAATAACAAAGTTATGGGCCAGACACGATTTTGCTTCAAGGACATGCTGTGACCTTGACCTTCAAGGTAGCAACCCAAATCTTGCACTTGCATATTGTACACATTGCTACTTATGCCACTGAGCACAATATGCGATGAAACAGACAAATCTTGTGTAAGCAATGAAAATACGGTCGCATGTAATTGGTCGGTCGTAAAATCGGTATGCACAGAAATTGTTTTTGTGTACACATTGTGTGTGGAAGTCACCACATCTATTTATAGATGTTAGTCAAGCACTGAGAACAAGCTACACTGACGGGGCTTGACTTATATTCAGGCCCTGGGCTGTCAGAGTTTTTATGGCTTTAAACTTGGGTATAGCTACTGTAGTTCTAAGCTTTATTTGCTGGGTTCAGTGTCCTACCAATAATTGATTGACTATGTAGAGACAGCTTGTTCTTTGTTTTTTATGGTGTTACAATTAGTTAACAACCCATACTCAGTCTTAGTCATCATCGAGCATCTACATGCAATGGTGCCTAGACATATGTTAGAGACTCAGCTGCAAATAGTGTAGATCCCGAAAGAACAGCACCTAGCAGGCATAGGCTGATCTGGATCTACGCTATTTTCTTAAGCCAGATTAAGTATTGCTTAAAAAAACTAACGGTTATTGTGCATAAACATCTTCAAATGAAGCAATAAAACTATTGGTTTGACATTAAAAAACACTTTAAAATTAAAAACAAACATTGAATGCACTCAATTGCTTTGCCTTGATAATTTACAAGTAGGAAAAAACACTGTCTCGCATTTATCTTAACTGCTGTTCTAAATTTGGAGACAAAACAGCCTGAATTATCAGCAATGATTTGTGTCATATGTACATTTTTTATGCACTATTCAACCTCAGCCTGCTGAACACAAAGAGACGAGGCTTAGGCAAATGTTGCAGATTCAGATCAGCCATCTTTCCCTAGGATCTGTATGACAAGGATCTGAATTTTTTGTGGCAAAATGTTTTGAAACCATATTTATAGCCCAATCTTCACCAAACTTGGTCAGAATGTTTGTCTGCATTAAATCTTGGATGAGTTCGTAACTAGGTCACATGGGGTCAAAAAGTAGGTCACTAGATCAAATCTTAGAAAAAGCTTGAGAACATACTAGAGGCCACGTCTGTAGGCCAATCTTCATTAAACTTGGTCAGAATGTTTGTCTGCATAAATTCTTGGATGAGTTTGTAACTGGGTCATGTGGGGTCAAAAAGTAGGTCACTAATCAAATCTTAGAAAAAGCTTGTGAACACACTATAGGACAGTCTTCATCAAACTTGATCAGAATGTCTGCATGTAATTATGATAATTATTATTATAAGGGATAAAAAAGATTTTATGTTGGTTTTTAATGGGGCATGATAAGACTAACTGTTGTCAGGACGCTGGTCAGTATTTTTACACTACACGAGTGTCTGGAGATTCGACTACGTGTTTGTTTCAATTATTGCGTCATGTTGTGTCACATTATTTCATGGTTTATGAGTGATAAATGCTTAGGAAATTGTTTTGTATTATTTTTATGTTACATGGCATGACACAATAGTTATTGTCATATTGGCAACATCCAGTTAATAAGAACCACGTGGCACCCCCACACATGATTAAAAGATGGAGAGTTCTTACCTATTCAAGCTATTTTAAAGGCTGTATCTGACAGTTTTTTCCTATATCTCATACATATAACAACATCTCACCTCTGGCGTAGTGGTAGAGTTACCAATTTGCAACTCCTCTCACTGCTTAGCCTCTCACCGTGTGGGTTCGAGTCCAAATGGATGTAGGGAACCAATTAACAATTTCATGGATCTTGTAAGGTAACAATGATCAATTAAGCCACATCATTTTCAAAATTCTGAATTATTATGAAAATATATATACTAAAAAATGTTTTACAGCCTTTTATTGAACCCAACCACTTGTAACATTTTGGTTAGCTTACCAAACTTTGGTGTCAAAATTCCCAAATCATACTAGTCCAGTAAAATTTTGTCCAATCCAGTAGATATTGCCAGCTGGGTGGATGGGGGGCCAGTGTTTTAACATTTCTTTCATGAAGACTTAACTTTTCACAACTTCATGCAAAGGAAACAAAAGTACCATTAAAGCCTGTAGAGCAAAGAGGGTCGATCCTGATCAGACAGATCCCATCAAGAACTGTTTGATTGGATTTACACTTTCCACCTAAGCCTGATCAATTTGGTTGGCTGGGAAAGGGTAAAATAGCAAATTATCTTGGCCCTCACTTTGTGATCATTTATTTATGTTTTCAGTACCAAGTTCTTGAGTCCTGGGCTGAATTGATATAGATTATTTTGCTGTTTCTCGTTCCTGCTTTTCTGTGTAATCTTTAGTTTGTTTTTAGGCTGGTAAGCTAAGCAAATGATTCTGTCTCCCTGTGTTTGTGTTTATACATGTACTGTCATCATCATCCTTTTTTCCTGTTTGCGTTATCCCCCTGCTCATAGAATATACAAATTCTCTTACAAATTCTTCACACACACACTCACAAACATGCACTATTTTTTTTCTGTCGCTTCCACACAATAGCACTGCAAATAAAAAAGTCATTATTTCCTCTCTCTTTCCTTGACATCTTCTCCCTCTCCTGCTTTTTTACCTAGGTAATGTTGCCATCTTTTTTGCTCCCATACAATATATCATGGGTCATTTCACTCTATTCCCATTTGATCTTATCTTGTTCTTAAGCTATAGAGCATAAAAAGTGCTCTCTCCTTTTTCCCTCAGTAGGCTTCAAATATGTCCCTCTCTCCCTCTCTCTCTCTCTCTCTCTCTTGCTTTCTTTCTCTCTCAAGACTTGCTATCTCTGTCTCTGTATCTCTCGGTCTCTTTCTGTCTCTCTTGCTATCTGTCTTCCTCTCTCTCAAATTTTCTGTGCCTGTTTCTACTTCACTCTCTCTTTTTTCATCTCAGTTTTTCTTTATGTGTCTGCATGTGTGTGTGTGTGTCTGTCTGTCTCTGTCTATCTCTCTCTCCCTCTTTTTTTCCTTTTGTCTGTAAGTCTGTCTATCTTTTTCTCTCTCTCTGTATCTCACTCAATCTCTCACTGTCTATTACTTCCTGTCTGTCTATCCCCCGCTGTGTTATCTGTCTTTGTGTCGCTGTCTCTCCCCCTCTCACGCATGAACTGACATTATTTTTCTACTTTTCATACACTATCTATATTGACAGCATACTGGTACATGCATACTTGATAGAGAAATGCTCTATTGATTAACAATGTTGAATTTGAATACTGTCCAAGTAAATGATTAATATGCCTGACGTTTCACATTTTATGGACATGAATGATAATAGAAGGATACCTTGGGGCATATACAAGGCCATTTGTGTGTAATTGGCCTTCGGTGTGTTGACACCAGTAGAATGAACTTAAGCCTTAATACAGCTTGTCATTATTTGGTAATTTTTGTTAACTTAAAACCAAATATACACTGCATTATTGGTAACTTAAAGCAACTTAAATACAGCTTGTACATTAATTTTGGTAAATTTTTGTTAACTTAAAACAACTTAAATACAGCTAATGCATTAATTTTGGTAAATTTTTGTTAACTTAAAGCAACTTAAATACAGCTAATGCATTAAGTTTGTTTGACCACAAAAACTAATTGGTAATATATTACATTTGTTGACTTTTTTTGTATGTACTTATGGTACCCATTGAAAGGTGTTTTTTGTCTTAGACCTGCATGAGTTTTTTTTTTTTTTAATTTGACGTCTAATCAGGCTGAGTTGTCAAAGCTTTAACACTATTAGATATAACTAACTCTTATTAACTTAGGCTCGTATTCACCAATCATTCTTAAGTTTAAACCATGACTTAAGCAACAATTTTTATACCAACAAAAATAAGCTTATTTATGAAGTTTCAATGTGATTTTATGCTGAAAGTAGCAAAGTTTAAGTGTCATGCAAATATACAGACATGTAGCTAAATACATTATGATGATATTATGGATGAAATTCATGACTGAATCAATTCATATTAAAGAATGTTTGGTGAATACGGGCCTTAAAGTTGCAAGTACAAACAAGCATTTTAACAAAAAGCAAGCATGATCTTATTTAAGACACGACTACTCAATTAAATCCACTCTTACTCAAGTAAAGCATATATGATGATGAAATCAAGCAAGAAAAATAATTTTACTACGATGTAAACATGATCACTGAACTGATAAATATTTGTCTCACATTATGTTAATGAATTTCAAAATGGTGGACGAAATTGGATTGAAAAATAAAATCAGGTCCTTATTTGTGCTTGATCACAAGTTCACTTGATTTATGCTGACAGAAGTGAAGTGTTCTTTATAAATGGGATCCCACAATTGACAAATTCATTTATGTCTGATAAACTTTTATCATACCAGATTTAAAATACTGTTAGGAGATGAATAAAATGGTCTTTTAAGACAGGTGGTCTCCTAATGCAACTTGTTGGTTTCTTGATGGGCAGCAAAATTAAGATCAGCAAATAATGTTTGATTATTTCATTTACATATATAACCATAATGCAATGCTGCTGCTGCTACTGATGATGATGATGATGAGCACCTCTTATCACCAGTTTACTATTAGAAGTCAAATACACACAAAGTTACAAAAATTATCTTCTATATAAATAATAATGCTTGTATTCACCAACCATTCTTAAACCCAAGTCATGACCCAAGCCAAAGTCACAATTTTCATACCAACAAAAATAAGCTTATTTATGAAGTTTCAATGTGATTTTAGGCTAAAAGTAGCAAAGTTAAAGTGTCATGCAAAAATACAGACATGTAGCTAAATACATAATGGAGATAATGTGGATGAAAATCCATGACTTGACCAATTCTTACTTAAGAATGGTTGGTTAATATTGGCCTTAAAGTTGAAAGTACAGACAAGCATGTTAACAAAAAGCAAGCATGCTCTCATTTAAGACACGACTACTCAGTTAAATCCACTCTTACTCAAGTAAAGCAGATATAATGATGAAATCAAGCAATAAAAATAATTTTACTATTTATTAGCCTAGATGTTGATAACCAGCAGGAAATATCATGATTTTAGAAAATACAGGAAACAGTTTGATTAAGAAATGATAAATAAGTAGTTAGTTTGTTGTTGACTCATTGTTTGTACAGTGAAGACCTCCTAGTTGATCTAGCAAAGGACTCGGTATAGAAACGATAACTAAGCAAGAAACATCAGTGAAATGTATTTCATTTTTCAGGGGTGCCGAGGCGTAGTGGTAGAGTGACAGATTTGAAACTAATCTTACTGCTTAGCCTCTCACAATGTGGGTTCAAGTCCCATTCAGGGCGAAGGACTTAATGTGAGAAGGTCTTCCAGCTGACTTGCTGTGCGCCAGGTGGTTTTACCCGGACATGTGTCTGGGGTCCAAAAAGCTGGACGTTGCTATAATGATCATAAATGGTCGCTGCAATGTATTCCAAAACCAAAAACAAACTCAACTGGTAGAGCGTCGGCATGCGGATCTGGAGGTCGCGGGTTCAAACCCTGGCCGGGTCAAACCAAAGACTTTAAAGTTGGTAGTAGTGGCTTCCCTCCTAACACTCAGGGCTTAGGGGACAGCATTACGTTTTACTCGTTTGTGTCAGTATAATGGAACGGCCGGGTTCAGTCCCTGGGCACCCAGTAAGTGCCCCTGTGCTATAATGATAGAAATGTCGCTGCACAGTATCTGCAAAAATGCCGGCAAATCCCAATCTCAATCCCGAAGACAAAACAAATCATTTTACCAAATCTTTGTCAGGTCTTTCAGACAGACATACTTGACTGTATTTTTCTGTAGCGGACTTACTGACTGAAATATCTGTCAACCCGTACAAACTGTAGTTTCGCAGCTTTATCACTTGATCGAATAATTTTTATAAATACTTAATAGGGTTGTTGATAAGCTATCTTTTGTCAACAACTAGAAGTGTTTTATTTAGAATGTCCTTGGCACAGTTACTGTACATATTTATATTCAGTGGTTGTATTGCTTTAAGTCATGAAGTGTCTCTAATATCTCCAACTTAGGTGAATAAATTTAATCATAGAGTTATATGTCCTGCAGTGATGTGCCTTTGAATTTGTACCATAGAATGATTTTATGAGACGTACAGAGTTATTGATTGGCTATCATTTGTAATTGAATAGTTTCAAGAGTCTGTCCTTGATCAATACTAGTAGCAGAAATATTGATAATTGTAACAAATATTTCCTAATGAACCTCTAATTAGGTGGTTGCATTTAACCCTTTGCTTGCTACATTTGGTTAAAAGCCGATGCTAAATTCTCAGGGTTTCTTGCTTGAATATTGCATGTTACATGTATATGTTATGGTTGATATACTTATAAACAGCGTCTGAGCAGTAAGTAGTGCAGATCCTGATCAGACAGCTCCCAGCAGGGATCTACACTATTTGGCTATTTGCCTAAGCCTTACTAATATGCAAATAACAGACTAAGAGTGAAGATCTAGATTTCTAATTTCATAATTGGTGATTTGGTCATGCTTTCTTCAAACCTTTGAATCCTTTTTAGCTTAAAACCCCTACTTTAAATAGGTAAATATCTTTGTATATGTTACAACTTAAGCCTTTCTCTTTACCAGCCTTGACCTTTAGCCTGCTAAGTACACATTTATAAGGCTTTCAAAAATAGTGTAGATGCCAATCAGGATCAAGGGGTGCCCATGGCAGCGCTGTAAGAGTCACTTACTTGTAAAGTGTGCTGGTGGTTCTACTCAGACATGAGTCTGGGGTCTTTCTTCACCATCATGTGACATTGCGGCTTGACTGAGTATAATGCTGCTTGATTTAGTATCATGTGACATGTGGCTTGATTTAATATCATGTGGCAATGTGGCTTGATTTAGTATCATGTGACAGTGTGGCTTGATTTAGTATCATGTGACAATGTGGCTTGATTAAGTATCATGTGACAATGTGGCTTGATTCAGTATCATGTGGCAATGTGGCTTGATTTAGTATCATGTGACAATGTGGCTTGATTTAGTATCATGTGACGATGTGGCTTGATTTAGTATCATGTGGCAATGTGGCTTGATTTAGTATCATGTGACAATGTGGCTTGATTAAGTATCATGTGACATTGTGGCTTGATTTAGTATCATATGACAATGTTGTTTCATTAAGTGTCATGTAACAATGTGGCTTGATTTAGTATCATGTGACAATGTGGCTTGATTTAGTATTATGTGACAATGTGGCTTGATTTAGTATCATGTAACAATGTGGCTTGACTTAGTATCATGTGACAATGTGGCTTGATTAAATATCATGTGACAATGTGGCTTGACTTAGTATCATGTGACAATGTGGCTTGATTAAGTATCATGTGACAATGTGGCTTGATTTAGTATCCTATGACAATGTGGCTTGATTTAGTATCATGTGACAATGTGGCTTGATTAAGTAGCATGTGACCGAACCTGGTAGCGCAGTTGGTAGAGCGTTGGCTCCAGGTACGGGATGCACCAGCAAAAATAAGGGTGGTTCCATGACTGGTTGGTGTCAGGATAATGTGACTGTGTTAACATGCCAGGGGTTCACAGCATGATTTAGCATCATATGAAAATGTCACATTACTAAGTATCATTTGACAATCTGATTTGATTTAGTATAATGTGACTTCAATTAGTATCATGTGACAATGTGACTTAATTAATTATCAAAGTATCATGTGACTGTGACTCCATTTAGTATCATTTGACAGTGTGACTTATTTTAGCATTGTATGACATGATTTAGTATCACATGACAATGTGACTTGATTAAGTATTATGTGACTTAATTTATTATCAAAGTATCATGTGACTGTGACTCCATTTAGTATCATTTGACAGTGTGACTTATTTTAGCATTGTATGACATGATTTAGTATCACATGACAATGTGACTTGATTAAGTATTATGTGACTTAATTGATTATCAAAGTATCATGTGACTGTGACTCCATTTAGTATCATTTGACAGTGTGACTTCATTTAGCATTGTATGACATGATTTAGTATCACATGACAATGTGACTTGATTAAGTATTATGTGACTTAATTTAGTATCACTTGTCAGTGTGGCTTAATTAAGTATCACCTGTCCATGTGACTTGATTTAGTGTCATGTGACAATGTGGTTTGATTTAGTATCATCTGACAGTGTGGCTTCATTTCGTTTCATGTGACAATGTTACTTAATTAAGCATCATGTAACAATATAACTAAGCACCATTTGACAATGAGCCAATTGTCACATATTCGCTACATGCATCTAAAGTGAAAACATCACTATTGGCATTTGCTTCCAAGAACAAGAATGCTTGGCTTGAGGAAAAAAAAGTGGACTTCTGATGGCAGCACTATTTTTTTGCTGCAAGGGAAAATTGATAGTGAAATGTTGTCCAACTCACTTGTCCCCTCTGGAAATAACACTAAACAGCATAGATGTGTGTATTTACAGGTGCTGCGAAGGGTCTGTATGAGCGAGACTACTACAGATGTGTACGATCAGCCCTCTCTTCTAATGGCATCATCTGCAGTCAAGGTACTAACAATGTCTGCATATCTATGTTTAAAACGAGTTGGTCAGAATTTTACATAGATTTATTTATGACGTATAGAACTACACAATCCACACTGTAATATGTATTTGAATTATTGCTATCACTATTGAGCCAAGCCGGGGTATTTTGACTTACACATGCACATTGTGTTTATGCCCAGTACAAGTATAGACATATTTATAGCTTGTTGAAGTAAAATATAAATAAACAGTTTGAAAAGCATTGCAATGGTTTTGTTCTTCCAATGTAATGCAGTAATGATCATTCTGACCACCTGTTCACAAGTAATGTAATGATCAGAGCATGACTTAATAATGCTTAGGCAAAAATGTGTAGATCCAGATCATACAACTTACAGGAAGCAATCTTACCATGATCTGCCCTGTTTGCTCCAGTCTCTAGGCCTTGATTTCTAGAGGTAAAACTACGAGTTTGCAACTGCTTAACCCTTTCCTGCATGTATAAGCCATTTTATGCCCTTATAAACCCTTCACATTTATATGCTCTTTTACGCCTTTACAAACAATTCATAACCATTAGCAGAATCTGGTAGCATGAGAAGAACTATGTTGAAAAGTCAGTTTGGCCACTTCACTTGCAAAATCTTTCATAGAGTTAACCAAACTGCAACAAATTTAATAGTAAAAAAAAAAGAAGAAAGTAGGTTTGCACTTTCGAAGATTGTTTAAAAACTATCTTTTCACAAAATAGAATGAAAACACTTCAGTATTGAAGTATGTATTGAAGTATAAATAAATCACATTTAAAATACATGATAATAAATTTAAAGATTTGCTCGCTAATCAGCAGACTCATGATCTACTGGATATTAACATCGCTCAGGTGTTGTACTTGTATGTGTAAGGCAGATGAGCCTTGAAGGTGGTATCTGACAGTTTACTTTCAGCAAATGCTTGCAATAATATTTGTCCATGGTTTCTGGGAATTCTTATGCATAATTTCTGCATAAACTCATATTTTAGACTGAGTAAAGATGATTTAAGAACACAGTCTAGATGTGAGACAGTCCACATTGCGAAAAAATTACTCTAAATTTTGATTCTTTCCAAATCTGTAAATAAGCACAAAGTGATCTCTGCTAAAAATAGATACCGCCGACTCTCGAGAACGTGATTTAAAGCAGTGCGACATCCTTTCGCAGCTGACTGGAATACTGGTTGTAATGATGAATGGGAGTCTCCAAAAGTCTATGTTTGACACAGGTCTTCAAAATAATTTTTGTTTGGATCTCTACAGCGTGCTTTAATAGGATGCTTTTTTGAGATGAAACTTAAGAACATGGTCGACGTGAGCATTTCTGGAGTACTTCCTATGAAGGTTTCAGTTGTGGTAAAATCATCACAGCAAAAACCTTGTGAACATACTAGAGGCCACATTTATGGCAAAATCCTTATCACACTTAGAGTTCAATTTTTTTTCTGCATAAAATCTTGGATGTGTTCATAACTTGGTCAAGTGGGATGAAATGTAGGACACTAGTTTCTATTATAGAAAAAAACTTTGAACATTCTTCATGAAACTTGGTCAAAATGTTTGTCTGTATGACTGTATGAGGTGTTGGATATGTTTGTAACTAGGTCATATGGGATCAAAAAAGTAGGTCAATTGGTCAAATCCTAGTAAAAAAATTGTGGATATACTAGAAGTCACTTTTATGGCCCAGTCTTCACCAAACCTGGTTCAGAATTTTATACACTAGAGGCCACTTTTATGGACCAGTCTTCATAAAATTTGGTTCAAAAATTTATACACTAGAGACCACTTTTATGGCTCAATCTTCATCAAACTTGCTTCAGAATGTTATATACTAAAGGCCACATTTATGGCCCAGTCTTCATCAAACTTGGTTCAAAATGTTATACACTAAAGGGCCTTTTTATGGCCCAGTCTTCATCAAACTTGGTTCAGAATGTTATACACTAGAGGCCACATTTATGGCACAGTCTTCATCAAACTTGGTTCAGAATGTTTTACACTAGAGGCCCTTTTTATTGCCCAGTCTTCATCAAACTTGGTTCAGAATGTTATACACTTGAGGCTACATTTATGGCACAGTCTTCATCAAACTTGGTTCAGAATGTTATACACTTGAGGCCCAAATTTATGGCACAGTCTTCATCAAACTTGGTTCAGAATGTTATACACTAGAGGCCCCATTTATGGCACAGTCTTCATAAAACTTGGTTCAAAATGTTATACACTAGAGGCCCTTTTATTGCCCAGTCTTCATCAAACTTGGTTCAGAATGTTATACACTTGAGGCTACATTTATGGCACAGTCTTCCTCAAACTTAGTTCAGAATTTTTTTACACTAGAGGCCCTTTTTATTGCCTAGTCTTCATCAAACTTGGTTTAGAATGTTATGCACTAGAGGCCACTTTTATGGCCCAATCTCCATCAAACTTGGTTCAGAATGTCTTATACTTAGAGGCCAATTTTATGACCCAGTCTTCATCAAACATGGTTCAGAATGTTTGAATGCGTGAAACTATGGATGAGTTACATTGGATCAAAAAATTAGGCCATTATGCCAAAATCATTTAAACAACCCCATATGAAGGCTGACTGACCATTCCTGCTGGTTTTTCTTTTTTGTGTGTTATGTCTCTTCTC
This sequence comes from Sinonovacula constricta, assembly GCA_007844125.1. NCBI lineage: Eukaryota > Metazoa > Mollusca > Bivalvia > Cardiida > Solecurtidae > Sinonovacula > Sinonovacula constricta. The sequence goes on along the minus strand of CM017559.1, from coordinate 20,316,866 downwards.
TTAACTTATTTTGTCACTTTTACATTTACCCAGTAAGGCTGTTTGTCTAGAGGTTGTTCGGATTTAAATATCTGTGGAAATTCCTTTTAATATCTTTTCTTATTTTCCTTTTTCTGCATAATCTTAACAGAATTTTATCATAATCTTAGACATCTGATGGGTTAGTGTGTGCAATGATTTGTTAAACAAACAACATATTATGAAAAGGCTCAGTTGTATACATTTAGTCATGTGATTAGATTTTAAAGCATACTGAAAGCTGTGGTCCTCAAGTGAGTGATCCAGGGCCATCATGGCCCTCTTGTTATTATATTTAGTATATCTTAATTTTAGTATCAAAGATGAATTTTCACCAGAACCATTTATTGTAATTTTAATAACAAAAAAGAAACTTGTCCAATAATACTTCTTGCTTCCATTGATTGGCTAACTACTGCTACATTATACTTAACTTGTATGCGACTGGACCTTGTAGTGCAATCAGTAGAGCGTGGGCTCCAAGTAATGGGGGGTAGGGGGTGTAGTGGGGGGTGGGGGGTGGGGGATGATTCGATCTCCGGCCGGGACATACCAAAGTCATTAAAATGAGAGTGGTTATAGCTCCCTTGCTAACGCTCAAGCAAATATAAGGGTAGTTCCACGACTCATTGGCCCGGTGTTAGGATAATGACTGGGTGTGGTATCTTGCCAGGTGTTCATGGCATGCTATACACAGTGAAGGCAGCACTATATCTTATATCTGCTTCAAGTGGACACCGTCTCCAGAAAACTGAAATACTTTTGGTGGGACGGTAAACCCAATAAACATAACTTGTATGCTTGCCGTATTAATAGGAGAAAACTTCTGGCTGGACCTTGAGATAGCTCAACAGCTGATGACTTGTTGTCGCTCCTTGTTTCCCAGTGTAGGGTATGCCTATGCCAGTATGCCATCATACGCTGGGGGACATATAGGATTTGTCATGGCCAGCACTAACCCAGTAAGTATCAACTTTGTCTTCTATTTTTTTTTTCATTTCGATAAAAACATCAACTTTTTTTTCAGTTATAGAACTTAATGTTCCTCTTGCTGTGACCTGTGCAAGTATAAGCAGTATTAGTTGCACTATCAGTCTGCAGCAAGCGGTCCTTACTGAAGTCATGCTTAAATAACTTGTTTGTTTTGGGTTGACTGATATCATGTCCTACTGGTGCAAGGCATGTTTTAGCATTGTTTTTGGTGATTTCTTTTTTCTTAAAGATTGAGCATTTATGGAGTTATTTCAGATAAAAATGTTTAAAATTTAAGTTTTCGGCTTCAGGTACAGGAGGCCCCTGGTTCGATCCCTGGACCACGATTTATCAAAGTCGTTAAAATGGTAGTGGTATAGCTCCCTTGCTAACTACTCGATTTTGTGTAACTCGAGGTCCTTGACGGGTCCCTAGATAACATTTACTTCATACTTATTATTTGATTTTTCGAGTTGATTTCACACTTACAGTGATAATGACACCTTGTCAGGAGAATGTATTGTTTGTTTTCACATGTTTCACGCAGGTCATAATTGTAAAAGTGTAAGTTCAAAAATACAGTTTGAAATAGCTTATTTCACTTGCCAAAAACAAAAAAAAAATATTTTATGAAATGGTAGTTAAATCTCATATTATTAGCATCCTTAAAAGATTGTGTACATTCCTGCAGGATATCAAATTTGATAAGCCATTGAAGACATTCTCGGAGGCAGAAGCAGACAAAATTGGCCTGGAGTATTATAACTCGGAGCTTCATCGAGCCGCTTTTGTGCTTCCGCAGTTTGCAAGGAAGGTAAGACTGAATAATAATTAATTTTATAATCTGAAGTACTGTTACTCTGTTCCTTTCGATAAATTTGTGTATTTTATAAGTTTCTTCCAGTCAATATTGTAGGGGAACATTCCAGTAAAATATTTTTGACATGTTTAAAAGTGCATCTCTTTATTAGGATGATACATATCAATACAAAAAAACACGATATCATAGGGTTGCTGTTATCTTTAACCATAATGCCCTTTTAAATTACAATTATTAATAATCCTTACTAAATACCAGGTTATTTGCGTAATTCTTAACATATATATAACAAGACGTAGTAGCAAAAATTGTTGCTGTTGGAAGCTGACTGATCCATTGGTTTAACTAGTTTTGAATCCATTTTGGATAACCAGGAAGTTGTGTAGCATTATATAAAGTCAAAAAAATTTTGGTATTTTTTTTTTTTGTAGGCTCTGCGCCCCAGTTCAGATGAGAAGAAAAATGGTATCCATGACAACGACACCTAGATGGCACCTAGACATGTGCTGACACCTATACTGCCTCTAATTCTCTGTTATACAGAGGGCATCCATCCATGTCTTGTACCAATATATTAAACGTCCTGTCCAGCGCTTATATGATAATATCAAATAGAAGTGTTATAATAATAGTTATCATATAATAATAATTACCATAAAATATACCATTAAAGTGTCTTTATGTAATGAAATCGTTCTGCAATTTGTTTGTAATTATTACCTGGGCTCTTAACTCTTTTCTTGATGGAAACACCAAAAGATTAGAGTATGTTCTATGTCAATGTAATGAATGGTGTTTCGAGCAAATAAAGGCTTAGACAGTATCACAAAAAGAAAGCGTTCATCTGTTGAAAGAAGGTAAACTGTAAACCATGCCGTACACCAGCACCGAATTGTATAAACAATGGTTAAAGTAAACATTTGATTATCTTCTGGTGAACTTTAACTAGCTTGGTTAGTTACCCAAAGTGGCTATCCATTGCCAGTTATTGTTTGGTTACTTAACTGAATGTTTAATTTGAACCAAAAGTTAAATTAACTAAAATATCTCATGATGCAACATTCTTATTGGTACCGCTAAATAAGCAGCCATTTTTATTTTTGGTTATAACTTTTACTGACCACAGGGAGAACAGTTAAAGTTAACCAAAAACAGTTAAAATTGGAACTGGTTAAATTAACAAAAACATTAATACAATAGCTAAGCAGCAAGTTAACCAAAACTTATTTGTTAACCAAACTTTAACCATTGGTTAAAATTTAACCACTATTTATACAATTGGTCCCAGATATACCAGTTTGTGTAAATTGATTTGATTGAAAATTTTAAGAATTGTCCATTAAAAGTGGTATTTGACAGTTTGCCTATATTGAATACACATAGTAATATCTAACCACTGCTTTGGGGAATTTTATAGGTTAGTTCGTTATAAAGATGATTTTGAACACTTACTTTATTGTTTGACTACTAATGGTGAACAAATTGCTCTAAATGTTCAGTCATTCCAACTCTATAAAAAGCATGATAGTTGTCACTGCTAAAAAAATAGATATCCACTTTAGAGCGGATTACCCAGATGACTATAAAAGTAAGTGGTCAAGTGATTTTCTAAGTTTGAAAATAGCCATCTCTGCAGCATGGCTTGGATAGGAAACACCTGTTTGCAATGCAAAATGTGAATTTATCCTTGCTTGTTTACACAGACCTTTGGCATCAATGAACAGCATTTAGTAAGACCTTTTCAGGTACCAATGACTTACCTGTTATTTGAGAAAAACTTTTTGGACTTACTATCAGATACCACTTTTAAATCTTATGGTTTGGCATTTGCTTTTCAATTGCTGGCAGTAGGCACATTGGGAAAATTACATGTAAGCATTAAGAGAGTTTACTTTGAATATTTTATGTTTGTTTTAACTTACTTCTTTTATTTGTAATTGGTTTATTCCTAACAAGTTAATGTTTTGGGAGAACATTTATTATTTGCCTCAGAATGTGCCAAAGCTGTGGCATTTAATTTGCTATTTGGTCAGTTTTCAAGTTTTTTTCCCTCAAATGGGCATCAAATGTGCTTGTTACATTGATACATGTTATTTTTAGCATCATAATAATACATATAATTTTTAACACTTCTTTTTTATGTTTGTATAGGGCATGATCTTTAAAGACTGTTGTTAGATTTTATAAAGAAAATAGTGATTTTTTTCATAATTAGTATACTGTTTTGTAGAAGTCTCTGTTAAGTGTGTAAATGTTTCGACCATATAAGGCTTGGAATGTTATGCAGGTTGTGAAGAGAATGTGTGTTTTATACCTAACCTGAACTGTAACGAAAATTTTATTCAATAATTATCCCTACAAATGTGCCAGTGAAGTTGTTTTTTGATGTTTAAACTTTGAACAAAATACACATATTTTCTAAGAAAACTGTGCAACTACTCTGAGTATTTCTGCTTTATTTTACTTTTTTTTCCGTTTGTTAGATGATATCTGTTCATATAAATACCACACAAAATGTGTGACTTTGTGAGGGTATATAAAGAAAAGGTAAAATTATTACTGAATACTCGCTATTTTATGATGACTTAATGCTTTAATGTATATTCTGCTTTATACTGGGCTGTACTGGAATCATAATGTCCATTTCTGGACAATTTTTTGTTTGGACTTCTCTCCTACAAGTTTAAGTCACTTTTGATGAAACTTCACAATTATCTCACGCACTATTTGATTCTGTGAACCGGCAAAGTGAGTGTTTTTCAGCTGACTTCCATTGCCCTGTTGGTTCTACCTAGACACTGCCCACAGCTGGACATCACTCTAATCATCATAATTATTTTGCTTTAATGTACTTAATAAACAAAATATAAAGCAAGCGTGAAAAAGAAAGTGTGGTTCTTATAGAAATGTTTTTATTCAACTCATATTTGTGGATAAAAAATAACTTTACTAGTGCATTTTTAGGGAATTCAATTTTTAGGAAAACCATTTTATTAGTGTTGCTCATTCACTTATAAAAACATATTCATGTGTAAGTGATGTACATTATATTCCCAATTATACAAGATAACTTGATTTAGTTTGATCGAATAGAAATAGAGGATGTGACATGAATTGTCATTTAACACAAACATTTATCAAATGAATTTAGGAAAAGTAACCATGAGCGAGCCTATGGCAAGCTTGCTATCATTTTTCTTGGACAAGTTTAATAAATGTTTGTATAAAATGACAAGTGTCCGATTCTTTTTATCACATGATTTTAGCCGCCAGTATATGATTTTATGAAATGTTAACAATACTTGGTGCAATAATGCTATGAGATGGTCTGCATTATGATAACATTGATGATGTCATCAATTAGAAAGCTATATTACACTAGTGTAATATAACGTAATATGTAATGGGTGTATTGAATGGCAAATGAGGGGAATCATGTAATAAAAAAAGATTATGTGTTGTTTCGTTTTGTTTTAACAAATGATAACTTGATTGCGTAAAAGTGAATTGTAATATACTCACCAAGTATAAACTTGTCACTGTTTGATTAGATCTCACAAAGAAAACAGATTATTGTTATATTGTTGTTAAAGTATTTCATTAGTGTTTAATTTATTATATAAGTCAGATATAATATAGTCTCCATTTTTTTTTGCAATTTTGTTGATTTTATTATATTAGTCAGATATAATATAGTCTCCCGATTTTTTTCAATTGTATTGATTTTATTATTTTGGTCAGATATAATATAGTCTCTTTATATATTTTTGAAATAGTCACAGGATTTCAGGGGAAAAAAAAGAAGAAATAATGTTGATTTTAAAAAATGTTGATTAAATTGAAGAGAAATATACCCAAATTATATTTAAAAAAAATGACATTATTCACTGTTGTTGTTTTTTACCTATTGTACTTTAAGTATATTATCAGATTTACTTTTTTTATAGACTAATGTTCTAAAACTGATTTAAAAGATTTAATAAGTTTCTCTCACACACATACACAACATATATTATACCCTTTTTTTATCAAATTTATGTGTGTGTTCTTTTTCAGTGCAAATGACCTGTATTGAATATAAAACAAATTTCATCAGTTTTCAATGAACAGTATATGTAACAAACAGTTGCCCACAATTTGGTATGAGTATTAGGTCTCCCCTCTTTAGACTAATACAAAATTAAAGCTTTTATGACAAGACATAAGATGTAGTAATTAACAAAATTATTTTAATTATTTTTTGGGGGGCTCTTTTATTTAAATAGACAAGCTACTCGTTACATGTGTAGAACCATAAATTTGTTCATTGATTTTTTATTGACACATGATCTTGCCTTCATCATTTCCTTGTTGCTGTATGTTCATTACTACATACTAGCTAGCATGATATATTTTATAGGGCATGGTACCACATTGACTCGTGACAATAGAAAATCCTTGTGGATGACTGCGTCACCACTCTTCAATGTTTGAAGTAACCACAGTGTTGTTAAATGGTGAAATATTTGTTAGCCAAGTCACTTAGGCGTTGTTACAGAATGAAAAAATCAGCAGTTTTTCTTCTTGTCAGAGGCAAAGATTGTAATAGCATTATGAAGTTCAGAATGGTTCATAGCTCTTTTTCGGATAAATGGAAATTCGGATAAATGGAAAAAATAACAGCCATCACTTTTTGTGCTTAGTTGCAAATCTGGTTGCACAAACTGAATGATTTGGTTATATTTATTTCATATTTAATAAAAATATAAATTATAATTAAAATGTATTTTACGTTACCATGTGTTCTTTGACTAAATATTCGTTTTTTTTTTTTGTCAATTTAAAACTTAAAAGTTTTGACATTTTTGACAAAAAATACAAATGACCAAGTCATGACAAACAACACAAATGCGCAATTTATCAATAATATCTTTGCAGTTAATATGATGTAAAATACCTTTATAATACAATTTATGCAACCAGAATTGAAACTAAGCACAAAAATGTAATGGCCATTATTTTTTCCAGTTATCTGAAGAAAGAGCCACATGCAAGTATTTTGCAAGAAAAGATCTATAGATGTTATAGTGCAAAATAGCTTACATGAAAAATGTTCCGCATGCCAGAATGTTTCAGCACTTAAAATATTGGCTATCGTGGTGTGTTTAGCACTAAAAAATAATTATTATCTCTCAGGAGTGTTAATAACAAAAGAGCTTTTTTACTCTAATGAGTGTTCATCACAATAAAAAGCATTTACCATAAAGATATGTTTAGCACAAGCTATTTAAAGAACTATCTACCAGGGGTGGCGAAATCAATTGTCCGAGTTGTCCGAGTCGTACATTTCTTGTCCCGGACAAGTTACTTTTTCCAATTTCTAAGTGTTGAAATTCCCAAATATAACTTATATTTCCCAAACTGAAACATAAGACTAAAAGCATTAAAAGTTTTGTTTACGTTCGTAATTATGATATGATAAATTTGAATAAACATGAAGTAATTACATGATAGTTTTATGGTTTTACAGATTTAAGTGATTATTAAATCATTGTTGTTAAAATACTTGTGTTTTTATTAATGAATTTACGGACAAGTAGCGCATTGGTACGGACAAGTACATTTTTATAACCACTTGTCCGTGGACAAGTAAACATTTCTGAGATTTCACCACCCCTGCTATCTACCTATTATCATTTCAGCTAAAAAAAAGTGTTTAAAGTACCAATTGCATATTATATACATCTGGGGTGTAACAAAGCATGACAAAATTACACAAGGAGGTTTAATTGTTACATTTATGTGGAATCACTAATAGAGAATTGTTGATATTTTATATTTTGTTAAAATCCATGTTATTCCTGGCAGCTGTGTATTGTATCCTCTATCTTAACATTTGTTAGCTGTGTACTTTTATCTTTCTTTTTTTAATTTCATAGTAATTTGCAGTGGGTTTTTTTTTCTCTGGGCATTGAAACATCCATACCTGTACTTTGTTGTATTTTTTATTAAAAATGTATGAAAAGGCGGTCATGAATTGTATTAGATTGAACTCAAATAAAAATTTCTTGATCAAAATTGATCTGGTATGGTAATAATTGTATCTGGAGAATTTCGACAATTAATGCCTGTCAATTTCAGTTCAGTTTATCTTTTATATGTGTGTGCAGTTGTAACATTGGTATAAAACAAACGGTCCATAGAGAGTTTTGTGTTTCTGTTGTGTTTTTTTCATTGAAGTGATATACATACAACTGACATGTTTATGTTTTGGTGTGTAATAAGCAGTATTTGTGATTTGTTATTTCCAGTGATATGTGTGTGATAAATCCAATGGTTGTGTGCCTCCTGTTAACTTAATTAGCCTCGCTAGGTTCGAATCCTGTTCAAGATAAAGGCCTTTATGTGGGAAGGTCTTACACCTGACCAGTGATGCGAAATTGCTTCTTTCTAGACATTTTACTAGGGTCTTCCTCAATCCTAAAATGGCCGGACCTCACTATGATGATCATAATTGGTGGCTATGATGTATTTATAAAAAAAAAATTGTCTACATTTCTGTCCATATCCACACTGTAAGCTTTTGTGGTCTAGTTAAGGTTTTGGACTTTGGATCAGATTGAACAGGTTCAAACCTCTAACTAGACTACGAGACGTTCGTCCTTAGTCAAAACTATTTTACGCACATTATGTCAGGTAGTTACTATGCGAATACTGGCATTAACTTAGTAAGTGGACTGTTTTGTGTGATAAAAACAAGTTAGAAGACCTTGTTTCCCAATCAACTATACAAAAAACAATTACGAAAAGCAAGTCTACATGAATTCCTCTTTATAAAGATACAAGGGTTGAAACATAAAGAAAAAAATTATATCTAGTTTTAATATATACAAGTAGATTTGAACTGACATATACACACACGTAAATGTGAACAAAGTCAAAACTTTTTTGGCAAATGAGAACTTTGATGTTGTTTTATTTAATGTTAATAGTTTGGTGATTGTTCTGAATTGGTGATTGTTCTGAATTGTTTATTTTATTATTCTCACCGTTATTGATACAAGTTGTACATGTAGGAAGTTTGTAAAGAGCATATTGTGTTATGGTCACCTTGTTTCATTTATGAATATATATATATGTATATTTCTAAAATGAGTTTTTTTATTCTAGAAGTCAGTTTTAGATAAATGCCATTCTTTAAAGGGGGATATCTAACTGCCTGCTTATATCAAGTACATGTCTCTATCTACCCACTGCTTTGAGGAATTTGGGCATCATTTTTGCATAAACTCATACTTTAGTCTTTAAAAAGTTGATTTTGAACACCAACTACATGTATATTATTAGACAGTACTTATCGCATAAAAAAAGTCAACTTTAATGTTCATTCTTTCTAACTCTGTAAAAAAACGTGAAACTGGTCTCTGCTAAAAATAGATATCTACGTCAGAGCAGATGAACCAGATGACGATACAACAGCAAAAGTTAGCGGTTGGGGTTTTCTAAGTTTACAAAATAGCTATCTTAGCACCATGCCTTGGATAAGAAATGCCTGTTTGAGATTAGGGGGTGTTGATTTATGCTTCTGCTGTTCACACATATAAAGAGCATCGATGAACAGCAACTTGCAGGATCTTTTCCGGCAACAAAGGCTTATTTGTTTGAGAAAAATCTTTTTGATTAAAGCTGTAAGATACCACCTTTAAATTGTCAGTGTCATAAATTAACAAATCCCATTCAATTTTAAAAGACCATGGAAGTGATATTTAATTAATTAATGTTCCCTATCAATTCACTAATCTCCAATAACACCTCTTTATTACAAGTTGTAGGTTGGAACACATGTATTCATTTCAAGTCAGTCGTGGTGTAGTGGTAGAGTCACCGATTTGTAACTCCTCTGACTGCTTAACCTCTCACCACGTGGGTACGAGTCCCGTTCGGGGCGAAGGACTTAATGTAAGAAGGTCTTCCAGCTGACTTGTGGTGTGCCGGTGGTTCTACCCAGACATGTATGTTGGGTCTTCTCCACCAGAAAGCTGGACTTTGCTTAATGATCTTAAATAGTCACTGCAATGAATTTCAAAAACAAAACAAACAAAACATAATTCCAGTCTTAATTTATATGTGTTAATAGATGTTGTCTCTAAACCTTGAAACATCTATCGCAACTCTTGCCATACTCATGTATGAACGCAGATGCACATATTTATCTCTCACATTTATGCACCCTTGTTAAATATTGATAATAGGTTGTTTATTTTATTTTTGAAATTGTACTTTTAATTATGTGTGGTTTTAGTTTGTTTTGAGTTTTTTAAAAATACTTTTTTTAAGTTATAGTTATTGTTTTGAATGGAATGTACATTTGTATTTATTTTTTCACTTCTACGATTCCCATGAGATACATAGTCGGTGCATTCATGCTAATTTAGTTTTGTTTTGTACTGAATTTGATATCTCAATACTACATTTATTAGTTATTCACTGAAGCCAAATTTACTGCAGTTTGCATAATTGCATAAGGTTTATTAAAAATATTTTTAAATGCTTGTACAATGCCAGTTAAATCCCAGCCACATTTTACACCAATGGAGTAAAGTTTTTATCATCATAAAAAAAAAGTATTTTCAGGCACTATCAACTTCGGAAAACACAAATGATACATACAGTCACTGGTTCCAAAAAAATGCATATAAATATAATCTTTTCTTTCTTTTTCAGAAACTTTGATACTTGCTTGGTGTAGGATGCATTTAAAACATTCCTTTACTCGCTTATAATCATTTTTAAAAGGGCCACTGTCAATGGGAGACATAAGTGAATAGTCCCCACTTCATAATCCCTTAATGCAAGTAGATCTTTTCATTTGTTTTACTTGTACTCTTTGGAGGGTATGTTGACTTTTCTGCCTATCTTGTGATACCCAGGTTAGCAATCATCAACAAACACTTTCTTTTTTAAATAACAAATCTCTCCAAGTATTTAAATGGATTTTAAGCTTATATTCATGCAAAAATAAGACATTTCACTGTTTGTAATTGTAATATCTACAAAAGAACAGGCAATGAAGTCCAAGAATTCCAAATAAAAGGCCCTACCTATCCTACCTATTTCCATTTCAACAATGTAACCCATTTGTTAAAAAGACTGGTTAAAAACAGTTCCTTTTATGTAATGCATGTGGAATTCGTGTTTTGTTTAATATTCAAGAATATATACAATGACTAAAAAAATTAGAATCTAAATACATGCAAACTGCACACTGTATTCATTGATCAATTGTCAGAATCTCTATTAAAAGATCATTAACAAGGTTTTTTTTAGCACTGTTGATAAATTGTTCTTTTTTAAGCACTTCTGTTTGTTTTATTCACAAAAATCAAATATTGTATTGTGCCAGAAAGAAAATCAAAATTTGAAAAGTCTTTGTTGTCTTTTTATTCATCTATCAACCATCAGTTAAAGATAGCGCCAAAGCAATTCACATTTGGATAAATGTCTTAATTTTTGTTTTAAAAAAAAAAAAAAGACCGGACTTGAAAGCGCAATTGATAGAGCATTGTCTCCAGGTACGAGAGGCCCCGGATTCGATTCTAGGCCGGGACATACCGAAGTCATTAAAAATGGTAGTGGTATCCCCTTGCCAATGATCAAGCGTTAAGGGTAGTTCCACAACTGGTTAGTCCAGTGTCAGGATAATGTAGCTGGGTGTGCTATCATACCAGGTGTTCATGGTATGCTATACACAGTGAAGGCAGCACTATATCTGCTTCATGTGGACACTGAAATACTGTTGGTGGGACGATAAACCCAATAAACAAAAATAAAAAACACTATGTTGAACCATAATGAGTAGTAAAATAACATTTTTATTGCATCTTACCAGTAGATTATTGTGAAAATGATGTCCTTGAAAACCGGCACATATCTGAGCCGTTTTTTATGTAACGCACAATTACTGGAGGTGGTGAGGGGGTCAAGGGGCATCCCAGAAATTTGTTTTCTGATACATTGACTCAAGGGCATTTTTAGGGCCTTTTTCACCTCCAAAATTGATCTTGATGCACATCTGTAAGGTGCGAAATGGCAGATACGCGCTTGAAAAAATATTTTTTGTCTAAGTCAGATGAATCTAAATCCTTTTAAATGTTTGCTGTTTTAAACTTATCATTTTAGTTACGTCTCCAAACTGTGCATGTGGGTATATACACCAAGTGTTTACATGGGTCTTAAATCAATCAGTTGATTGACTCAAAAGTTACAGAAAATTATGACTACACGTGAAATACCAATCTTGTTTTGTGAAACATTACCCAGTTGTGACCAAATTGCATGTCGAAATTTTTGCTCGTGTTCTTTCAACCAACTTATAATAATAATAATAGCTTTATTTAGTGAAGGTAGCACATAAAGCAATACCAAACATGTTTGCACTATGTATTTATTTAGCCTCTTGTCATTGGGTATATACAATAAGTGTAAGCAGCCAAGATATAGGAAGCTAAGAGAGATTGGGATTTGCCGGCATTTTTGCCGATACTGTGCAGTGACATTTCTATCATTATAGCACAGGGGCACTTATGAGGTGCCCAGGGACTGAACCCGGCCGGTCCATTATACTGACACCGACGAGTCGAGCCTAATGCTGTCCCCTTAGCCCCGAGCGTTAGGAGGGCAACCACTACTACCAACTTTTAAGTGTTTGGTTTGACCCGGCCAGGGTTTGAACCCACGTCCTCCTGATCTGCAAACAGACGCTTTACCACCTGATAAGGAAGCTAAGAATTAATGTACATTATATAATACTCACAGGAATAACGTGGCAAAATTAAATGGAAACATGGATATTTGCAAATTTTCTGTAAATAGTTCATAGTCCACATTCATAGCCCAATCTTCACCAAACTTGATCAGATTGTTTGTCTTGATGAAATCTTAGATGAGTATATTATTGGGTCACGTGAGGTCAAAAAGTAGGTCAATAGGTCACATTTAAGAAAAACCTTGTGAAAATACTTAGACGCCACATTGATGGCCCAATCTTCACCAAACTTGGCCAGAATGTTTGCCAGTATGAAATCTTACAAATGTTTTGAAGAGGGTTATGTGGATTCAGTAGGTTTCTTGGTAAAATTCTAGAAAATGTTATCAACCCAGTGACCACACTAATGGTCCAATCTTCACCAAAGATTTCTAAAGTAAATCACTCTTAATTACTTGATGCCAGATTTGAGACCGGCCGCAATAGCTCAGGTGGTAGAGCGTCGGCTTGCGGATCGGGAGGTCGTGGGTTCAAACCCCGGCCAGGTCAAACCAGAGACTTTAAAGTTGGTAGTAGTGGCTTCCCTCCTAACGCTCGGGGCTAAGGGGACAGCATTACGCCTGACTCGTCGGTGTCAGGATAATGGACCGGCCGGGTTCAGTCCTTAGGCATCTCATAAGTGCCCCTGTGCTTTAATGATAGAAATGTCGCTGCGCAGTATCGGCAAAAATGCCGGCTAATCCCAATCCCTTAATTACTTGATGCCAGATTTGAGACCGGCCGCAATAGCTCAGGTGGTAGAGCGTCGGCTTGCGGATCAGGAGGTCGTGGGTTCGAACCCCGGGCAGGTCAAACCAGAGACTTTTTTTCAGCCCTGTATGGCTGTAATAGAAAACTAGGAAAATTTTCTTGTAAGTTGCTATAACAGCTAGAGCCATGACATTTGGTAAACATATTTCTTGGGTGGCCCACTATCAAGTATGGTAAAAGAAATTTGATGTGTAAAAAAAACAACAACAACACACGGACACTGGAGCACCAAGTCCATTTTCCATGTATGGCTATGCAGTAAAATATTAAAACTTTTTAAATGTTGTTTGTATACTGTATTACAATAATTCTGGTCTGTTTAACCTTTGCTGATATTCCTTGATCACTCTATTGATCTCGGGTTAGAGATATAGGGCCATATCTGTTTATTAATTATTATATATTAATATGCAATACATAAATGTTTTAAAAATAACCCGTGGATGCTATATCCAGCTATTTTGATGGAGCAAGATCCCAGACAAATGTCTGGGTACAACAGCCAGTTCACTGCAGTTCAGCGGGAAGACTTTCCACACATTAAGTCCTCAGCCCTGAGCAGGACAGGAAATCTCTTACTGGCGAAACACAGGAGTTACAAGTCGTAACTGCTACAATGCCTCAGGTGCCCTTGAAACATTGGTATCTCAAACGACATAACTAGCAGTGCACAGTAGCTAGGTGTATATTGTGTAGAAATTGCTCTTGCAAAGGTGTTTTGTTGTTTTTGGTGAGTGTGAGAGGGAGTTTGTTAAAAGAAACACTGTTGTTTTTGGTGGGTGTGAGAGGGAGTTTGTTTAAAGAAACACTGTTGTTTTGGGTGGGTGTGAGAGGGAGTTTGTTAAAAGAAACACTCTTGTTTTGGGTGGGTGTGAGGAGTTTGTTTAAAGAAACGCTGTTGTTTTTGGTGGGTGTGAGAGGGAGTTTGAAACTCTGTGTGTTGAAATTGTTTATTGTACAAAACAAGTAACATAACATTCAAAATTTGCACTGTCAAAATCATTAAAACTGGAGCAACAAAATGTTTTAATGATATAATAAATATTATAATGGTAAAAAATGTAATGTACTGAACAAAAAAAAACAAAAAAGGAAACTTATACATCACCTGCTTAAAGATGGTATCTGACAGTTTGGACCAAAAATATTGTCATTTAACATCTTAATAAACCATGGTTACTTGAACAGATATCATAAATTGTAGTTTGTTGATGTCCTACACCTGCCTGAAAAGTGAACCATAACGCCACAATCATCATTACAAACATGTATCTCCTATCTCAGCCACACTGTACAGTTATCTATTTTAAACTAGAAAACCACACGACCACTTTTGAATTAGCTCATCCACGTCATCTGCTGAGACGTCGTCTATTTTTAAAAGGAATCCCAATCGTCCTTATTTTAAGACTTGAAAAAGTGAACATTTAAGCATTAATTAACGAGTTAAACTGCCCTAAAATTGAGAAACTGTTGAAAATGGTCAAAGTTTAGACTAAAGTATGATTTTTTTTCTGCAGAAATTATGCTCAAATACCCCTAACAGAGGCCATATATTGTTACAGATATTAGATAAAGGCAAACTGTCGGATACCACCTTTAATGTCAAAATGTCCCAGAGCTCGAGAATAAATGTGCTGTTGTATACATAAATTGCACCAACACAATTATGGTCATTATGGCATCTTCCAGATATTGTGGGTGGAAACAGAACCCTTAGAAATATCTAGGCAAATCCACTGAAACACTGCCGATGAAATGAAAGACTCCATACAAAATGATGAGTTTTTACCATAAAAGGGTCAACACAAACATTAAGCTGTTAGGGGGCCAGCAACCCTTATGGCCAAGTTATGTGTGCCTCCCTTTAATAAAATGTCTCTGTATTTGAGGACAAATAAATTAGAATTTAGATTATTTAAAGAATTTGCCATTAAAACATTCTCTTTTTACTAACAACTCAAGAAATGAAAGCTTTTGATCCACTTGCAGACATGTTTTACAAATGCAAATATATTCTAATCAAACAGTTAAGTATTTTCTATTTTGGATGATTCCTATTTCTTTAAAATAGTACCAAAAAAAAACCAACACAAAATCTATGCTCTGGAACACCAATAAAATCATAACAGATTTACAATGGAAAAGCTATAAAAAATGTTCAACACAAAAATAATTAAGTATATAATAACTTAGTGAATGGTTGTGCACAGATGTATCAGATTTGTTTGCGGAGAAAATAAAGACAATGTCCAATATCTTTTCCTGTTCAAAAACTAGTAAAGAAACAGGTCCTACTGTAGAAAGAACATATCCATACTCCAGCTGAGGCTCTTTTATTTTGGTAGAACAAATTCTACAATACCTGTTAGCTGCTATTTTATATTCATGTTTTACAATGCGTGTTCTTCAATTTCCACACAATGCCATTGTGAAACCATACAAGGTGTGTATCACTTTTCCTAGCTTCTAACAAATACTCAATTCTAAGAGTACAAATAAGTAGAAATGACAGTCCATACAACTTCTATTTAAGATCACCGTCTTGATTTTGCCTGGGATTTTCCTTTAGGTTTTCGTAAACTCTGACCTTCCCCAGAAAATGCTGAGAAGGATTCTTTTTCCTAAAAAATGGAAAGATCAAAGGCTGTAAGTCAATAACATATACATCTATACAGTATTATAATATAATAATAATATAATATAATAAATACATATACTGTATTTAGTAAAATAAAAAAAATTCTCCAAATGCAGACAATTCTAACGAGAACAATTGGACAGTGTAAAAAAAAAAGAAAAGCTAAACATACAAATCAGTCTTTAATATTTAAATCTCTGTTAGCGAAGACTACATTCTTTGTCTTTAAAACTGCTTTTTTAAAACAATGTTGTCATAAAATATACCTCGGCAGATCCGTTTTCTACACGTTTAGGAGTTCTAATAAAGGTAATGGTGCCTTTTCTGTGGTGGTAGTTAGGAACACCCCTGCAACATGGACAAAATTTGCAATTAACAGCCACAGATTTAACAAATGTAACACATGCATGTATCACACTTTATCTTAATGATAACTAATACTCATTTCTTAGTCACAACTCCATGCATAGGTAGCAAAATGTACTGAAAAAGACAAAGCAGCCATTGTAATCAAACAGCTAACCGGCACAATCTACACCTCTGCAGGAGGGCTCATGGTGTAGTTGCACTACCAAGATATTTGTCTGGGGTCTTCCTCCACCCCAAAAGCGGGACGTTGGTATAATGATCACAATTATAACAGGGCAATGTATACTGAAGGAAAAAAGTTCAGCAAGTTCAGAGAGGATTGACTCCTAGGAAACTTTGTGACCCGCGGAGGATCATCCGTTTTGCTGTGCACATACTGCATAGGATTTGCGTGAAAGTAACGTGTCACACTTACATAATGGTGTAGTTTAAAAAAAGGGGGAAATCATGTTGTCAATGAATGGGCCCAATTGGTCAATACAGAAACGTTTTAGTCACATTGATTTATAGACGAAAACCAGTCGTAAAAAACTCCTTCAGTATATTTTAAAAACAAATACATTCACTTCTGCTCAAGTCTGATCGATTGCTGCTTAGTTGGCTAAAAGTTTACATAAATAAAAGGAAAGGCTACAAAGGTTAAACACACTTACACGTAATAAATGCTGATGAAAAAGTCTAAATTAACTGTCACAAGACAAAAATGATCTCAAAAATTTACAAGTGGAGGAAGACTCTGAAAAATTGTCTTTGTAGAGCCCATGGCCAACCACAGCCACCTGAAAGAGCTCGCCATATCAAAGTTCTTGCCAAGCCAGAGACTGGAACACATGGGGTGATGGGCTTAGGAATTAAACAGTACAGAACACAAATGCTGAGAGTAGAACTTACCTTTTGGGAGGCCCTGATTGTTTGTCTGTCTGTGGGGCCTCAAGACCTTTACTCTTACCATCCAGTCTGTTCCCAGTGCCTTGAAACACCTGCAAACAGAATAATTAGTTGCCTCTGAGTTTTATTTCTTAGGCATTGTTATAGATATGACTGATTGTTATAGACTTTAAAAAAAAAGGCAAAAACAGTTTTTTGAGCATTTCGCTTCGAAAAACAAAGGGCATGGAACTAAAATAATGGTTCATTAATAACAAATAATGTCATTGCATTTCAAGCGTATCCAGCTTTACTTCTATAATGCTAGCAGTGATTGGCTTTAAAACTGCATCCTGTATTGTTAGATGTCTTTTTCACTATCAGTGAAACACTACTGGTTTGATCTCTTGAATTACATGCATAATCAAGTAAACATTCTTACGAAGTGAATGAACAAGTGAATAAAAAAAATTACCTTAAAAACAGACTCGCAGTCCATTTCTACTTCGTCCTATAGAAGAAATAAAAAGAAATCTTGTACAAAGAGAACAATATGATACCAAGCTCACTTATTGTACTTACAAATGTAAAGTTACTAGACCTGGGAACGCAAGACAGTAAAATCTCTCCATAAGGCACCTCCGCGCAGCAACAGCCTCTTAGCAGCAACCCTTTTATTCCATCCCCACCCGCAATAAGTTTTAAGTACAGTTTTAACCTCTGAGCAGGACCTCCTTTCAGTAAAGGTAAATGGCCATTCAAATCTGTCTCTAAAGGCTGTGATAACCTCTGCTTAGCACCACCTGGGGGCTACTTGAGAAGTTTCACACTTTTGTTAATTGATAAGGAATCTTGGTTGACTGATTTAATATCCATGCTAATCCAGTGTACTGTTTGACAGGTGATCAGTAAGGTGTACAAAAAACTGATAACCAGGTTTCAAAATAGTGCATATAGAAATAATATTATCAGTTAATTGGTAATAGTAATTCATAATGTATTTATTAAATCCACAAAAAAAATATTAGGTGATTTTGCAAGAAATGAAAAAGACAATGATTGCTTTTTATCTGCAGCTTACAATTCCAATTCATGGTTACTAAATATTAATGCATTTATCTACTTTCATATTTTAGTTCTCATTTACTTAGTTTACTTAATTAAGTTCTGTTTTATTTAAGACTTATCAGATTCTAGTAACAGGAATGTTGACTGTGTTTCAAATTACACTGTGTAAGTTTGTATGCTTTCCTAGTTCTTATATTTCAGCAAACATTAGCTACATTTTGAATATGTGATACCATATTTTGGTATTATTTTAACATCCAAAAGGTGATATGATGACATCTGCACAGCAAAACCTCTCAGCAGCAACAGTTTTCTGTGCCTCGGTCATTTGTTGCTGTGCAGAGGTTTCCCAAGGCCAAACTCATGCTGTAAAGTTACTAGACCTGGGAACACATTAGACAGGGAATGTCCCAAAGCCAAACCAAGGCTGTAAAGTTACTAGACCTGGGAACACTATAGACGGAGAATGTCCCAAAGCCAAACTCAGGCTGTAAAGTTACTAGACCTGGGAACACAATAGACGGAGAATGTCCCAAAGCCAAACCAAGGCTGTAAAGTTACTAGACCTGGGAACACAACAGACAGTGAATGTCCCAAAGCCAAACTCAGGCTGTAAAGTTACTAGACCTGGGAACACTATAGACGGAGAATGTCCCAAAGCCAAACCCAGGCTGTAAAGTTACTAGACCCGGAAAACAATAGACAGAGAATGTCCCAAAGCCAAACCCAGGCTGTAAAGTTACTAGACCTGGGAACACAACAGACAGTGAATGTCCCAAAGCCAAACTCAGGCTGTAAAGTTACTAGACCTGGGAACATTAGACAGTGAATGTCCCAAGGCCAAACTCAGGCTGTGAAGTTACTAGACCTGGGAACACAACAGACAGTGCATGTCCCAAGGCCAAACTCATGCTGTGAAGTTACTAGACCTGGGAACACAATAGACGGAGAATGTCCCAAGGCCAAACTCAGGCTGTGAAGTTACTAGACCTGGGAACACAATAGACAGTGAATGTCCCAAGGCCAAACTCAGGCTGTGAAGTTACTAGACCTGGGATAACAATAGACAGTGAATGTCTCAAAGCCAAACCCAGACTGTAAAGTTACTAGACCTGGTAACACAACAGACAGTGAATGTCCCAAGGCCGAACTCAGGCTGTGAAGTTACTAGACCTGGGATAACAATAGACAGTGAATGTCCCAAAGCCAAACCCAGGCTGTAAAGTTACTAGACCTGGGATAACAATAGACACTGAATGTCCCAAAGCCAAACCCAGGCTGTAAAGTTACTAGACCTAGTAACACAACAGACAGTGAATGTCCCAAGGCCAAACCCAGGCTGTAAAGTTACTTGACCTCGGAACACAATAGACAGAGAATTTCCCAAAGCCAAACTCAGGCTGTAAAGTTACTAGACCTGGGAACACAACAGACAGTGAATGTCCCAAGGCCAAACCCAGGCTGTAAAGTTACTAGACCTGGGAACACAACAGACAGAGAATGTCCCAAGGGCAAACCCAGGCTGTAAAATTACTAGACCTGGGAACACAACATACAGAGAATGTCCCAAAGCCAAACCCAGGCTGTAAAGTTACTAGACCTGGGAACACATTAGACAGTGAATGTCCCAAGGCCAAACCCAGACTGTAAAGTTACTAGACCTGGGAACACAACAGATAGAGAATGTCCCAAAGCCAAACCCAGACTGTAAAGTTACTAGACCTGGGAACACAAAAGATAGAGAATGTCCCAAAGCCAAACTCAGGTGGTAAAGTTACTAGACCTGGGAACACAATAGACGGAGAATGTCCCAAGGCCAAACTCAGGCTGTGAAGTTACTAGACCTGGGTACACAACAGACAGTGAATGTCCCAAGGCCAACCCCAGGCTGCAGGGGTTATTTCAGATGCTCAGAAACAACTTCAGATATATACAAAAAGACCTTTTTGCCATAGGACTTAGAGTTGATTGTTTTCGAACACACTTTACCGAAAAAAAAATGCCCATTTTATTTGGTTGCTTTAACCTAACATCCCATTTTTTCAATCTTAGAGTCCTTTTCTGCCAACTACTCCCACCTCCACGTTTTTTTTTGCACCCTTTACCAGTTTGTTTGTAAAAAAATCAGATGGTAAAAACTTCATTGTATTTGTCGTATTTGTTGACAAAAATTTCACAAATGGGGGTTCTAGTTACTACTTAAGAAACAAACAATTTCTTTCGCTAAAGAAAACAATAAGGTTCAATCAAACATGATCTTGTAAAACTTAATGAAATTTAGAACTGTGTGCCTAGGGAACATAAATTAAATGCAGCCCCCACACCACACCCCCAACCATTTCTCACCAGATTTGCATCATTTGGAAAAAGGACCTCGGAGATCGTCGAAAATACGGAATTCCATAGTGAAACGCAAAACTTTTACCCCTGAGGCTCTATTATACTACATTCTTAGAAACTGTAGATAGTATAGCTTCCTTGTCTGACCTCAAACAATCATAGTTTATTCATAAGCTGTCTGACGGGTGTCAGAATAAGATGACTTACATTTGTAAATGATAATATATGGTCAGGTGTTTATGGCATGCTATCATATTATGGTATTTCTATTTCTAACTCAAATGAAAACTGTATTTAGATAAATGGAAGATCTATAGATTAACTTAACAAAAATAAACATAAACTACATGAAATTTTAGTCGCTAAATATACAAAGTATTCTAAAGAAATTATGACGAAGTGTTCAAGCATTACAGACAACTGATATCCATACCTCCATGTGCTCCTCATGGTGATGCGCCGATGGTTTTTCGGGTTCCTTGTAGCCGAGTGGTGGAGCGAAGTCAACCTGTACAAAGAAGGATACAATAAATCAAGTATAACAAGACAAATTATATATTGGTAAATCTATTGACAGATTTGTTTGTTTATTAAGTTTATCGTCCCACCAACAGTATTTCAGTTATCTGGAGACCGTGTCCACTTCAAGCAGATATAGTGCTGCCTTCACTGTGTATAGCATGCCGTGAACACCTGGCATGAAACCACACCCAGTCACTTTATCTTAAACTGGGCCAACCAGTTGTAGAACTACCCTTAAATTTGCTTGAGCGATAGCAAGGGAGCTATACCATTACCATTTTTTACGACTTCGTTATGTCGCAGCCTGGGATCAATTGTGCTATCAGGTCCAGTTCTTTATTGACTAGTACTCTGGACAAGGTTATAAATAAAAAGTTCAAACAAGGGACTGGATTTATTGGATAATGCCCCTTGAATTTAATTAAGACACAGGAATATAAGCTGTTATTATTTAAAAATTAATAAATGTTTAAAAGCTAACATAAGAAGAGTTTTAGTTCATGGCACTGCACTTCTTATTAAAGTAAGTCCAACCTTTAAGAGTTAAGTCAAAATGTCAAAAGGCTTTGGAGACATGCCATGGTCAAATTGTAAAGTAAAAAGGAATGAACAGATGGAAGGTCAGAAGGGAGCATAATACGGGTGTAAACAATGGATAGGTAGGGGAAGATTTTTTTTTCATTTTTTCCAATTTAAAGAGTTCATCAGGCCAAAATAAATTAAAAAATAATTAATGTATTATTTACATGTACGAAAATCCTGCTGAATTAACAGGAAATGTCAATACATTTGAATACATTTGACATAACTCATGTGAATTAACAAAAAGCTAGATTAACATAACAAAACAAACTTTACAGCCTGGGTTTGGCCTTGGGACATTCTCTGTCTGTTGTGTACCCAGGTTTAGTAAAACATCATGTTCATGAAAATTTACTGAAAATTTGATAATATATAGATAGAGACTCTAATTCTTAGAAAAATTCTATATTTTTTCACATGGAAAGTCTGATGATGAGGATGAAAAATCAATAATCTATTAACTATACAAGTAATAATACTTACATTCATATCACATTCAATAATAGAGACAGCCTTGCCTGGCTTAGTTTCTAACACCCGCATCTCATAAATCTGAAAAACAACAAGTTTCAATGTGATATTTTTTTTTTCTCAAATGTATATTTTACAGCTTTCTTTTGCAAAAGGCAAAACAAGGCACTTGCCTAGCCAAGGTAGATATTGTTTGTATTTACACATTGCACCAACATATTGTATGGTCATAATGGCATTGTCCAACTATTATTCGTGAAGGAAAATCTAAACAAATACCTTGATAGAATCAATGATACGCAATAAGCCAGCTGGAAGACCTCTAGTCCCCAAATGCCTCACCCTGACTGAGACTCAAATTTGTGTGTTGAGGAGGCTGTGTCTAGAATCTCAAACTGCCTAGCTATGGCATCACCCCCACCCTTACCACCCACAAACACAAAACTTATTTCATGTCCTATAGCAGCTTCCAATTTCTATTTGAAGATGATGTCACACAACAAACCGCCAGGGAAAACATAGTTAAATTTCTTGTTTGGTGTAAAAGATACACAATTTCCAGTCAAAAACACCCAAGTACTTCAGCGATAGCCATATATGGTTGGAAAGCTGGCTGAAAAGCTTTCTTACTTGATACTTTCCCTGCTAATGTTGTTTCAAGCTGGCTTACAGAAATGTGGGACTTAGGAGGCTTTGTTGTCACTCCGCTTCAGATGTTCATCTCTTAGAAATGACATCATGGTTCAATATGAGAATATTCATGTAGGAATTACATGTACTTTAATTGGAACTCCTCAGGTTATTCCATCCTCAGGACAATCATTCCTCAGATGTATCTGGTGCAATGATACTTACAGAGATCACAATCTTTTTGTTTGCCGGAAGTCGAAGTAAGAATATGCGAAAATGTAGTTTGCACAAAACATAAACAATGACATCATTTGACAGCTGCCTGTCTGCTGCTCTGGGTAAATTAAAATTAAATTTGAAGCTGCCGCAAATTACACATCATACTGTAGTGAGCTGTCATCCGAGCTATCTTTGTTCTGTCACAAAAATAGTCCTGTTTAGGGAAATGGCCATGGTGATCCGACTACCTACATACATCCGAGAGATGATTTCTGAATTATCTGAGGTGTACAGTTGACAAGTACTTACCTTATCATTGTATTTGAACTCTATCAGATCTTCTGTAGTTAGGCATGCAAAGCTTCTAAGGGCATTCTCAAGGCTGAGAAGATGTTAAGGACGATCAATTTGAAAATGAATAGAAGGTAGGTTTTTTTCGCAGTGTCTAAACTTTATAAAAGTATGTATTTTGTATTTTGGGTTTTACAGCACACAGACACTTGCTAGGTCCTGCGGTGCCGAATACATTGAAGTTTAATGACAATAGACTATAATCATGTTAAAACTAAAATATGTAAGTAGAAATATAAAAATCTTTCAGGTAAAAAATGTAAATTATAAGTAAAAACTGGTTAACTTTATGAAAGCATTACAGGAGTTTTATTGGCATAATCTAGAAGTTTTAAGAAGATGAAAATAAAGGAACAAAGAGAAATGTTACATCAAATAACCTTGCATAAATTGGAGTTAAACATTTCATAAAAAATAATAAATGAAATTGAATATGAATAATTAACTTGAAGTCCAAGATAAAAAAAATTCCAAATTGATTACAGGTAACATTCAGGTACACAAGTTCAATACCATCTAGGTTGTACAAAGTAGAGTGTGCAGTGAAATGTAGAGGAGATTATGAAATAGCAAGAAAGAAAAAAGTGACAGTCTTTGTCAAAAAAATTAGATTTATGGGATGGGATTAGTCGGCTTTTTTGCCGATACTGTGCTGCAACATTTCTATCATTATAGCACAGGGGCACTAATGGATAAAGGATACACAGCCTTGGGATTGGATATATCCAGGAAATCTGTGTGTTGTGGCTGAAACTTGGCAAATGTGGCTATCGACAGGGAAACATTCTCCACCTGGATGAGGTCACCCTCCGATAACAGCAGATTCTTCATCATCTGGACAGAATACAGAAAAAATATGTAGCTATTTTAAAAAAAATAAATATCAGAAAACACTTATTGTCATTAGAGCTCTAACTGGAAAAGGAAGACATATTTCTTGGATATATCTCGGGCAGGTCAGGTAAAATATTGTCCCACATTAAGGTCCCTAGTAAATGTCAGAATATTAAGTCTTGAATTTAACTTGTCAGCGATTATATAATACTGCCTCCTTATTGTCTGCACTATCAATAATCTTATTGTGTCACAAGGACTACTAATTAACACTTACTTCAAACATAAAGGCAAAGGCAAAAAGCCTTTTTGATTTAATTTGTGTTTAGTAATAACTTAATATGACTACTAAAGGTTAAAGGAAAACATTATTAGGGATTATTCTAGCGCGGAATAGAAGGGCACTCCGCCCTGCCCTTTTTAGCCCCGCCCTGCCCCTTTAAAGCCCCTCCCTTTTGCCCCTTTAAATGCCTACAAACAGCGCCCATTTATCCTTTTTAAGACCGCCCATTTACTTTTGATCAATCAATCAATGTCATTCACAGCTAGATTCGGTGCTGTTATCAGGATTTGACACTGTTACGCAAATTTATCGTATATTGCAACTACTGAGCGCGGCAAGAATAAAGACAGGAGAGTCGACCAGTCATCCTGTTTTGCGGTATTGAGATGTCCAGCGGCACGACAGTTATTTCTTTGATGTACGTCACCAAGTCTGTTATTACAGTACCCAATATTTCTGGGAAGAGTGCCTTGTGTTAACACAGTATTTGAGTCCTGTTCTTTTGATGATAATTATGGTATAATCACAAACATACCAAAGTACAATCTGGATAAATTTAAAAAGTACCGGTAACAAACAAAGACAAGTTGTTAATAAACTTATTAGTGGGTATCGGCTGCGAAGATCACATTTATCGGCGGTCGATAATGACGACACTTCAGGTCATTGCATAACCGCTTTCAAGTTTCTGCTGTATGTTTTCACACGTAACATTAAAAGTTATTCGCACTATCATTAATTAATAGTTTATTATTTCGTTAAAAGTTCGAGAAAGTTCATTCTCATGCACGTCGACGGTCGCGTGACATTGAAAAATGCCGTCCCTGAAACGTAAATTAGCTGATCAAGAAAAAGAATGAGCGAAAATTAGGAAAATGAATATTAGTATCGCTTCACTTATGGTTGCCCGTGCAAGGTAAAGTGCATGGATTGCTTAAGTATTGTGTGTTTTGTTTACAGATATTAGTTTTGCGACGGTAATAGTGTATGTTAATTCAGACAAACTAATTTCGGATGTGTTTGTCTTGAGAATACACGCACGTTTGAAGTTAAATGTAACAAGGTTTTACTTCGAATCATGAAATTTGAAAATGTCATGTACAAAGATTATGAATTATATAATCTACCCAACTTATCAACAAAAATACATAAAAAAGCAAATTATGTATTTTATTTATTTACAAGTATTATGTCTTCATAGGAATAAAATACAATAATATGGACAAGAAATCAGACTGAATCAGAATGTACATCAGCTTCTGACCATTCATAGAAATGACAAATATCTGGACTTTGGAAAGACTGTGAAAACATGGCATGGGGAAAAGAATAGGAGGATTTAAATGTTGATGTTATTACAATATATCATTAAAGCAGTTGGAAATATTCACAGGTTTACAATGATATAATATAGACACAATTATGTCTTCTTTTGATGACTTTCTAATAAAATTATATGACATACAGTTATAGTAATAATTCAATGTGACGTTAAAATTGTGCCATTTTTACCCTGTCCGATGCGCAGAAAGCACCCTGCCCCTTGTTTGTGCCACCCTGCCCCTTTTTTGAGTCACCCTGCCCCTTTTTGAGCTCTAGAATAATCCCTAATTATGTCCCTAAAAGGTGCAGCCTGTACTAAATTATGTGTTTCATAATTTTTAACATTTTCTATTTGACACATGGTGGCTTTCATTTTTATCGTATATTTATGGAAATAAACAAGTTGAAACCACATAAAAGCCCAGAACAAGAACAACTTAAAGCATCAATATTTTTACTCAATCCATCATACTTGGTAGGTATGGGAGGCCCCGGGTTCGATCCCAGCCCGCAACATACCAAAGTCATTAAAAATGGTAGTGGTATAGCTCCCTTGCTAATTCTCAATCTATAAAAGGGTAGTTCCACAACTGGTTGGCCCGGTGTCAGGATAATGTGACTGGGTGTGGTATCATGCCAGGTGTTCACGGCATGCTATACACAGTGAAGGCAGACTATATCTGCTTCAAGTGGACACCATTTCCAGATAACTGAAATACTGTTAGTGGGATGATTAACCCAATAAACAAACATACCCAGTAGGGGATATAAATCCTTCCTTCATCCGCTACAAACTCCAACACTCCACAGTGACTCTCACGATTCTTTTTCTTGTTGGTCAGCTTGAATAGCATGGGGTACTGGATGTGCAGTCGAGCTGTTAGATAGAAACACAATTACTGTTTGTTTTGTTAGTTTGCTGTAACATTGCACCGACAAATTTATGGTGATATTGGCGTCGTTCAGCTAATTTTTTGTGGAGGAATACCCCCATGCTTAAGTCTGGGTAGAACCTCCCACCCTCAGCACGTTAGCTGGAAAAAATTCCCCACATAAAAGTTCTGGCCATTACTGGGACTCGAACCTACACAGTTAGGGGCTGAGGTGTTACAGGCCGGCAACTCAAACTGCTCGGCCACAGGCACCCATACATTTAGTGTCTGAGTCTCTGTCAAGTCATGCTTAAGATTAAAAACAAAAGATTTAGGATTTTGGGGACTTTAACTCACTCAAAAACTGCCATCCCAGTAAGTTACTAATCAAGTCATTTACTTATGCCTACTAACTTAACAAGGTATTTAAATAATTAGTTTTTTCAACTTTGTCACTGTTTGTAATTGCATGCTTTGTTATAAAGAGTTGTATCCAAGAGAAAAAAACTTTCACTTACTTAATTTATCCAATGCTGATGGAGGCATAATGACTGAAATGAAAGAGTAAAATAATATACATATAATAAAAACAATATTACCAAATGCAGGAAGGAGTAACGCAAAAATGCACACAAAATTTCTTGACATAAACCTGTCTTATTTATAGTTTTACCAGCAACACATGCAAGTAATTATGTTTTATATACACCAAGAAGGAATGTTATTATCAATTTTTTTTTTTCTCATAAATTTAAAGAATTTTAACAAGATTTAAGAATAAAAATACAAGAAGAAACAGTTATTCTATAATCATCATAAAAATGTATTCTTGACATAAAAGACATAGGATAGAACTCAAAGCAAGCCTGAAGTTATGTATGGTAATACAAAACTAAAATTTCTATGTTTTAAAAATAAGAATCAATGCTGTTATAATATCTAACTCAATTAGTAAAACAATTTATTGCGATCGTCAAAAAATTACTATTTAAAACTCACTCTTGCCCCCTCTCTCCACATCCTCCCTGTCTCCCAGCATGGTGACAGAGTAACATCTGTAAGTTTCCATAAAACTGCGCCCTGGCATCTCAGGGTACATGCGGCCAAACTGAAACTGAAAATAGCATGCATAATTTTTAACTTTGGCTAGATAAATGCAAGGTTTATAGTATATTTCTAAGCCAAAGTCTCACGCAGTCAACTGCTGAAGTTTTAACTTCTGGTCTTCTCAATCAGTACATATAGCCATTTATGACTGCTAGCATAACTTAAACATATCTAGAAAACTGTGGTGGAACTGAGCAGCATTCAAACGTGAAGAGACGAAGTGAGAGGCCAATACTAAAACCACTGAAGTAAGGAGTTGACTCCCTAACATAGTTGTTAATTGGTTAAATACACAGTGACAAGAGCTATGTATATAACTGCTTGAGTGCGGGATTCACCAATACTATTCCCATATTAACAGCTGCCATACTATGTTGAGAAGAGATCACATGGATGTGTATCCTGAATTACCATTGAGGGTACCTATTTATAGTCCTGGTTCTTGTGGAACAACTTAAGACTTAATCTCTTGTTCAATATAATAAGTTGCAATCTTATAATCCGGACAATATTTGGTGAATTGTGAACAATATTGATGGAGGGTTACCAAAGGAACATGTAAACATAGAGCAGGGCTCTAGCTTTTGTAGTTTCTGAACAAGAAGATTTTCAAAGATTAACTATATAGCTACACTCATAAGGAAAATGGGCTTGCTGTTGGGCTTAGACAGCCCTGTTTTTGTTTGTTTGTTTGACAAATTAAAATTCTATTGACAATCTCGATAAAGGGCAATCAAAGGAAAATGTATAACTAATTTCAAGGCTGTTGTAGGATCTGACATGATATTAACAAATTTCAAGGCTGTTGTAGGATCTAACATGATATTAACAAATTTCAAGGCTGTTGTAGGATCTAACATGATATTAACAAATTTCAAGGCTGTTGTAGGATCTAACATGATATTAACAAATTTCAAGGCTGTTGTAGGATCTAACATGATATTAACAAATATCAAGGCTGTTGTAAGATCTGACAAGGATCTAACATGATATTAACAAATACCAAGGCTGTTGTAGGATCTGACATGATATTAAAAAAATTCAAGGCTGTTGTATGATCTGGCATGATATTAAC
The DNA here is from genome assembly GCA_007844125.1 of Sinonovacula constricta. Taxonomy (NCBI): domain Eukaryota; kingdom Metazoa; phylum Mollusca; class Bivalvia; order Cardiida; family Solecurtidae; genus Sinonovacula; species Sinonovacula constricta. The sequence goes on along the minus strand of CM017559.1, from coordinate 20,287,948 downwards.
AAATATCAAGGCTGTTGTAGGATCTGACATGACATTAACAAATTTCAAGGCTGTTGTAGGATCTGACATGATATTTTTTTGGATACGGTTAATCAAACAGAAAGAGACACACAAAAATCTGTTAACATTTCACTCTTGAAGTAGTGTGTTGATTTTCGTTTTAGACATCATTCGGCAAAGTGAAATGAATAAACTGAATTTAGTGAAAGTGGATGACTATTGCTGAATAATAATAATAGCAGGGACCGACAAATTCTTAAACTTTATTGTTGCCCACTGGGCAAGTAGAATTTGTTTCTGGTTGCCCGGAAAATCGCATGAAATTGTCAATCATAAATAACACAGTTTGTCATACAACAACATTTATTTAACTATACATCCCTTTATTACAAACAAAATTTATATACCTGCTTTATAATAAATAACATCAATGCATTTTATTCCATAATACAACATTGTAAATGAATGCTAGTTTATTCTTGTTCTAAAATGTGCACAGTATATAAATAACACATAAAGTAGTCAAGATCTGAGGTAAGTACGGGTAACTATCCAAGCTTACACTGTACAGGTCACACTATATTTATAAAGACACATGTCTATTAGTATATAATACTCAAACTGTCCATTGTTCTTGGAGTTATGAATCCACAGCCACACAGTAATCAATGTTTCTGTGGTCACATAATTTACCTAAGGTCTGCAGTTGCAGCATCACTCTCTTTCCTAAATGACTCGCTGAACTTTCACGTCTTAGACACACCAAAATCTAGTAGTGAACGCTGTGCCATTTTGCATGATTGATACAAAAAACAACAGAATATATATCAGTTGTAGTTCCCATTATTAGCACTTCTCATTTCAAACTTCGAATAATTAAAACCATTAAGTATTATTAAATGATCGGCGAAAGGTGATAATTACTGACGTCTTTAATTCGGACGCCGATCCTTTTTAAAGAAAGACCGATATTATAAGTCTGTTACGTATTAACTCGACATCAAAACTTAATTAATTGCCGTCCGAACAAATTAATCAATCACAACAGACAACAATAATTAGTGCTCAGCAACAAACTTTACGTAATTTGAGTTAGTTATATGCCGACAGTCGAGCACACAAACATGCCGGCACTTTAGCCAGTTGCTGTCAATCAATCCTGTCATTAGCAGTAGTGGGCGGAGCGTAAAAATCGGTTAACAATCGGTTAACATTAACAAATAAATCATAATATTTGCACGGTCATAATATTTGCACGGGACACTCCTTTTCATGCATAGTTTTTTTGGTATGCGGAGTATTGGTGGCGTCACCTTCAGTAGTACAGTTGAGAGCCGTTTAACGATACCCGCAAAATTATGCGAATAGTTATCAGGTAGGCGGAGTTTCGATAGTTGGCGGGAAATACCATAGTAACCTCGCATGTGTATGTCTTCACTGGACGTGGTGTAGCAAGAGTAATCATGTTTGCTGCTGTGGGTCATAATTATCGATCGAGGCGCAATGAAAACACGCATATGGTGATTAACAATGCATACGGGCACATATTACAATACACAGTACGCCGAGTGCACTGTGACCTGGCGTTGTTTATTTGGCATCTTGATATAATTACCAACACCCAGGGCAACAACTAACGGAGTTTTATGGTGGTCCGGCGGACTAGCTCTAAAAGAATTTGCTGGCCCGGCAGATCAAAGCTGGTTGCCCGCGGGCACCGGGCAAAGGATTTGTCGGTCCCTGAATAGTAATATTAGTTCTGACTTTCATAACTCTACACAGGAAAAACTAGGAAAAACTTGCCAGACCATGGGTGACTCAGTTGAAAAGTTGTATATTTGCTTACGTTTACTGTCATTTTTTTCCCAACATTAAATTGTGATTAGAATAAACTGGCATAGAATATGGATTCTGAAAACACAATAGATCCACAATTGTGCTACAAGCAAAACTACATCTCATAACCAAACGATTTATAATTTTTACTTTTGAAATGATTTTTAGGAAATACATGATTAATCGTGTCTGCTTAAGTAGGTAATATTCGGTTTCAACTTTCATGATTATTTCAAACGTCAAAATTAAACCCAAATAGAAATAAATGTAAATTCGTTGACATGATTCAAAATAGGTTTTAAGACAAAAGGATCTGACAATGAATTAAAATTAGACCGTAATTTATACATCACATACCATGTTGTGTGCTTGTGTTTGATAATCTGCAGTAATTTTTGCCTGTGACAAAGCAAAACAATACAAGACCGGAAGTTGATCAACCAGGGGAAGTCAGCAAGATTGTTCGAAATTGTCAAATGCGATGAGTAATTTCCCTTCCATAAGATGTTTCGGGTCTGACTAATAAGCGTCCCGAAGCGTCTCGGTGATATAATAATAATAATAATAATAATAATAATAATAATAATTAATATTATTATTATTATTATTATTATTATTATTATTATTATTATTATTATTATTATTATTATAGTAATAATAATAATAATAATTATAATAATAATTATAATAACAATATTTGTGAGTGTAAATAATGTAATAATTGGTGCCGCTCTGGAGGGCGGTGCCTCTTATGGAATGCATTTTTTCTGGAGACGCTGGTGTAGCTGGCAAAAACATGAAATCGCAGCTGTTCTGTGAGATCTTTTGCAGAGAAACGAACTGAGTATTCCGTTTGTTAACATTGTAGCCAATCGTAAAACTTCGGGTATTTCCGTATGGTTCGTAAAATACACCTCGTACATAGCTCTAGAATACACCAAAGTGCGTCGCCTGAGTTATGAAACAGTGTCCGTTCGCGAGAAAGTAACAAATTATATATATATCATTTAGTTGAGTATATCTTGCAATAACAACGATTTTTTTTATCAATACAATCTATATGATTTACGGAAAATTGAAAAGTCAACATTAAATACCCAGTATTAAAACTAAGACACACAAAGTAGATCCAAGATGGCGCCTTATTATGTCAGAGGTCTCTTGCATAGCATAAAGGCCGAGGTGATCAGATTGCATTGTAGCTTGCAACAATAATGCGTATCTGGCGATTATAAAACAAAGCTGTCATGAATAGGAATTCCCAGCTAGTTGGGGAAGTATAATTTAACAAAAGAAACAGAATTTACCGATGTTAACAATGCAGCTTGTAAATACAGATGTAGCAGAGAACAATAAAAACAAAGTAGTAACTACTCTACTTCCCATCAGAGTTATGGTTCGTTACTGTCAAATGTTAATGTAATTATTCGACAGTGTAAGAGAGTGTTTAGTTCTAAGGATATTCATTTTCTTGTTTAAAACGCATACTTTCTTCGGCGCCTCGGAAGTCTCACATCCTGGTTCTTTCTTGTTTAGTATATGTAATAGAGAAATGAGCCAAAATGATGGTTTTGTAACGATTATGGGAGATTGTTATTGTTTAAGAAAGAAATTCTATGCTTTGTATTATTATGTAGACATTGGAACGAAAAGGATTGATGAATATTTGTTGTGTTTCGAGAATATCTGATCGGCAAGAAAATTCCGACCGACTTGAACTGTAGATATAACTTTCCGATATGAAAAGATAGTTTCCATGTGGTGTCAAAGGTACTGATAAGACAATTTAAGGCAGCCATCTTTGAAGGGATATGCTAATGCAGGCCGAAATCCGGAAAAATGTGCTGTATTAAACTCACCACTGTTTTTATTGTTCTGTCTATTTTGCAGAATTTTAAATCAAATTTAACAGCTTTTATGAAGTATTTTAGATATCAAAATTATATTTTGATAGTTTAAAAGGTAATAAATACAAACGATACACTCTTCATTTTGTTTAAGGATGAATAATTTTATTTATTTCTGTGTATTAATTTTTTGTGCATTTATCAATTTTTAAAATATTGTATATTTAAATTATGAATTTCAAGAGCTTTTCAGTGGTGAATAGCTTTTAACTATTGGACCACAAATGAAGAAATTACAAGAAAATAAAAATTTACCCTTCTATACAATTCATCTGAAAATCTTTACTGCTGTGGAAACTATCTATTAATGAAGAACTGTAATTTCTGGTTCTAACTGATATACAATGTACTCGAATACTTCAAGTATTTGAATGATATGAATATATAAAGTTTATAAATTGTTGTAAGCTAGGCTGCCAGGGCAGCGGGTTCATATTAGTTATAACAAACATGAACAATAACAACTGTATACATAGCATTTAAACTCGCTGCTCTAGCATACGGTTAAACAATTGTGCAAGAACGGTGTTATTTTTTTTCTTTTTTTTATGTATTTTAAAGTACATAATATACATAATTATGTAAATTCTAAGTACATTTTATGTGCAGGCGTCTCTCTAGTGATGAAAAAAGTACATAACATACATAATTATACATAATATAAGTACATGATATGCTCAGATGACGCTCTAGCGCGGAAAAAAAGAAAGTTAAGTAAATACGAATCGTAATGTACATAATTATACATAATCTAAGTACATAAAATGTGAAGGCGTCGCTATAGCGCGGTAAAAAGAAATTTAGGTACATAATAAACATAATTATACAAAAGCTAAGTTCATAATATGCGCAGGCGTTCCATTAGGAATGAAAAAAGAAATAGCTTGGTGAGGTGCGGAAATATTAAAAGAAAAAACGAACTGAGCTATGTGGGGTGAGTAAATATTAAACGAAAAACAGACATGGTGACGAGAAAAGACCTGGGTAGATTTAAATTGTGTAGCCTAAACGATACCTATATCGCCTAATAATATTTTTTATGTCAGACTTATGGTTGCTGCTGACAGGGATATACACTGTCTCACCACCATGACCTTAAGTGTCCATATGATTGGTATTATTATATCAACTTATTTTTAAGTCTGCACAAATGAATACATTAATGGCAACATAATTATAACAACAATTAAATAATAAGTCGATGTTTAGTAGGCACTGCGATCAAAACAAATCATTTACGCGAAACTCCTTTTCTCTCATTTACTCCTTTCTCCGGTACATATCCGGTACCTCTTGGGCAATCGGAACACCTCGGATAATACACGAATCATCTCTCGGATGTATGTAGGTAGTCGGATCACCTCGGCCATTTTCCTAAAAGGGACTAGTGAAAAAGATCACGCAATGCTGTTCTAGATCAAAACGCAATTGCAATTGTCACAGGCCCTGATAAGACAGTTTAAGGTAGCTATCTTTGAAGGCAGAAGCTAATGCAGGTCGAAATCTGAAAATATGTGCTGTAAAAACACTTCTGTGTTCTAATATTTCAGTTTATTTTACTGAAATTCATATCAAATTTAACAGCTTTAATGAACTGTTTTAAATATCATAACTTTATTTTGGTATTGTTAAAGGTAAAAAAAAATAATACAACCAAAGTACATTGTGTATTTTGCTAAAAGATGAGCTCATAATTTGTTATCTTTACTGTGTATTAACCTTTAGTGCATTTATCAATTAAAATATGAATTGCAAGAGCTTTTCAATGGTATATAGCTTTACATTTTTGGACCACAAAAGAAGAAACTAAAAGAAAATTAAATTTAAGCTTATATATAATTCATATGGAAATCTCTTCAAGTTGCCATCAAAGATGGTCGCATATATAAGGGATATTCACTGATGTGGATACTATGAATATACAATTCCGTCCGAATATTACAAAAGGTTTATACAAATTACAATTTAACAATACAAAACATACAATCATTTATTAAGCTCTTGATATTGAATGCAATTAGTTCCTAGTGCTTAATCTTACTTTTACAACTAGATAAGCCAATGTATTTTTATGATACTAAGTCTAATATTAAGGAGCGTCGGCTTGCGGATCGGGAGGTCGTGGTTTAAAACCCCGGCCGGGTCAAACCAAATGCTTTAAAGTTTGCAGTAGTGGCTTCCCTCCTAACGCTCGGGGCTAAGTGGACAGCATTGCGCCTGACTTGTCGGTGTCAGTATAAAAGATCGGCCGGGTTCAGTCCCTGGGCGCCTCATAAGTGTCCCTGTGCTATAATGATAGAAATGTCGCTGCACAGTATCGGCAAAAAAATGCCGGCTAATCCCATCTCATCCCTAATATTAAGGATTGCGGCATTATTTATTGTCAGTAGAGTTTAGTAATTGAAAACACACTAAACGTCGATGGTCACTTCATATAAATTCCAGCAAATGTTGAAGACCGATGTCTTTAAGGTCCTTTAAGGAAAGGTGTAAACTGATGCTACTAATTAAAAAACTGTTGTTTGTATTCCAATAAGAATATATGACAAAGTCCTATGAGCATTGTAGCATATACCAAAATTTGAAAAGGCACAGGACAAAGGTATTCACATGCAAGCCAAATGTAAAGGAACAAATATATGATGAGTCATTTAACAAATAGAGTAGACCCGACAGTTACCGCCTTGGAACGGTCAGTCGGCAAATATTATATTGTGTTTTGTCATTTTGGGATTTTCTTCCAAACCATTTATTTTAAAATGTCCTTTAAGAACTTTAATTACAGCTGTAGTGTGTTGATCATTTAGCCAGTCGTCATTTTCCAACATTCGATTGGCTAGCGACTAATCTGATATCAATGATATCAAACAATTTTCTTCTCTATCAGCCTTTAAACGATCGTTAAACCTCGACAGTTGTAATGTTTCTCGTCATTTTTTTGCATTAAAATAGAAAATAACAGACACAAGATGCACGGTTAAGGTTAAAATGTAGTTCACTGAGTCATGCCCTTTATATTAACCTGGGTAGGCTCACCTTTCCCTCTCTTTTAGATTCTATTTGTGTTGTGATATGCAACGGTGCTATAGCGTAGAACAATAGATGACATTCAGGGTGAATCTCATTGTGTAAGAATGGAGGAGTGTAGCAGTTTCACAGATATAGTTATAGCTCAGTCAGTAGTATTGGGTAGGTCTCATATTGGAAATCTGGTAGATGCTCACTTTTTCCGCTTCCGATACATAAAGGAATTACATTAAGAGAATGTTAGTTTTGTTTAAAAATACTCGTAAACTATTACTTTGGAAAATGACCACATTAAAAAAGGTGAGCCACGAAGAGGCTCCAAATATGCTCATGGATATTTCATGTATCAATGACTATAAAGTTTATTGTATTCAAACAATAACTGCGTTTTCCCCGAATTAGGTAGCACCTATTTTCATATGTCAAAATATCGTAGTTTCTGCTGCACGTGGCCTACTTCAAACTGCTGAACAATTCTTCCGTCTCAGTCCTAATTATTGTGAAGAAAGAAAACATCTTATTGATCGACTTACTGTCTTACCAAAAGTTTAAATTAATATGTTGTTGTTTGGGGATCCTTAATTAAATTTTGATTTAAACATTCAAATAGTTATTAAAATAGTTAACGCAGTACATGCGTATATAAAATCAACTAAGCGTTTCATATAAATATTAATATTTATATTAATATTAATATTAATTAAGAGGGATCGTGTCTCTTTTTCATTCCTCATCGAGCCGTAACGTCTAGCCATCTGTCCCGGTATTCCTTTAGTTTACCAAATGGCCCAATTCCTTCTTATTTTTCCATCTATTTAAATTAGTTTACTTTTTAACAAATGTATTTAAACTCTTTAAAATAGTTTAAATAGGGTTTTTTTTTATTTTTACTATCTCTAAATAGGTACAATGAAACATAATTTACTTTTTAAGTTAAATGAAATATTTAACTCTAATTAACATTTTGATATTGTTTTTAAATACTTCCGAATAATTTACTTTTAAAGTTAAATAAAATATTTAATTCTTATTAACTTTTTGATATTATTTCCAAAAACTTCCTAATATGTAATGTTAGTCCATTGCCGTAACATACATTATAGTGTTAGGAGAGAAACACGATAAGCTTTAGCTTTCGTTTCAATCCCATTTTCTTTGTACTGTATCTTGTATGTTATATTCTGAAAGAAATATATGCCGAGTTAACAACAAAGTAACAGAAAAAAGGCAACAACAACAACAAAAAAATGAGCGTGTACATCCTTTACAAACTTATTTCCTTGTCGGAGTGCGGAGTGCGAAACCGGAAGCGGGCAAGGAATCTTAGTCCAGAATTAGTCTCGGGATATAAAAGGTGGTTCCCGACAGTTTGCCTATATTAAATACACGTACCAATATCTAACCACTGCTTTAAGAAATTTGGTCATTATTTTTGCATGAATCAATACCTTAGTCGTTATAAAGACGATTTGAACACTAACTTTACTGTTAGACTGTACTAATCGCCACAAGAAAGTTCTAAATGTTCGGTCTTTCCAACTCTTTAAAAAGCGCAATAGTGGTCCCTGCTAAAAGTAGATAACGACGTCAGAGCGGCTTACCACAATATCTATATAAATGTAAGTGGTCACGTGGTTTAAAAATAGATATCTCTGCAACGTAGCTCAGATAGGAAACGCCTGTTTGCAATGACGAGTGCGGATTTATCAATGACTATTCAAACAGAACTTTGGCATCAATGAACAGCATTTTGTAAGACCTTTTCAGATACTAATGACTTAACTGGCTATCTGAGAAAAATGTTTTGGACCAAAATGTCGAATTCCACCTTGAAGAAGGAACAGCGGTTGGACACATGTACTGTCAACATGACCAGATCATGTTGTAGGCACTGCTGGTATACGGGGTCCTTGCCTAGAATTGAAGTGAAAATAGGGCAAGTATGGAACTTGTAAAAAGTACAATTTTATTTTAAATTGGGTACACCAGGAAATATAAAAATACGAATATACGTATGTGGTCCATTTTGATTATGTTTAAACCTGTAAAGATAGGACGTTTCAGACAGGCCTATTATATAATTATTATGATTATAATAATATATTGCATGTTATGTAATAGTACCTGGACGAGACCAAAAATATCAACATTGCACGACTCAATACTCGCCGCTGACCTATATAATATACAGATACACCGTGGTGAGCGGCGCGTCTTTAGTGGCCACAAAACAGTTTCGATATGTTAGATTCGAATGCCAAGATCAGTAAGATTCGAATTGGCCATAATCGGTTAGATTCGAATTGGCCATGATCGGTTAGATTCTGCACCCACCCACCCACCCTAAAAAAAACACAAAACAAACAAACCCATTGTGAAATATTTTTGGCTAAGGTTTGAAGCAAAGTGGATTTCACCCAAAATCGGCACAAAATCCGACGTTTTGATCAGCGATTTTGGCAATTTTAGCCGAATTTTGTTTGTTAGGCAGATGGCTCAATCTTTTTTCCTAGGCTAAACCAGGCATGCTGAACATGAATCCGGTGTTAGTTTTGGGCTATCTCTTACCGTGTCGGCGTACAGGTCGTTTTCCAGAACAGGTGCGCACGTGCGCTTTTTTCCCACTGCTATATCTCCAAAATGGTAAGAGATATCCAAAAACAGATGCCGGATTCATGCTCTGCACCCATAAAAACCCTTGTGACATAGTTTTGGATAAGGTTTGAAGCAAAGTGCATTTCACCCAAAATCGGCACAAAATCCGACGTTTTGATCTTCGATTTTGGCAATTTTGGCCGAAATTGTTTTGTTAGATGGCTCAATCATTTTTCCTAGGCTAAACCAGGCATGCTGAACACGAATCCGGTGTTCGTTTTGGGCTATCTCCTACCGTGTCGGCGTACGGGCCGTTTTCCAGAACAGGTGCGCACGTGCGCTTTGATATTTCATCCATTTTTATTTTGGCCTGGAGGTTTCATTATCCTGTTAATGGTTCTAATCAGAACAAACAGTCCTGAGTATACAGAGATGGAATTCATTGGACTTTGACATATATTCTTATTTATGATCACTACAATGTTGCTTGTGGAGTGTGGCGGTCGTAATATAATCTCCCCTTGCATGTAATCTATGTTGTCATTTAATATATCCTATAAGGATTGTTGCCTGTATATTGTATTTCCTTTGATTGATATTGGACGTTGGTTCCTCAGTTCCATCTTCATATGAACAGGATGCTACAAACATTTTAGTCTTCTCTGGTCATTGTTTTTCTTGATTCAACAAGTTATTTTCATTTATAATTAATATTTTGTAGTTCTTCTAATGGAAATAATACCTCTCTCTAGCGCTGTCATTGATACGCCAAAAAGCGTATCAATGATATCGATATATCGAAAGAAAAATATCGTCGATATATCGACATATCGAAGGGAATATAGAGAAATTGTAATTCTTATTTAATACTGCCTAGTATGCACATTTTGGGTATACTTATATATAGTGTTCTTCTTTAATATATATTTTTCCACTAACATTCTTGTACTTAAAGCTTGTATTTAACAGTTATTTTCAAATAAAATTTTGAAAAATAGTTCTTAATTTGTTTATAACTAATCCAAATATGTAAACGAAATGCTTATGTTTTAACCATTTAATTTAATAAACAGAAAGTGTTCCTCACTTTACTAATATACACTATTACTTTACAGTGATCACAGTCACATTAACAAATGTACTGACATAAACAAACTACAGACAGTAATAAAAACATTTTCATAAACTTCAGAAGTGAAAAGTCCCCAGTCAGGTACATCAAGTCATAAACTTATATGATACTGTTACAATGTAAAGACATTCACATTGTCATGTGAATGTGAAGCATAGTACAATACTGTTTAGTAACATTTTCCCATTATGTACAACAACATCTCTTAAGCACAAGTCATAAACAATCTTCACCCAGTTATAACTTATAAGGCCTTGAGTTGACGGTAGCTGTAGTATAAGAACACCAGCACGTCTGCGTTTTCTGTCGTGAGCGATGATCGTTTTTGTGTGTGTGTTGATTTTAACGATTTTTTAAAACTTTTTTCTTTCTATTTTTTTCCTGTCGATAAATCGATATTTTGAAATGCCTATCGATATATCGATATTTTAAACAGAGTATCGATATATCAATATCGTCCGAATCGATGATGACCCTACCTCTCTCCCTCTCTTTAATGTTTTAGATGTGTGAAAGTGACTAAATTAGTGTCCTCACAAAAGCTATGTCATATTATTCAGCATTGCATTCTGGATTATTTTTCAAATTTTAACAACTTTTCACGTCAGTTAACTTGAGTTTTGCGATTTTTTATGTACTAGGTCGACTTCCTCAAATCTGACCCATAAATAATCTCATACTTGTCAAATTTGGATAAATAGGGATGGGATGAGATGGGATAAGCCGGCATTTTTGCCGATACTGTGCAGTGACATTTCTATCATTATAGCACAGGGGCACTTATGAGGTGCACAGGGACTGAACCCGACCGGTCCATTATACTGACACCGACGAGTCAGACGTAATGCTGTCCCCTTAGCCCCGAGCGTTAGGAGGGAAGCCACTACTACCAACTTTAAAGTCTTTGGTTTGACCCGGTCGGGGTTTGAACCCACGACCTCCCGATCCGCAAGCCGACGCTCTACCACCTGAGCTATTGCGGCCGGTCTTGAAATATTACCATATTCCTTTTCTGAACACTATGTGGACATTATTTTCGATGACGTCACTACTTTCGTCTTAACGTATAGAAAATATCAGCGCATGGACATTTTGTTTTCAAATAGATCGTTTTCTTTTCGTTGCTTGCATTTGAGAAACTCGTCAGGAAGTGCGAGGTAAGAGCTCTGTAAAACCGGTTTAAGCACCCCAGTCGGTCCATATTGCCGACTGACCGTTCCAAGGCGGTAACTGTCGGGTTTGCTCTTTTCCTTAAATGACTCATTACAAATTTGTTATTACTTTTCGCTTGGCTTGCATGTGAAATACCTTTGTTCTGCGCCTTTTCGGAGTTTGGTATATGTTGCAATACTCATAGGACTTTGTCATAAATTCTTATTCATGATCACAACAATGTTTCTTGTGCAGTGTGGCGGTCGTAAAAATCTCCCCGTGCATGTAATCTATGTTGTCATTTAATTCATCCTATAAGGATTGTTACGTGTATTTCCTTGGATGGACATTGAACTTTGGTTCTTCAATTCCATCTTCACATGAACAGGATGCTACAACCATTTATTCGTCTCAGGTCATGTTTGTTCATGATTCAGAAATTTAATTTTATTTGTGGTCAACCATTTTTGTGTTGTTTTTCAAATCGAAATAATACCATACTCTTTTTCTGAACACTATGTGGACATTATTTTCGATGACATCACTACTTTCGTCTTAACGTATAGACAATAAATATCAGCGCATGTACATTTTGTTTTCAAATAGATCGTTTTCTTTTCGTTGCTTGCATTTGAGAAACTCGTCAGGAAGTGCGAGGTTAGAGCTCTGTAAAACCGGTTTAAGCACCCCAGTCGGTCCATATTGCCGACTGACCGTTCCAAGGCGGTAACTGTCGGGTTTGTTCTTTTCCTTAAATGACTCATCACAAATTTGTTATTACTTTTCGCTTGGCTTGCATGTGAAATACCTTTGTTCTGCGCCTTTTCGGAGTTTGGTATATGTTGCAATACTCATAGGACTTTGTCATATATTCTTATTCATGATCACAACAATGTTACTTGTGCAGTGTGGCGGTCGTAAAAATCTCCCCGTTCATGTAATCTATGTTGTCATTTAATTCATCCTATAAGGATTGTTACGTGTATTTCCTTTGATGGACATTGAACTTTGGTTCTTCAATTCCATCTTCACATGAACAGGATGCTACAACCATTTCTTCGTCTCTGGTCATGTTTGTTCATGATTCAGAAATTTAATTTTATTTGTGGTCAACCATTTTTGTGTTGTTTTTCAAATCGAAATAATACCATATTCCTTTTGATGACGTCACTACTTTCGTCTTAACGTATAGAAAATATCAGCGCATGGACATTTTGTTTTCAAATAGATCGTTTTCTTTTCGTTGCTTGCATTTGAGAAACTCGTCAGGAAGTGCGAGTTTAGAGCTCTGTAAAACCGGTTTAAGCACCCCAGTCGGTCCATATTGCCGACTGACCGTTCCAAGGCGGTAACTGTCGGGTTTGCTCTTTTCCTTAAATGACTCATTACAAATTTGTTATTACTTTTCGCTTGGCTTGCATGTGAAATACCTTTGTTCTGCGCCTTTTCGGAGTTTGGTATATGTTGCAATACTCATAGGACTTTGTCATATATTCTTATTCATGATCACAACAATGTTACTTGTGCAGTGTGGCGGTCGTAAAAAATCTCCCCATGCATGTAATCTATGTTGTCATTTAATTCATCCTATAAGGATTGTTACGTGTATTTCCTTTGATGGACATTGAACTTTGGTTCTTCAATTCCATCTTCACATGAACAGGATGCTACAACCATTTCTTCGTCTCTGGTCATGTTTGTTCATGATTCAGAAATTTAATTTTATTTGTGGTCAACCATTTTTGTGTTGTTTTTCAAATCGAAATAATACCATATTCCTTTTCTGAACACTATGTGGCTTTATTTTCGATGACGTCACTACTTTCGTCTTAACGTATAGACAATAAATATCAGCGCATGTACATTTTGTTTTCAAATAGATCGTTTTCTTTTCGTTGCTTGCATTTGAGAAACTCGTCAGGAAGTGCGAGGTTAGAGCTCTGTAAAACCGGTTTAAGCACCCCAGTCGGTCCATATTGCCGACTGACCGTTCCAAGGCGGTAACTGTCGGGTTTGCTCTTTTCCTTAAATGACTCATCACAAATTTGTTATTACTTTTCGCTTGGCTTGCATGTGAAATACCTTTGTTCTGCGCCTTTTCGGAGTTTGGTATATGTTGCAATACTCATAGGACTTTGTCATATATTCTTATTATTGGATGAATAAAAATAAACAAAACACAGTAATGTCGTTTGTTTTCTTCTTTTATTACAGCATATATTTTTCTAATTAAAAATACTCCAAAAACATGTGAAAACACACTTCTTTCTTTCTTTGCTTTAATTTTGCTTTTTTTTGGCTAATCTTCTTAGCTGACCGCGATTCCTTGTCGCCATTTTGGGGTGAAGAAATTGACGCGATTGGATAAAATTGGAAAAATAAAATCGGATGATTTTATTCTCGGAAAGCCGAGTGTTGACGCAAATGATCGAACTTGTTACATCGTAAAAGCACTATGTGGGCATTACTTTTCAATGACGTCACTAGTTTTGTCATATCATCAATAGAGAGATCAGCGCTTGGACATTTTTATTAGAATAGATCAGTTTTCTTCATTGCTTTCATTTGAGAAACCCACCAGGAAGTTAGAGCTCGGTAAAACCGGTTTAAGCACCCCAGTCGGCCCACATTGCCGACTGACCGTTCCAAGGCGGTTTGCTCTTTTTGTTAAATGACTCTTACTTTTACGTTTGACTTGCATGTGGAAACCTGTGTCCTGTGCCTTTTCAAATGCTGGTACATGCTGCAATGCTCATAGGACTTTGTCGTATATTCTTATTATGCAGTTACACGGCTATCCGCTTACAGCTATAGGACTTCAGCAAGCAGCTGTTATATTAACGTCACAATTCACATTTTCTCCCTTTACACAACTATAGAAAGTGATTTGTATTTTTCTGTGAATGTCTGCGTGTTTGTATACGAATGTGTTTGTGCTTCAATGACCCAATGTGGGCGTATGTTTTAGAGCATTTCTTTTCAGGCGTTGTGAGATTATTTACAGTCTAAATATTGAATATTGACAACTAAGCAATGGCTAATTAAAACAATATAATTAAAAGAATGTTTAATAAGCAGGAAAGGAAAATGGTAGTTTAGAATTGATTTCATTTTAAACATTGTTCGAAGTGCACGCACCTGGTAATTACTGTTTGTTTGCAGAGTACTGCAAAATTTATTTCCTGCAGTTTACAATTAAAGGTTCAATTATTATTAATTCTAATCTATTTTCTAATAAAAGAGGCTTTAATTAGCATAAGTTTCAAATTTAACTAATACTGGTTAGGAATATCTTCAATACATCTGATGTCGATTCAATTATGACCTTAATTGAATGATTCGATTTTGTTGTCATTTAATGCATATATATTTTTTCTTCCAAAATCTAGTTTTATGTCCGCCTGTCATTCAGCCCATGTTCTTGTTAAATCATATACTTGCTCTCGTAGCGAGTGTTCTACGTGCGGTAGGTCAAGGATTGAAAGCCTGGTCACAACATATTAAAATTGTAAAACTAGTTTTGTACACCTTTTTTTGGTAACGTTAGCAGTATTGGCAAATATAATGGCTCCAAGACTTGTCGGGCCGGTGTCAGGATATTGTGACAGGGTGTGAAATCATTCCAGATGCATACATGTGAACTGTCCCGCTTTTGGAAGGAGACTCCATTTTGTTTAGGTTAAACATTATTTGAAAATGAAGGGTGCTTTACACATTTTCAGAAATCTCCTTACTTGGAAGCAGATAACATCCTTCCCGCTTTTGGAATGAGACTCCATTTTTTTTAGGTTGAACATTATTTGGAAATGAGGGGTGTTCACACATTTTCAGAAATCTCCTTACTTGGAAGCAGATAACATCCTTCTTTGTTTATATGACAATAACAAATCAGCCACTTTGCAATCTCCCACTTTGACCCCAGAAAAAAATTCACATGTATGCAGGTGTAAAGGCAGTACTCTATCAGATTCAAGTGAATAACGTCTCTGGATAGTTAAAAGCTTGTTGGAGGGATTGTAAACAAAGAAAATCATATCAATCTGTCTTTTCTATATAACAAAGCTTTTAGCAACTGCATCTATTATTGTCTGTTTTATACATCTTTTATATTTAATGTTTGTCTTATGGCATTTAAATTGGCATCTGGATATGGTGGGACTTTATTTTATTTTATTTATTACATATATGCTTACGTAATTGTTTTTGCTTGCCATTTTATCACGGTAAAACAAAGAAAATATTATATATTATAATAACAGCATATACTGTTATATAAACACGGTGTCGACATAAAAATAGTTCGGTAAAAAGATTCTTTTCGAAAAGGACATTGACCAGATATTCAGGTGTATGCGTCACAAGTGTGTGGCACGTACCATGGATAGTTTGTGTGTGTGCAACAAAAATGCACATTACGATTAAAATTTTATTACAATAAAAACGATTATCATTATGACTTAGGTATTCTCCTTTTGTTTTGTTTCAGGAATCCTTTTTCCTTTTCAGTATGAGGTGGGGTGGGGGTGGAGGGTAATTTACGACTAATCGATAAACTTGTTTAACATCTCAAGCACCTTACTTTCTAAGACAGATAATTTCCATGTGATGTCATAGGCACTGATTAGACAGTTTAAGGCAGCCATCTTTGAAGGCAGTAGCTAATGCAGGCCGAAATCAGGAAATATGTGCTGTATTAAACTCACCGTATTTTTATTTTTCACTTTATTTAACTGAATTTTATATTAAATTAAACAGTTTTCATGAAGTATTTTAAATATCAAAACTATATTTTGATGGTAAAAATAATACAACCAAAAAAGATACTCTGTTCATTTTGTTTAAGATAGAGCCAATAATTTTATTTATTTATGTGTATTAATTCTTGTATTTATTTTTGTGTATTTATCAATTTTAAAAATATTGTATTCTTAAAATATGAATTTTAAGTGCTTTCCAATGGTGTATAGCTTTCAAGTTTGGATCACAACTAAAGAAATTACAAGAAAATAAAATTTACGCTTCTTTACAATTCATCTGAAAAGTTACCATCAAAGATGGCTGCCAAGATAAGCGACCTTCACTGATGTGGATACTCAATTGGAACTCCTCGGGTAATTCCGTCATCGGGACCATCATCCCTCGGATGTATCTGGTACAATGATACTTACTAAAATCGGGATCATTTTGTTCGCCGGAAGTCAGAAGAAGAATATGCCTAAAATGTAGTTCGAACAAAACATGAACAATGGCATCGTTTGACAGCTGCATGTCTGCTGCGCTGGTTAAATTAAACCTGGTTGATTTAAAATTGAAGCCGCCACAAATTGAAGTTTTACAGGCTTCATACTGTAGTGAGCTAACATCCGAGTTGCCATCTTTGTATTGACGTCTTTCACAAAAGCAGTCCCATTTGGGGAAACGGCTGCGGTGATCAGACTACCTACATCGTCCGAAAGATGGTTCGTATTATCCGAGGTGTTCCGATTGGTGGAAACTTTATACACGCCATTTTTTCTCGATAACTGTATCTTTTAATCAACTGCAATTGCGTTTTGATCTAGAACAGTATTGAATGATCTTTTTCACTAATAAGGATGTGTCAGTTAAATCCTGTATGAAAATGAACAGATAAAATTTCGACCATACAATTTTATTTTTTTTTGCGACATCCTTCAAAAATATATTCCTGGAAAATTGCGTTTTTCTTACATACATCAATATCATACGACACCAAAAGATAATAGTTTCAATGTGATTTTAAATGAAACTCAATAAGGTTAACATTATGTGGATCTAAAGATCTTGGGAAGTATGAATATTACGTCAGCAACTTACGTAATTTTTTGTTGCGTGTTCGTTTCGTGTGTTCGTTCCGCATATTTAAACAGAAGGAAAATATGAACGCGATGAACATGTAAGCCGAGAAAAATTCCATCGACTTCTATTTGTGAGGGAAAAATGGGATTAACACCGGCGCGTAATTCGCAGATATCTCTAGCTTTAAATACAACTGGCTCCCGGCTTCGTATTAGGGTTCCTTAAATGGGATTAACACCGGCGCGTAGTTCGCAGATATCTCTAGCTTTAAATACAACTGGCTCCCGGCTTCGTATTATGGTTAGTTAAATGGGATTAACACCGGCGAGTAATTCGCACAGATCTCTAGCTTTCAATACAACTGGCTCCCGGCTTCGTATTAGGGTTCCTTAAATGGGTTAAACACCGGCGAGTAATTCGCAGAGATATCTAGCTTTAAATACAACTGGCTCCCGGCCTCGTATTATGGTTAGTTAAATGGGATTAACACCGGCGTGTAATTCGCAGAGATCTCTAGCTTTCAATACAACTGGCTCCCGGCTTCGTATTAGGGTTCCTTAAATGGGTTAAACACCGGCGCGTAGTTCGCAGATATCTCTAGCCTTAAATACAACTGGCTCCCGGCCTCGTAGTTTAGTAACTTTTAAATAACAACGAGGACGAAATTATTGTTACATGATCATCATTATTATTAGGCCGACATATTTTTAGCTTTAGTGCTAATTGTTATTATCATGCTGCAGTTGATACTCTTTTATTTATGAAGTGTATTGTTATTATCATGTTGCAGTTGATACTCTTTCATTGCATGAAGTGTATTGTTATTATCATGTTGCAGTTGATACTCTTTTTTTTGCATGAAGTGTATTGTTATTATCATGTTGCAGTTGATATCTTTTATTGCATGAAGGGTATTGTTATTATCATGTTGCAGTTGATATCTTTTATTGCATGAAGTGTATTGTTATTATCATGTTGCAGTTGATATCTTTTATTGCATGAAGTGTACTGTTATTATCATGTTGCAGTTGATACTCTTTTATTGCATGAAGGGTATTGTTATTATCATGTTGCAGTTGATATCTTTTATTGCATGAAGTGTATTGTTATTATCATGTTGCAGTTGATATCTTTTATTGCATGAAGTGTATTGTTATTATCATGTTGCAGTTGATATCTTTTATTGCATGAAGTGTATTGTTATTATCATAGTGCAGTTGATATCTTTTATTGCATGAAGTGTATTGTTATTATCATGGTGCAGTTGATATCTTTTATTGCATGAAGGGTATTGTTATTATCATGTTGCAGTTGATACTCTTTTATTGCATGAAGTGTATTGTTATTATCATGTTGCAGTTGATATCTTTTATTGCATGAAGTGTATTGTTATTATCATGTTGCAGTTGATATCTTTTATTGCATGAAGTGTATTGTTATTAACATGAAGTGTATTGTTATTATCATGTTGCAGTTGATATCTTTTATTGCATGAAGTGTATTGTTATTATCATGTTGCAGTTGATATCTTTTATTGCATGGAGTGTATTGTTATTATCATGTTGCAGTTGATATCTTTTATTGCATGAAGTGTATTGTTATTATCATGGTGCAGTTGATATCTTTTATTGCATGAAGGGTATTGTTATTATCATGTTGCAGTTGATATATTTTATTGCATGAAGTGTACTGTTATTAACATGTTGCAGTTGATATCTTTTATTGCATGAAGTGTATTGTTATTATCATGTTGCAGTTGATACTCTTTCATTGCATGAAGTTTATTGTTATTATCATGTTGCAGTTGATACTCTTTTATTGCATGAAGTGTACTGAGTGTCCCCATAATAAAGTCAAGTACAAGAACAAAGATAATAATAGTATCAATCAAACAAAAGTAAGAACATCAATTTACTGTTTTAACAATACTTTAAAAAATACAAGTAATAAATTGCAATTTAATTTGCAAAACACCGATTGACATTAAAATGTGCATGACGTGTAAGGAACTACCATGTTGAAATGTGAATAAACTTTTTCGAAATTTTACCCTAAATCCCTTCCATGACGAATATTTAATGTTTGTTTTATTGTTTAAATTATGTTTTCTAGAATTTCCGATTCAAATCTTACGTTTACCTTTTATGTTGTGTTGTTTGTTGTTGTTTTTTGTGTGTTTTTAAAGCAACCATTCCAGGCATTCGCCACACTACTAGTTAGGCCAGTCCGGCAACGTCTATCTACAGAGGCGTACACAAAACACAGAAGCATCCGCGAGAGATCGGGAGGGGTGGAGTTGTCGAGAGAGAGAGAGTCTATGTTCCATTAAAGGTGATATCCGACAGTTTGGTCCAAATCTTTTTTCCTTAAATAACCAAATAAGTCATTGAAAATGTTCTGCAAAATGCTGTTTATTGATGTCAAAGATCTTTATGTTAGGGATTAATCCCCACCTGCCACTGCAAGTGTTTCCTATCCGAGCCACGCTGCAGAGATAGCTATTTTTAAAACCACATGACCACTTACTTTTATATAGTCATCCGGGTAATCAGCTCTGACGTCGATATCTATTTTCAGCAGAGACCACTATCTCGATTTTTATAGCGTTGGAAAGACTGAACAGTAAGCGTATTTTTTCGCGATTAGTACAGCCTAACAATAACATTAGTGTTCGAAACCGTCTTTATAAAGATGAAAGTATGGGTTTATGCGATAAGTGTGACCCAATTCCCCAAAGCAGTTGTTAGATATTGGAACGTGTTTTAATATAGGCACACTGTCGGATACCACTTTTAAATATCATATTCACACACGCTCCAATATAAATATGAGCATGGAGCATTCTCCCAGACAAAGTCTCGAGTGGGGTCGAAGAACACGCATGACCGCCTAAGGGTATAGATGAACTTGTTGAACCCGTCAACCATTCGGGTACCATCCGTCCACAGATAGGACTCGAGAACCTGGGCGAGAACCTGGGGCGAGCTGGTAAAGGCCCCGATCCATACACGGGTGGTTCCTGAAAACAGAGCGTTTATTCTGTGGAAATAAAATAAATGATACGCGTCATACCCATGTTCGCGTTGTATATAAATAAAATAAAATCGCACCGTTCATCATGGCAATGTCCAACTTTGGTTGTTAGGGACACCGAAGCTTCACAGGTCAGCTGGAAGACTTCCGGATATGACGTTCTTACCACGACTGGTACACTAACCACTGCGGCAATGGCATGAGATGTTAAATGTCGGTGACAAACTGCTTGACCAATGACGCCCCATATATAAACGTGTTCAGGCCCGTAGCCAAAACGTTTCAGGGGTTGGGGTGGGGTGGATGCCATAGAAGCGGGATCCAGCGGCATGCTACCCCGTAATTATGTTTGTTTCTACACTGTCGGAGATGCGTTCAAAAGAGAATCAAGAAAAGAGGCGAATCTTTTCAGAAGAATGTACTAGTGTTTCACCCGCTTCATCCGGATGGCGCGTATATCAGGTTAAATAAATGTACGAGTACATAACTTCCTACCTCTGGATGGCGTGTATATCGGATAAAATCAATATACCAGTATATGACTTCCTACCTCTGGATGGCGCGTATATCCGGTTAAATAAATGAATAATGAGTATTTGACCTCCTACCTCCGGATGACGCGTTAATCGGTTAAGGCAAATGTGCGAGTATCTAACCCACTACCTCCGGATGGCGCGTATATCGGGTAAGGCAAACGTACGAGTTTTTGAGCCTCTGCCTTTGGCTGGCGCGTATATCGGATGTGACAAATGTACGAGTATTTGACCGCCTACCTCCGGATTGCGCGAATATCGGTTGAGACAAATGAACAAGTTTTTGACCCCAACCTCCCGATGGAGCGTATATTGGATTAAATAAATGAACACGGATTTGAAGCCCTTCCTCCGGATGTCGCGGATATTGGGTTAAAAAAAATGGACCGGTATTTGAGCCCCTACCTCTGGATGGCGCGATTATCGGATCAGACAAATGTATGAGTATTTGACCCCCTACCTCCGGATGGCGCGAATATCGGGTCAGACAAATGTACGTATTTGACCCCCTACCTTCGGATGTCGCGGATATTGGGTTAAATAAATATACCAGTATTTTGGCCCCTACCACTGGATGGCGCGGTTATCGGGTCAGACAAATGGTTGAGTATTTGACCCCTTACCTCCGGAAGGCGCGAAATTCGGGTCAGACAAATGGTTGAGTATTTGACCCCCTACCTCCGGATGGCGCGAATATCGGGTCAGACAATCGTATGTACTTGACCCCCTACCTCTGCATGGCGCGGATATTGGGTTAAATAAGTTACCAGTATTTTAGACCCAGCCGCTGGATAGCGCGGTTATCAGTTCAGACAAATGTATGAGTATTTGACCCCCTACCTCCGGATGGCGCGAATATCAGGTCAGACAATCGTATGTATTTGACTACCTACCACCGGATGGCGCAGATATTGGGTTAAATAAATGCACCAGTATTTTAGCCCCTACCTCTGGATAGCGCGATATTAGGTTAAATTAATGTACCAGTATTTGAACTCTTACCTCCGGATGACGAGCTGGTGTAGAGTTGTCTGATGAAGTTCATTTCTCCCTCAGTTTTGATGTCCACAAGATGAGACCCGGCATAGCTACCGTTGCAATTGGTCTGAAATCGACGAACATTTACATATTTAAAGCTGTTTAAAGCTGCTAAAAGTGATTTCATCACTTTTAAAAAAGTTTGTTTCAAAACTCGTTTTGAAGGAATTATTTTATATTTTATAATGTGCTGATAACCCCATCTTCATTGGGTTATCGGTTATGTTTGTATATATGTATTTGTTGTCCGACATGTAAATAGTGGAAGGATACATTTTCTGTCGAATTTCTTATTTGTTGATATCCCATTTCGAAAGAGTTATTGTTAAAATCATATTTATGATGGTTCACAACATCAACAAATGTAACAGCAGTGACTTTATGTTTAGTGATAAATATGTTTGAAGCCTGATATATATATATATATGCTCACAGAATAAAAAAACAAAGCATTTGATTTTTTTTTGGGCTCCTGAAGACGATATGCCATGTATCATATTCTTAGTAAAGAATTTGGCATAATATGTTTTCTTTCTCAACAAGTGTTACTCAACATTTATGTTCCTATACAAGCATCATCATTTATTGCTTTTTCTCTATAAAAAGACCACTAAATTAACCAAGAGCATGAAGGCAATGAATCCTCATTGAATATTATACCTGTGCATTTATAACTACATGAATTTTAAAAGATTACACTACGTTCAGGAATGCGACTTGGTCTGAGTTTTGCGTCGGAACACATCGAATTTGTCAACCGAATAGTTATGAATGTAAACGTAACTTACCACAGCATCGGTCCGGGCAAGTGCTGTCACCTCGAGCTTGTAGCAGGCGTTGGTTCCGTTGTAGAAATCCCATCCTTCCGCACATACGGGTACTTCAGAAGAAATTCAAACATACATACAATAAAACGGGGAAACTGATAAATGGCGTTACTTTAGTAATTATTACTAATTAATAATCTCACGTGCTATGTTGTTACTGAAACATTTGAGAGCTCACATGCAACTTAAATAACGCATTTTGCATTTCGAATTAAATTCAATTAGAACATTGGGTCTTAATAAACGAAGTTATACATCTAAAAAGATTGCTAGTTAGGCATCAAAATATCAAATTAACTTTTAATTAAATCACTGACAACTGTCAGTGGTGGATCCGAGATCTTTTTTTCTTCAACTGTTAGATGTTCGGAATGATCATGTTGTTACAATATTACTTGTATAATAACTGATTTTTCCAATCCATGCATAACATTTGACATATAAATTAAATGAATGTAATTATTCCTTAGAAGCCAAAAATGCCAGATTTGAAGGCTGATTATGCACATTTACTTCTAGTTGGATCGGGGTGAATGTTCCCCGTGAAAATGTGGAATCTTGATATGCGTTCTAACGGACCAAAAGCCGATAATATTTCACCTGTTATTTTAATCAAATCAATTACATAGATTTTACTTTTAAGAATAATCCGGGAAGTTTAGGCTGCACGTGCGAGGTTCGAGAGAGTGCTGTCCAACAACAATATATATATATATATACAAAGATAATGCCCAAATTCCCCACAGCAGTGGTTCGATATTGTTATATGTATTTGATATAGCTAAAATGTCGGATAGCACCTTCCTATAATTTGTTGAAGATGAATTCTCACCTGTATCTGGACAAAACAGTGTTTATATTATAGTAGTTTATTAAATGATGTAATAATGTATAATATATATTCGGTTGGGGAGTGGTGTCAGATCCTTCCTCTCTTATTCCGCAAATGTATATTCATTTTAATTGTCGTTTACTTTCATTCTTTGAATGCCTCTGTCTTTAAAGTAATTACTTCAAAATTTTTTTGTTGTTGTTGTTGTTTGTGTGTTTGTTTCAAAACGGGTTGTAACGTTCAATCACTTTAAAATAATAACCCGTTTTGAAATAAACTTTCATGTAAAATGGCTAAAGTCACGTTTAGTGCATTTGTTTATGTTGTAACACGAGTAGATGTTATCTTTGTTCTACTGACACACTGGATACAAAGTGACTGTCTTTGTGTCATTCCGTCCGTCCGTCCGTCCGTCGATCTGTTCGCCCGTTAGCCCGTTTGTCTATAGGTGTTAGTTTGTATATGTTTGAATTACACAGCGTTATTGGTCCGGGATTTTGTTTCCAAACTGGTTGTTAAGGATGTCTTAAAGGTGGTAACCGACAGTTTCGCTTGTATCAAATATAATAAATGTAACAATATCTGACCGCTGTTTGGGGTATTTGCATATGGTTTCTCCAGAAATATCATACTTTTGTCTAAGCTAAGATGATTTTAAACAGTAGCTCTATTTTCAGGTACAACTACAGTACTGAAAATCATGAAATTGACAAACGGAACGGAGTGGAAATGGAAATGAAACGTTTTTCGTTTCCTGTTGAAACGGAAACGGAACGGAGTGGAAATGGAAATGCAACGGAGCGCTACAAACGCTTGAAACGGTGTAAACGGTATAAACGCTATAACCGGAGCGCTTGGAACGCTAGAAACGGTAGAAACGGAAAAATCGGAATGCTCGTAACGGTAGAGTTATTTTCACTACCGCTTCAAACGTTTTTAGGTCACCCGATTATTTATAGTAACATTTCAACCGTTTCTTGGTACGAAATAAATTTAAACGAACACAATAACTGGCTTCAATTTATCAACACAAACGCGCTTTTATATGTACTCTGCAAAAAAAAATAACATAAATTATTATCAAAAATTCGTATTTATCAAACTTGTACATTACAGTTCCGAAACCGCACGAGTTGTCCAAGTCATCGTGTACCGTCAAAACAGAAACTGCACTAAAAATCACTCCGCACGATAAAACACGCAATTTAACTATAATATTGCGTTTCTGTCGAAACTGATGTTTTAATTAATTCCAATGAATAGCTTAACATCCGCCTTGGATCGACATTCTTAGTCTTCATTGTTTGGCATATGAAGATAGTGTGTACACAGCTGTCATTACACGTATGCGCGCGCAATGTCGCAGCATTTCCCGAGTTTGAATTTTCGCTAATTACTTTGTAGCTGCATGGTCCGTTCCCGGATCAACTACGCCAATCATTTTTGTGTGAACATACTTGCTTAAAGTATTTTTCATTTACAAAGAATGCATTGCGTGGTACAAAATAAAGTTACTTAATGAAATTAAACCTCAACCAAAAGAAGGTAACACATCTCATATAACACAAAAAACATAAAACAACTACACATAAAACAAACAAACAATGCTATGTATTATTGCAAGGTGTGACCCAATCAAGAACCAATAACGTCCTCCCCGGCACTCAGA
This sequence comes from Sinonovacula constricta, assembly GCA_007844125.1. Classification (NCBI taxonomy): domain Eukaryota; kingdom Metazoa; phylum Mollusca; class Bivalvia; order Cardiida; family Solecurtidae; genus Sinonovacula; species Sinonovacula constricta. Next base: position 20,262,550 of record CM017559.1, on the reverse strand, counting down.
GCCAATGACTAGTATGATCCTAAAGTTCAACGTCTGAATAACCATAGATTGCCAAATAGTGCACGTATACAATCATCGATTGACAGTTAAATAAAACAACCGTGATAAAAACTTACATCACGATAAATATTAAAGACATAATAATCATTACCGCCATTAAATTCACCTGATCACACATGATCATCATCAGGATCCCATATTACTTATATAATCACCACTAATCATCATCAAAAGCAGCATCACCGGCATCACGATCTACATCATAATCGTCATGAGCATCAGCATCACCGTAACCGTTATTACCATTTACATTATAATCATAAACAGCATCGGTATCACCGTCATCATTATCAGCAGAAGCAGCAGTAGCAGCAGCAGCACCGTCATTTACATCATCATTACTTTAGTTACAAGGGTATGGATATGTATTTTATTTTATCTTGCCTCTTTGTCAAGCAAAGTTTCTTCTGCTTCTAATCTTAATTGTTATATATCTTATAATGAACAATGTTGTAAATTTGGACAATAGTATCAAAATTCCTATTTCTAAATGCATAGTTCCCATAATGCGCTGTTACATATATAGGATTAATCGGAATTCGTGGACCGCGATTAAGAATCTGCATACAACTTTTGACTTTACTTGACTTGCAACTATTTGAATGAGGCCTGGCTACGGCTCATTTTCCCATTCATGTCTTGAATGTTCTATGCCAAAATGTGGTCTAATGAGGGCCCTACCGGGTACTTAATTTTTGTACCCATTTAAAGATAGAAATATATTAATTTAAAATATATCGTTTTGTAAATTGATATTATGTTTCTCCATGCGCGTGGGTAGGGTTCATGCCATCATAAAGTTCTACTCTAATTGAATCCCTAATTTTAAGACATGAGCGGACACCCCAACTAATTAAGCTAATTGGCAGTTTTATGACACCTTGTTTGTCTAGTGGACAGGAAGCGTGACCGTGTTTTGGCGTCTTTTCCACTTCGCAAGAACACATGCATCCACTATGCAGCTGTGTTTGAAAATGTCACCTTATGGCAGTCGCGTGGTTTATGACCTTCACCTTTTAAAGAGCAATATGCATTGACTTACGCGAGGACAACAAAAAGGACAAAACACTAAGGTGCACGATATCTTTTTTGGCTCATAAAAGGACCTAACGCTATATTTAGTAGTACCCACAATGGTGCACCCTTTCCCCACCCACTATTTTTTAGTTTAAGAAGAGGAAACGTGGATGTGGGGATTGGGGATTTCTTATAGTAAATACTACATTAATTGTCGTGTTTTTTGTAAATAATGTTATCAAGAGAAGACACATCAAGGAACACAGTCTAATGTATATTTTCATCTCGTGTTTATTGCAAATGTATTATTTCAATGGCTCGCCTATTCTTTTGTAGTTAATCCATACCTTAAATATAAATAATACCTTTATAAAAGTGTTTATGATCATTAAAAGGACTAAAAAGTTTTTGTAAGGACATTTATATAAGTAAAAACATGCGCAGTCTGAAATATTACTACATAGTACAGTTTCCTCCCTCCACTATCATTCCTTTAGAACTTATATTTATGCCGCGAAGGTAAATCGTCAATAACGTTGCATATTTTTTCATAGCACACGCCGTTCACGCGTACTTACCATTTTTAATCCCTAAACAGTACCCAGCGTTCACACCCTCTCTCTCTTCTAAATGGCAGCTTGAAGACAATTATCGATCGATATCATGTTGCACAGTATTGAGAGAAATAATAGGTCGGTCAATTTGAAACAAAAAAAAATCTTTTCGGCGACTTCAAATGATAGTGACCGGCGATTGATTCCCATAATATTCTTTGATGTTGCAGTGTTAGCCAGAGAGCCCTCCTCTCCAGAAAGAAATTACACCGCATCTAATGATTTATTTGTTCACCGCATTTATTTGTTACAACCTTGGAGAAATTAAAATCACATTGATATAATTAGCGACTTCATGTTATAAGTGCGTGAACAATATTGTTAACAGCCGTTAATTGGCGCTAATATGTGCAAACCGAAAACACAACAACACACACTTGTTTCTAAGAAAGTTGTTTGTTCTATGAGACTTTATGTATGTGCCTGTTTTCGACAAAACAACATGTTCATGTTTATATGAGATAATCATTTTAACCATGAAATGTGACTGTAGTGAGTAATACTTATCTAAAATTATTGGATATTACACGTTACTATCAGCGAGACGTTAAATCTAAAGTCCGCCATATAACAAATATCGGAAAGGGGCAAACATTCGCCTTTTTATTTTGGCAGTGGGGATGGGGGTAAACGCTGGGCCTTTTTATTTGAAGGACCTTTTTATTTGAAGGGGAGAGGGGGTGGCAAACGTCCGGTCTGCACTTATAGGGGCGGGGTGCAAACGTCCGGGGGCAAGTTTTAAAAAAAATTGTGTGTGATATCGTCTTATTTTAAGGTCGGATCACCATTACGCTTTTTTTGCGGATTAACACGTCACAGAGAAGTTAACTTTTTAGGATACTGGGTGTGTGTGGACCATATTTGAAAGTTATTTCTTGTTTGTTTATTCCGGGATATGACGTCTGGCGAAGACAAGTAGGTAGGCATCTTCTCAATACTGCACTCCCTGAATTTTGAGGATTATTTGCAGGTGCTGGTTGTTAAGGGTATTTTTTGTCTGCAATTTCCCTCCGGGTGACTGACACTGAATATCCTCGTCGCAAACAATCTACTGCATATTCCTTTATATGTGATGGAAGACTTTTGCCTCTCCCTAGAATGTTTACTTCTTTCGTCATTTTGCAAACACACCGGAAGTACTTTACCTTTAGAAATTTATTAAACGAAATTTTTAGTCAAAATCGGAACGGAGCGAAACGGAACGCTTGAAACGGAAGAAACGATAGAAACGCTGGAAGCGTTTGAAATGCAGCGCTGGAAGCGAATAAAACGAAACGGAAACGCAACGGAAGCGGAATGGAAACGGAGCGGCAAACGCTTCCAACTGAAATGGAAACGAAACGGAGTGGAAACGGGAAAATTGTCAATTTCGTGATTTTCAGTACTGTAGTTAATCAACACTCAAAGTGTTCATTTTTTTTTTTAAATCTAAAGATAACTGTTTTTATGTTGGGATTTCTGCTAAAAATAAACATTGACGTCAGAACGGATGACCCGGATGTCTAAATATAAGTGGTCACGTGGCTTTCTGAGTTTATAAAATACCTTAGTTTGCAGCGTGGCTCAGATAGGAAACACGTTTTTGTAATGACAATTGTGACATTATGTTTCAATTTTCACGTACGTGTAGGCCATCAATATAACTGAATTTCGCGTGATCTGTTCAGAGAATAATAATTTAATTGGTTGTTTAAGGAAAATATTTTTGGTCAAAACTGCCTAATACCACTTTTAATTGGAAAATGCGACGGTACGCGACAACGCGCGTGTTCAAATACGTTGAGTGGCATACATGCAGGCAGAACGTGATTGACACCATTTTAAAACTATTTTTATATGGACTGCACTAATTGGTATCTTTTTACCTATATAATGTACAGGTATATATTACAATATATAGAGGAAAACACGTGTAGTGTCATAGTCAAAATATTCGGGCATTAAAGATGGTATCCGACAGATTGAACCAAATAATTTTTTTCTCAAATAACCAAAATATGTAATTGTTACCTGAATAGATCCTGCAAAATGCTGCTCATTGATGCCCTTAAACTGTGTGAACAATGAAGCATGAATCCCACTCATCATTGCATACTGTTATTTCCTATCTGAGCCACGCTGCAGATAAAGCTACTTATGAACTAAGAAAACCACGTGACAACTTACCTTTGAGATCACGTAATTTCGTCATCGGGGTAGCCCGCTCTGAAGACGGTACCTATTTTTAGCCGAGATCACCATCGGGCTTATTAATAATTTTGAAATGAATGAAAATTGGAATGACTTTTTGGCAAATTATATTGTCTTACAATTTAGGTGGTGTTCAAAATCGTCATCTCCCTTGTTGGAAGGTATTGTCATATACTCATATAAGAAATATACTCAATTTAATTTTTAATTTGCCTATTTTGCAAATAAGAGCTTAAGCTTTTAAATTAATTCGTACCTCAATCGAAGATTCCATTGTATGCCTATGCTTCAGTCTTAAGTGTTTCTCAAAAGTTTAAAAAGTGGAAAATCTTCAGGTTTTTTTTGCAGTGAGTTTTTTACTGTTAACAAAATATATAAAATGTGTAACCTACTGAAAGAAATTCTCTTTTTTTTTTCAGGATTTAAAAAAAAAAATCTTTGACATTTCACATGAAAAGTTAATTTATCTAATAAACTTATATGATGATTTTTATGTTTGTAACCGTAACAATTGTAGCAAATAAAGAAGATTTTACAAAAATGCATTTCCTCGTTTACCTGGTTTGCTATAATGCAGTGCACCGGGCTGACTAGGTAGTAGAACGGCGTTAGATTCATTTACCGCGTTACATCCCACACAAGAAGTAGTCCCAGAAGTGTAAAAAATGCTGTAGCAACCAGAAACTGCGTCGCACATTGCTAGGCAACCTATGATGCTATGGGCTGTATCCGAAAATAGCACATCGCTCGACGCACACGTGACGTCAGTGATGACGTCATTTCTTTCATAGCGTGCGGAGTCTCCAAGTGTAGGTAACAAAAAAATAAGACAAATCCGGCAGAACTGTTGATATTTCATTTGTTGTGAATTATGTCTATTAGACTTAAACGCAATGATTTTACGATAGATAGCTAAAGATATAGCACTGTTCAAGGAAAAGCATTTGTGAGAGTTGCAATCATTTCTGCGGCATAGCACAATTTAAACACTCGCTGAACCTCACCCTTACTTCGACATTTGATAAATAATATCAGAAGTCCAGGAAGAGATATATAAAGACATTTCCAAAGTCACGTTGATTTATTGTTAGTCGCGAAGCCACCTATGTTTGTCTATTGAATAAAGCCCTTATTCGATATTTTTGCTAATAACTTTTGTTTGTTTTGTTTGTCTTTGCCTTTGTTCTATTGTTGACATGATTAGAAACCAGCGGGCTATAGCAACGTTGTAGAGACGTTGATGCCATTAATTACCAAACCAATACCATTCCAATTAGTATGTTCGATTCACATTTAAAGGGGCAATATCGTACAATGCTAATTATATCTCAGTAATGCATACCTCCTAGTTGTCAATGCCTTTTAAGATTACACAAACACACACATACACACAGGCACACGCACGCACGCACACACACAAACACACACACACACACACATACACGCACACATATATAAAGAATGCCTTTCTTGTCTTAGATTAGTAATGTCTTTAAAATAGTTTTTTTTCGTTTTTTGAAATAACAGGTACTCTGAAGCGACTGAGTATAGTCAAGGGTATTATTGGTGAAAGACGCCAGTATATAGTACTGTTACATCATGTATATACGTCATCCTTAACTTTACACTGATTGGCGCGACAGTGACGCGTTAATTATCTATAGTGTTTATCAACGGGCTTTGGTGGATTCAAAATACGACACAAGATCAGTTCATGCGTTGATAAGTAAAAACATAGGGAGGAGTCGTTTATTATTATTATAATACAGGGATCAATTATTATATGCGAAGTTGGAGAGGGATGTAGAAGGATTATGTTTGCTGCATAAAAATATACTTAAGTTTAAGTAGCGGCTGTTTATAACATTACTTTAAGTGTTAGGCAGAACAAATCGTGACGTATATCGCTTTAAATGTCTCATATTTCTAAATATATAAATAAGCACGATGAGGATTTCAGCTAAAGGTACAAACCGAAGTCAGAGTTTATTACCAGTATCATATAAATAAATCATAGAGCAAATATTCAGGGTTTTTTTTTCTTAGTTTTGCAGCGTGGCTCGGATAGAAAATACATTTGTGTTTTGGGGTGGGGATGAGGGTTCTTTTCACGTGGTTGTAGGACATCAATAAAGAGCATTTAGCGAAATCTTTTCAGGTAAAAATAGCTTATTTGATTGCATGAGAGAAAAATACTCCTAGCTGTCGGATACCACCTTTAAAATAAATAAGATTTCAGATCGTTGCGCCAAACATGTACATACACTGACCTGTGGTTCTGATAGATGATGGAATAAAATAAAACCTCTGATAAATTATGGCATGAAATACAACCTCTTATCAATCATGGAATCAAATTTATAAATGGCAATTTATGTAAATACTCAATATGTAGGTTTTGTTCTTTTGGGTCTCTAATTGATTAAACACTTTTATATTACATTATGACCCTTAATTTAAAAAAATGGTGACACAAAATGCTAAATTTTAATTAAATGCACCACACCCTGTAAATAATTTTAAGACCGTAAATAATAAAAAAAAAAGTTTTGTGCAGAGACAGAAATTGGCAATTAGAACAGAAAACATTTCAATTTCGAGTAATATTTTATTTAAAATATAAGGTTGTTATCAGTTTTTTAAAAGACGAGATGTATTTATTGGCTATAGCGGTATAAAGTATAGGTCGTTAAAGATGGTATAGGCTTAGATATCCAATGTAATGTCATGTATTTTTGCTATATTTGCTATTTTCATCCTACCAATTATAGGGTGCGTTTCATCATAAATCTTAAAAACGATTGAAAAACGTTCGTAAACAGTAAAAATTGTGAAATATATCGATTCAAATGTCCATCATTTCCAAATCTATGAATAAGCACGATGGGGATTTCAGCTAAAAATAGATATCGATTACTTAGATGATGATTTAAGGTGGTATCCGACAGTTTGGACCAAAATTTATTTTCTCAATTAACCAAATAAGTCAGCATAAATCACCACTTGTCAATGCAAACAGGCATTTCCTATCCGAGCCACATGACCACTTACTTTTGAGATCACGTTATATAGTCATCTGGGTAGCCTAATCCGCTCTGATGTCAATATCTTTTTTCAGCAGAGACCATTTCGAGCTATTTATACCTTTGGATTGATTTTTTCGCGATTGGTTATGTCTAACACTTCATTTAATGTTTAAAATCGTATTTATTAAGACTAAAGTATTGGTTTATACAAAACTTATGCCTAAATTTCCCAAAGTAGGGGTTTGATATTGTTATATGTATTTGATATAGGTAAACTGTCGCAAAGCACTTTGAGGTAATTTCAAGGGTAAGTGATCACGCATTTCCTTAGTTTAAAAATAGCTCAGATAGGAAAAACATATTTGCAGCAACAAGTGGTGTGTTCTACTTACTTTCTACATGGATGCAGGGCGCCAATAAACAGCCGGGCAAGGTATCTTTTCAGGCGACAATACTTTTGGGGGTTGCATAATAGAAAAACAATGGTGCAAACTGTCGGATATAACCTTTACGGTTTATTTAGATCGTTTTGCGTTTGAAAGTTGGATCAAAATAATTTAAGATGCCTTCATATGATTTAAATGTAAATAACTCGATTTGTTTACGCTTATACAACCTATGGATATGATTCTGTAATTATAACCCGGAAACAGTTTTACAGGTCTATCAACTATTTTTATGTACCCTTTGGTCATCATCCACATAAAGCTTATGAACACCGAAGATCTCCTATGAAAGCGGTACAGGATGCCATTTTATGTCTGTTTTCATTATCTGCTTCCGGTAACCCGGAAACAGTTTCACAGGTCTATCAACTATTTTGGTGTACCCTTTGTTCGTCATCCAGATAAAGCTTATGAACACCGAAGATCTCCGATGAAAGCGGTACAGGATGCCATTTTCTGTTTGATTTCATTATCTGCTTTTGTGGAAGGTTACTATATTGAATGGTATTTCTGCAAAAAATGCATTATGCTTTGTTATAATGCTGTAAAGCTCTGTGACAATGGCATCATGCTTTGTGACATGCCATTTAGCTATGTAAAAAATGCATCATGCTTTGTTACAATGTCATTATGCCATATGACAGTTGCTTCATCAGACATTTGATATTCTCTTTGTCCCAAATAGGGAATCTTAGGCTCCCAGAGAGGGATATTGGGGTGCCAGGGAGGGAGATTTCTGTAAATGCGCGTTAAAGTGACTATTTTGCTTATTTCTATTTGTAAAATAGTATTTTCAGTGATACATTTTTTCTTTTACAATATTTTTAATAAATTTTAAATTTTGTCTTACATATTTTAGTTCACTAACTAGACATAAATTCTATGCTTTGGTTTTAAGCTTGTGGCCTACACAAACAACAACAACCAAACATAGTGTAAACAAGTCAAGTGTCAAAAGCACTTATTAATGAATTGAAAAAGGGTTTCCAAAATGTCCAAAGTGATCTAGATATATTCTACTGTCAAATTCAAATTTACATAAAATCTTTAAAAAATCTTTATTTACATATTAAGGTGTTAAATTTTATATAATGAGTATGCAAGCACAACAAAAAGTTTATTTAACTTGTAAGTGAGTGACAACAGAATTTTGATAATTATAAAATATTAGTAGTCAACTCTCTGATACCATTATTGCCTAAACAAATTAAAGTTAAATGAACTAAGAATACATGAAGACATTGGATTAATCAAGAATAAATAGCAAACATGTGTTTTTCTATGAGAAAGTTGTAACTGGATAACTGTGCTGTGCCAACCATAGACAATTTCAAAACATATTTTCCATTTCAACTAGTTCAAAGCAGTTTACGTCATTTGTGTCATAAGATGATACAGTGTTAAAAAACTTCGTTAATTAATTAACATAATTTGAGTTTTTTTTGCGTAAGCAAGTGACTTATATATATATATATATAAATATATATATATATATATATATATATATATATATATATATATATATATATATATATATATATATATATATATATATATATATATATATATATATATATATATATATATTTATATATATTATTTATTTTATTTAAATTATTTTACATTAATTAACGAAGTCTTTTAACAATGTATCATCTTATAACACAAATGACGTAAACTGATTTGAACTATTTGAAATGGAAAATATGTTTTAAAAATTGTCTATGATTGGCATTTTATTTACTGTTCATGCACAAAATGAGATGGTATCAACAGACTTGAAAACCATTTACTTCTATGATAAATGTATATTTGCAGGAAGAAGACATTTTTTTTTCAAATAGAAATAACATTATTGTAAAATAAAGAAACGAGCTACTCCTCTGAAAAAAAGCTTAAGTCAAGAAAAGCTTTACATAATGTTGGGAAACTGCCATGTTCTCCATTTCTTAGCTTTGATGTGTTCCAAGGTTCTTGTGACCCTTGACGATTTGTCTCTTACTTCACCAACATATTTCAGGGCTAGAAGCTTGCCTACATATATTACACAATGTGTTGTTTAGTGAGTGCCTCAAATGTCCTAAATAATATGCAGTTACTAAAAGGCCTTACAAAGTATCAAATTAAAACCAACGATTGTTTTAGTAGCACAATGCACAAAAAACATGTTGCAAGCTCTGTATATTCAGCAGTGTTATTGTTTCATACATTCATCATTCTCATGTTTTGGTGTTAATTTCAATATACACATTATTACTTTTACATAATGTTTATTTCCAACCATGTTATTTACAAGCAACATGTTCTTAGTATAGGTTTTTGAGTAAAAATTGGTGATTCTTGCAGTCGGTCCCTTTTACCGATTGACCGTTCCAAGGCCGTAACTGATGGGTTTGCTAATTTTGTTAAATGACTCATCACATATTTACTTTTACATTTGGTATGCATACCTTTGTCCTGTGCCTTTTCAAATTTTGCATATGTTGCAATGCTCTTTGGACTTGGTCATAATTCCGGAATGAGTCGCAAATTTAGACACTAACCTTAGCATAGTAAAACAGTACACAGCAGTCACGGTAAAAAAAAAGAAAATCAATGCCAGAGTAAGTTTTTTGAATACACACGAGCGCATCAGTTTCAACAAAATATGCTGCAGTCGGCTGACAAAATGGCGTTTAATAGCAATAGTTTTTTTTTTGTTTTTTTTTTATTGTTTTTTATTTGTTTGTTTGTTTTTGTTGTTTCGTTGTTGTTGTTTTTGTATGGCACGTACGCAGGTCAGTTGGTAAACGTTTCTGAATTCAGACATTCAGTCTAATTATCCTGAGCTTGCGTTTGAGTAAATACAGAATAGTTATCATAGCACTCAATTAACGGATCGTCATAATTAGTAAAAAAAAAGAAAAGAAAATTGTGTTAACTACGAGGAATGGGATTTTAAGTTAACAATGGCTAGTGAACCAGTTAAAAAGTCATACATTGAGACATTGGAAGTTTGGGAACGAAAGCGGTACGAGGAGAAAATCGGCCCGATTTGTGGAAAAGATCCTTATTCACTGAACAAAAACAATCTTGTGTGTGATAAAATGTGTCTCCCTGCAGTAACATATATTAACATAATCAATCATTTAATAAATGCCAATAGTGAATACACATTTGAACAATTAAAGGCGTACAAGTCACTTGATGCTATTAACCAACCATGTTCCGAATGGGTGCAATATGTTCGAAGTCTGGCTGTGAATGACCACGTACTCGTAGCCGCAAAGTTATGTTGCTCTTTGTCTTGTTGTACCTGTGTTTTCTTACTACTTGTTTCGTTTTCGTTTTAGAAATACATTGCAGCGACCATTTATGATCATTATAGCAACGTCCAGCTTTTTGGTGGAGGAACACCCCAGAAATATGTCTGGGTAGAACTGACGCACCGCAAGTCAGTCTAACTACTTGTGTAGTGTTTGGCCAAACATAAAACAGGAAAGCTTAACACACTACCATTTTAGTTAATATTCATGGGGCATTGATGCCTTAAGACTGCTATAATTTTGTCTTTTTAAATAACCAAATTTCTGTGGCCCCATCTCCCATTTAACCAAGTGCATATTATTGTTTGATCATGTTGCTGTAGTGTGTATGTTTTTATAGTTTAAGATACTATGAAAATCTTGAAGAATCACACCCTGTCACAACATTAACTGAGAATTAAGAAAAAGAATGGGTGAAAACTTCAACGTTCTTATTTTAGACTAAATAATCAATTGCCCTGGACAGCTAGGCGCCCATCATATTGCATGTTAAAATGTGGCTAATCATCAAATAAGACAAATTTAATATTAAATGATAATATTTCAGATTCGCCACTCGCAGCAGATGAATGCACCACCACTTCATGGGTTATTGCAGCCAAGCATGGTATTGTAGCAGCAGCCCACTGTGACTGTAAAGCAGGGCTTGGAGAGGCATGCAGTCATGTGGGGGCGCTGCTGTTTCACATAGAAGCAACACATCGCCTAGTGTCCAAACGAACTGTCACACAGGAGAAAACTTATTGGCGCATTCCTGCTGCTGTTGACAAGGTTCCCTTTGCTGAAGTACGGAACATTGACTTCACCTCAGTTGCAGCAAAGAAAAGGCGCCTGGATGATGAAATCAATGGTAACTTACTTTGTCACCTTGTTTTAAAACCCATATATAATTATTTTGCGCCATTTTGTCCACTATGTGAATAGATAATAAATAAAGCAGTGATTATTTTGTATAAACTATGTAGATTTTTCATTTCTATAAATTGTATTCATATAATACTTCCTTTCTCAGATGTTGATCATATGAATATTATTTGCATATGTGTAAATTTTGATGATAAATGCAGGAAATGAAGATTATACATATATGACTCTCAAACAAAATAATATATGATTCAGGTGAAGATGTTCAAGAGCGGTCTTCACAGAAGCTGCAGATGTGCCAGAGATTACTCGAGAAGAGAGACATCAGCTGCTAACAGATTTGCATGTTGCCAAGACAAGGGCATCTGTGCTGGCTGTTTCAGCTGGATTCCAGGATGAGTTTGTCCCTGAAATTCTGCAGGACGGGAAGCTACCACAGGTACTTATTGATCTGAACGAGGGTAAATATATGGATATGTCACCTGAGGATCTAAGAAAGGATTGTATTAGCCTCGCAGACACTATTGTCATTACTTCTGAACAGGCACTTAACGTTGAAAGACTAACACGCGACCAAAATAAATGCAAAGAATGGTCACGATTCAGACAATGAAGAATAACTGCTTCTAACATGAAATCTGTATGTGCATCGACTATTGAGAACCCCACAATATCTACTGTGCAAACTGTTTGTGGGTCTAGGCTGTTTAAGAGTAAGGCTACAGGATATAGACTGAGGCATGAGAAAGAAGCACTGGCAAGATATGACATTGAAATGAAGAAGGGATACATAAACTTTTGTGTAACCAGAAATGGTTTGTTTATCAATCCTAGTTATCCCCATCTAGATGCCACTCCAGATGGAATCACCAATTGTGACTGCTGTGGTGAAGGGCTTGTGGAAATAAAGTGCCCCTACTATGGTAAAGACAAAGGCCTGTCAAATATGGGCTACATTAAGGTTGGCAAATTAAAAGATGGCCATCAATATCAATATCAAATACAGACACAGTTGACAGTTACACAGATGGAATACTGTGATTTTGTTGTCTGGACCCCATCAGGAATCCATATTCAAAGAATTGAACCCAATCCGCAGCTTGAGGAAGAAATCTTGGAAAAGTCCCGGAGCTTTTTTGTTCGTGTTGTGCTACCAGAGTTGACTGGACATCTAATTTCCAGTGAAAATTTGCAACAACGTGCAGACAGGGCTATGGCAATTTTGAATGAAACCTCAATTTCTCAGGCCAAATGCAAAGCAGAGTCACAGACTTTGTGTATGGATGGCATTAATAGTTCTTGTGGGGATAACGGGAAAGAAGTTAAACTGGTCTGTTTGTGTGGCAAGGCATCAGATGTGCACCAAGAGAATACTGTAAAGTGTGCGAATGAAAACTGCCAATTTGGTTCCCTTCATTATAAATGCACATCTATTAAGGGAAAACCTAAACCACCATACTACTGCCCTACTTGCAGGAAAGTGATGTGGAAGTGAACTTTTGGGTAAAGGAATGTTTTGCATATAAAAGGTGGAAGTTAACACATGGCTTACAACTGAGCTTGTTCATCAATCAACTTTCATAGCTTCCATTTAGACTGAGTTCATTTAATAAAAACCCATCTCTAGAAAGATAGATTTGCTTAGTTTTATCCCTAGAGTATGCTGCATATCCTATTGGTGAATCAACAGCTTTTTTTTAAAATGAGTTTAACTTTTCAGAAATGTTATCTATTTATTCGTCTCTGGTCATGTTTGTTCATGATTCAGAAAGTTAATTTTATTTATAGTCAACCATTTTTGTGTAGTTGTTCAAATCGAAATAATACCATTTTCTTTTCTAAACACTTTGTGGACATATTTTTTTCAATGACGTCACTACTTTCGTCATAACTTATAGAAAATATCAGCTTTGGACATTTTGTATTCAAATAGATCGTTTTGTTTTTCTTTTCATTGCTTGCATTTGAGAAACTCGTCAGTAAGTGCGAGGTTAGAGCTCTGTAAAACCGGTTTAAGCTCCCCAGTCGGTCCATATTGCCGACTGACCGTTCCAAAGCGGTAACTGTCGGGTTTGCTCTTTTCGTTAAATGACTCATCACAAATTTGTTCTTACTTTTCGCTTGGCTTGCATGTGATATACCTTTGTTCCGTGCCTTTTCGGAGTTTGGTACATGTTGCAATGCTCATAGGACTTTGTCATATATTCTTATTGAAGGGAGTATTCCATATGTGTATTTATAATATATACTTCAATATAAAACATTTGTTACAATCAATCTTTATGAGCATTATTTGATTGTGTATGAAAAGATAATGTGTAAACAACAGTATTTGGGAAATTAATATGCCTAACTGATAAACAAGATCTTGGGAGATCAGTATAACTGCCAAACAAATAAAATTAAAATGACATAATGAAGAAATTATATGGTTTCCACCAGTTACTTATGGACGGGACCATTGTTTGTAAACCATGTTGTTTATTTACTCATTTTGAATTGAATGGTTTGTCTTTTTTGTTTATACTTATAATAAACTGTTTAAACTGTTAATATTTAGTTATTCTTCATTGAATCTATACTAAAGACCACTAAGAGTACAAGGTTTTTCTTTTTTTGTGAATACTTCTTCGTTTAGGTTTACCATATTGGATTATAAACATTGACAAAAGTGTTAGGCGTGCACAATTAAGGTTTTGTCCATGTAAAATCGTTCACAATGTATTGCAATGTGTCTTAAATATATTAATATTTTAGAAAAATGTCCTCAAGACATTCACAGTAATAGAGTGGGTTCGAGTCCCATTCAGGGCCAAGGACTTAATGTGGAAAGCTATTCCAGCTGTTCTGTGGTGCGTCTGTGGTTCTACCCTGTCATTTGTCTTCTTCCACCAAAGCAGCTGGACATCGCTATAATGATCGCTACAATGAATCACAAAAACAACAAACAATATACATTCACAAGTTATCTTAGCATTTGTCTCAAGATTATAAAATAGTGTATTATAAAAGCCCTTGTTTGACAGTTGGTCAAATAGTCCAAACAATGAAAATTGAAAAGACAGTTTGTATCACCATAATTGTTGGATTAGGTGTAGTGTTTCTTAACAGATGATGTACAGAAAAGATTATATCATGCCAGTTTGTGAATTTATAAAACAAAAAATATATAATAAGTATTACTATGAATGAGATTGATTACACATCTTATACCTTAAAACACTATGTGGGCATTATTTTTCAATGACGTCACTACTTTTGCCATATCATCTATGAAAAGATCAGCGCTTGGACATTTTTATTTGAATAGATCAATTTTCTTCATTTATTGCATATGAGAAACCTACTAGGTAAAACCGGTTTAAGCACCCAAGTCGGCCCATATTGCCGACTGACCGTTCCAAGGCGGTAACTGTCAGGTTTGCTCTTTTTGTTAAATTACTCAACGCAGATTTGTTTTTACTTTGACGTTTGACTTGCATGTGAATATCTGTGTCCTGTTCCTTTTCAAATATTGGTACATGTTGCAATGCTCAAAAGACTTTGTCATATATTCTTATTGTGCAGTTACCCGGCTATCCGCTTACAACTTTAGGATATCAGCAAGCAGCTGTTATATAATTAATATTTTCTCCCATTATACAACTATGGAAAGTGCATTATATTTTTCTGTGAATGTCTGCGTGTTTGTATACGTGCTTTAATGACCGATTGTGGACGTATATTTCAGTGCATTTCTTTTCGGGCGTTTGTGAGATTATTTACTGTCTAAATATTGAACATTGACAATTAATCAATGGCAGGGACGGAGAATGGTTGTTTAGTATTGATTTCTTTTACACATTGTAAAAAGTGCACGCACATGGTTATAACTGTTTGTTTTTGGGGTTTGTAATTTTATTTCTTGCAATTTAAAATAAAAGATTTAATTAATGTTAATTCTTATCTATTTCTAATAAAAGAGGCTTTTATTAGTATAAGTTTCCAGATGCGTACATGTGAACTTTCTCGCTTTTGGAAGGAGACTCCCTCTTTTAAGGTTGAACATTATTTGAAAATGAGGGATGTTTTACACTTTTTCAGAAATCTCTCTACTTGGAGACAGATAACATCCTTATTTGTTTATATGAAAATAACAAATCAGCCACTCTGCAATCTCCCACTTTGACCTGAGGAAAAAATCACATGTATGCAGGTGTAAAGGCAGTACTCTATCAGATTCAAGTGAATAACGTCTCTGGATAGTTGGAAGCTTGTTGGAGGGACAAAGAAAAAAAATAATATCAATCTGTCTTCTCTATATAACAAAGCTTTTAGCAACTTCATCTTTTATTGTCTGTATTATTCATCTTTATATTGAATGATTGTCTAATGGCATTTAAATTGGCATCTAGATATGGTGGGACTTTATTTTATTTTATTTATTACGTATATGCTTACGTAATTGTTTTTGCTTGCTGTTTTATCATGGTATAACAAAGAAAATATTATATATTATAATAACAGCGCAACTGTTGTATAAACACGGTGTCGACATGAAAATAGTTCGGTAAAAAGACTCTTTTCGAATAGGACATTGACCTGATATCCAGGCGTATGCGTCACAAGTGTGTGGCACGTACCATAGATAGTTTGGGTGTGTACAACATAAAAATGCACATTACGATTAAAATTGCATTACAATAAAAATGATTATGATTATGATCTATGTATTCTCCTTTTGTTTCAGGAATCCTTTTTCCGTTTCAGTAGGAGTGGGATGTACTTTACGACCAATCGATAAACTTGTTTAACATCTCAAACATCTTACTTTCTAAGATAGATAATTTCCATGTGATGTAATAGGCACTGAGAAGACAGTTTAAGGCAGCCAATTTTGAAGGCAGAAGCTAATGCAGGCCGAAATCAGGAAATATGCGCTGTATTAAACTAACAATGTTTTTATTTTTTAGTCTATTTTACTGAATTTTATGTTAAATTAAACAGTTTTCATTAAGTATTTTAAATATCAAAACTATATGTTGATAGTTTTAAAGGTTAAAAAATACAACCAAAAAAAGATACACTGTTAATTGTGTTTAAGGAAGAGCCAATAACTTTATTTATTTATGTGTATTAATTCTTTGTTCATTTATCAATTTTAAAAATATTGTACATGTATTTTTAAAATATGAATTTTAAGAGCTTTCCAATGTTGTATGGCTTTCAAATTTTGGACTACAACTGAAGAAATTACAAAAAATAAAATTTACGCTTCTTTACAATTCATCTGAAAATTCCTTGAAGTTACCATCAAAGATGGCTGTCAAGATAAGCGATCTATGCTGATGTTGAAACTCAATTGGTGGAACTTCTCGGGTAATTCGGTCCTCAGGACCATCATCCCTCGGATGTATCTCGTACAATGATACTTACTGAAATCGGGATCATTTTGTTCGCCGGACGTCGGCAGAAGAGTAAGCCTAAAATGTATTTCGCACAAAACATGAACAATGGCATCGTTTGACATCTGTATATCTGCCGCGCTGGGTAAATTAAAATTGGATGATTTAAAATTGAAGTTGCCACAAATTAGAGCTTTACAGGCTTCATACTGTAGTGCGCTGTCATCTGAGCTGTCATCTTTGTTTTGACGTCTGTCACAAAAGTAGTCCCATTTAGGGAAATGGCCGCGGTGACCCGTCTTCCTAGATACGTCCGAGAGATGATTCGTGAATTATCCGAGGTGTTCCGATTGGTGCAAACTATCTATTCGCCATTTTTTCTCGTTAACTGTATCTTTTAATCAATTACAATTGCTTTTTGGTCACATGGGTATCTTTCTGTGAAACAACAATACACTGGACCTATTTGCAAGTCTTTCTTGTCCCAATGGAGCATTCCGACAGACAATCATAAGTTCAGAAAAAAATCGCATTCTTCTTAATAAGACAACATTCTGTTCATATGTTGATTGATTTATGTTGTCAAGTGTTTGCTCTTCATCATCGGCGTCGTCATCATAAGCATCCTTATTGTTCACGTCATCATCATCATCAGCAGCATTGGTAAGTGGAACTTACAAGTGCAGAAGATATGAATCCAGGAATGATAGATCCAGGGTGGGGGATGGGGGATGCATCCATGCAATCAAGCAGGTAAAAGAGTAGAGTTGTGAAAACACATACATGTAAGCTTAAATAATACTAAGCTTTTAAAGAAAATTTTGTCTGTCGACTGTTTAGGTCGTAGTTATGGTCCCTAACTGTGTATTTATATATCTAGTATTTACTAGGATAAAATTGAGTGGATCATGATTCATACCCGCCCCCCACCAAAATTTTCTGGATCCGTCCCTGCCTGAATCTAGAATCAGTATTGCATTATCTTCTTAAGGGTGTCCCAGTTAAATCCCGTCTTAAAATGAACAGATAAAATTCGGACCATAACATATATTATTGGCGAAATCATTTAAACAAATATATTCCTGTAAAATTTCCTTTTTCTTCTGAACAAAACGATACGTCACCCAAAATATTGCTTCAATGTGATTTTAAATGAAACTCAATAAGATTAACATTATGTGGATCTACAGATCTTGGGAAGAATGAATATTACGTCAGCAACTTCTGCTTACGTTATTTTTTGTTGTGTGTTCGTTTTGTGTACTCGTTTCGCATGTTTAAACAGATTGACAATATAAATGGCATCAACATATGAGCCGAGGAAAACTTTACCGACTTTTATTTGTGAGGGAACAAATGGGATTAACACCGGCGCGTAATTCGCAGAGATCTCTTGCTTTAAATACAACTGGCTCCAGGCTTCATATTATGGTAAGTTAAATGAGATTAACACCGGCGCGTAGTTCGCAGAGATCTCTAGCTTTAAATACAACTGGCTCCCGGCTTCATATTATGGTTAGTTAAATGGGATTAACATCGGCGCGTAGTCCGCAGAGATCTCTAGCTTACAATGAAACTGGCTCCCGGTTTCGCATAATTGTTATTAAATGGGATTAACACCGGCGCGTAATTCGCAGAGATCTCTAGCTTTAAATACAACTGGCTTCCGGCTTCGTATAATAGTTAGTTAAATGGGATTAACACCGGCGCGTAATTCGCAGAGATCTCTAGCTTTAAATACAACTGGCTCCCGGCTTCATATTATAGTAAGTTAAATGAGAGTAACACCGGCGCGTAATTCGCAGATATCTCTAGCTTTAAATACAACTGGCTCCCGGCTTCATATTATGGTAAGTTAAATGGGATTAACACCGGCGCGTAATTCGCAGAGATCTCTAGCTTTAAATACAACTGGCTCCCGGCTTCGTATAATGGTTATTAAATGGGATTAACACCGGCGCGTAATTCGCAAGGATCTCTAGCATTAAATACAACTGGCTCTCGGCTTCGTTTTATGATTCCTTAAATGGAATAAACACCGGCGCGTAGTTCGCAGATATCTCTATCTTTAAATACAACTGGCTCCCGGCTTCGTTTAATGATTCCTTAAATGGGATTAACTCCGGCGCATAGTTCGCAGAGATCTCTAGCTTTAAATATAATGGACTCCTGGCCTCGTATTTTAGTAACTTTTAAATAACAAAGAGGACTAAATTATTGTAACATGATCATTTTTATTATTAGGCCGACATTTTTTTAGCTATAGTGCTAATTGTTATTATCATGTTGCAGTTGATCCTCTTTCATTGCATGAAGTGTATTGTTATTATGTTGCAGTTGATGCTCTTGTATTGCATGAAGTGTATTGTTATTATGTTGCAGTAGATACTCTTTTACTTTTATTGCATGAAGTGTATTGTTATTATCATGTTGCAGTTGATACTCTTTTATTGCATGAAGTATACTGAGCTAGCAAATAATAACGTCAAGTACAAGAACAAACATGAAAATAGTATCAATCAAACAAAAGTAAGAACATCAATTTACTGTTTTAACAATACTTTAAAAACATAAAAGTAATAAATTGCAATTTAATTTGCAAAACACCGATTGACATTAAAATGTGCATGGCGTGTAAGGAATTACCATGTTGAAATGTGAATAAACTTTTTCGAAATTTTCCCCTAAATCCCTTCCATGACGAATAATTAATTTCTGGGTTTTTTTTTGTTTAAATTATCTTTTCTAGAATTTCCGATTCAAATCTTTCGTTTACCGACAACCTTTTATGTTGTGTTGTTTGTGTGTTTGTTTTTTTTGTGTTTTTTAAAACAACCATTCCAGGCATTCGCCACACTACTAGTTAGGCCAGTCCGGCAACGTCTATCTACAGAGGCGTACACATAACACAGAAGCATCCGCGAGAGATCGGGAGGGGTGGAGTTGTCGAGAGAGAGAGTTTATGTTCCATTAAAGGTGGTATCCGACAGGTTGGTCCAAACCTATTTTCCTCACATAACCAAATAAGTCATTGGTTCATGAAAAGATCCTGCAAAATGCTGTTCATTGAGGTCAATGATCTTTGTGTTAAGGATTAATCTCCACTCGCCACTGCAAGTGTTTATCATCCGAGCCACGCTGCAGAGATAGCTATTTTTACAACCACATGGCCACTTACTTTTATATAGTCATCCGGGTAATCCGCTCTGACGTCGATATCTATTTTCAGCAGAGACCACTTGCGCGATTTTTATAGCGTTGGAAAGACTGAACATTTAGAGTATTTTTTCGCAATTAGTACAGTCTGATAATAATGTTAGTGTTCGAAATCGTCGTTATAAAGACGAAAGTGTGGGTTTATGCAAAAAGTGTGACTCAATTCCCCAAAGCAGTTGTTAGATATTGGAACGTCTTTTAATATCGGCGCACTGTCGGATACCACTTTTAAATATCATATTCACACATGCTCCAATATAAATTTGCGCATGGAGCATTCTCCCAGACAAAGTCTCGAGTGGGGTCGAAGAGAACGCATAGCCGAATATAGGTAAACAGGAAATTGAAGAACCCGTCAACCATTCGGGTACCATCCGTCCATAGATAGGATTCGGGACCCTGGGGCGAGCTGGTAAAGGCCCCAATCCATACACGGGTGGTTCCTGAAAACAGAGCGTTTATTATGTGGCAACAAAATAAATGATACGTGTCATACTCATGTTCGCGTTGTATATAAATTAAAATAGCGCGGTTCGTCATGGCAATGGCCAACTTTGGTTGGTAGGAAGACCGGAGCTTCACAGGTCAGCTGGAAGTCTTACGGATATGACGTTCTCACCACGACTGGTACACTAACCCCTGCGGCAATGGCATAAGATGGTAAAAGTCGGTGACAAACTGCTTGGCCAATGGCGCCCAATATAAACGTGTTCAGGCCCGTAGCCACAACGTTTCAGGGGTTGGACTGGGGTGGATGCCATAGAAGCGGGGTCCGTCGGCATGCTACACCGTAATTTTGTTTGTTTCTAGAGTGTCAGAGATGCGTTCAAGGAGAATCAAGAAAAGAGGCGAATCTTTTTTAGAAGAATGTACGAGTGTTTGATTCGCTTCATCGGGATTGCGCGTAAATCGGGTTAAATAAATGTACGAATACATAACATCCTACCTCCGGATGGCGCGTATATCGGGTAAAATCAATCTACAGTGCTCCCTCTCTTAAGCAACATCGAGCGGAAGGAGAGAAATTGGTTGCTTAAGAGAGGTATCCCCTACATGTGCTAAAGTATTTTTGTTTCAGTAGTATTCATGGTTTTAAAACCAGTTAATGTTATTAGCCGTCTTCTGCTATTTTCTTTATAATAAGTTTTATATCTATTTAACTTTAATTCTATGAAAAATTAAAAAAGTAAATACTTTTTTAAGTTTTAGGTTTTCATTTAGTTCAGTTTAGTTTAACTTTTAATTTAGTCGATTTTTGTTCTTTGGTACTTTTCTTTACATATTGTTATGATGTTCACAGACAGCAACAAGACAAATCACATTCACATTTTAATATGTTTAATCATACTATAGCAATATTTAGAAAACATTCGATCGGTATTTATAAGAAAACTCGTCATTACTGATGTTCTCACTGATGACAAATTCATGCCAGTAGTCAGTTGTTCCAGAATAACCCTACCTACCAATCAACGAATGATTGGCCGCTTCTTTACTCATTCTTTACTTGATTGGGTTGCCTTCCTTAACTGACCAACATTTACGTAAAAGCACAAGAGAAGAGTGTGGTTTGAACTTTTTATACTGAGTGGTTCCCGTCGATATGCGAATACGTGTATGCGTATACGCGGGAACCAGTAATGAAGAGCTGTTATCTCTCAATTTAAAAATTTCCGATATCACTCGGCATTACGGAAGATGCTGAGAGCTAACGACAACAGGCGAGACAAATCATCGGCCGCTCAAGGGAAGGAATTTAAACGACACGGACGTAAAAATTAGTGTCGGTAGCCGTTTTAGAGAGTTGTCGTTATTGAGAGAGAAAAAAACGATGACAGCGACAGGTGGTAAATTAAACTGACGTCTAAGAGAGGTATTCGTCTAAGAGAGGTGACGTTTGGGGAGGGAGCACTGTACCAGTATATGACTTCCTACCTCTGGATGGCGCGTATATCGGGTTAAATAAATGTACGAGTATTTGAACTTCTACCTCCGGATGGCGCGTATATCGAATGAGACAAATCTACGAGTATTTGACCGCCTACCTCCGGATGGCGCGAATATCGGGTAAGACAAATGTACGAGTATTTGACCCCCTATCTCAGGATGGGGCGTATATCGGGTCAAATAGATGTACGAGTATGTAATCTACTACCTCCGGATGGCGCGTAAATCGGGTCAAATAAATGTACGTATTTGACCCCCCTACCTTCGGATGTCGGATTTTGGGTTAAATTATTGCACCGGTATTTAAGCCCCTACCTCTGGATAGCACGGTTATCGGATCAGACAAATGTACGTATTTGACCCCCTATATCCGGATGGCGCGAATATCAGGTCAGACAATCGTATGTTTTGCCCCCCTCTGGATGGCTCGGATATTGGGTTAAATAAATGCACAGGTTAAATAAATGCACAAGTATTTGAGCCCTTACCACTGGAAAGCGCGGTTATCGGGTTAGACTAATGTATGAGTATTTGACCCCCTACCTCCGGATGGCGCAAATATCGGGTCAGACAATCGTATGTATTTAACTCCCTAACACCGGATGGCGCGGATATTGGGTTAAATAAATGCACCAGTATTTGAGCCCCTACCTCTGGATGGCGCGGTTATCGGTTCAGACAAATGTATGAGTATTTGACCCCCTAACTCCGGATGGCGCGAATATCGGGTCAGACAATCGTATGTATTTGACCCGCTACCTGTGGATGGTGCGGATATTGGGTTAAATAAATGGACCAGCATTTGAGCCCCTACCTCTGGATGGCGCGGTTATCGGGTCAGACAAATGTATGAGTATTTGACCCCCTTCCTCCGGATGGCGCAAATATCGGGTCAGACAAATATACGTATTTGACCCCTTTGCTCCGGATGTCGCGATATTATATTAAATAAATGTACCAGTATTTGACCCCCTATCTCCGGATGGCGCGGATATGGGGTCAATTGCACGTACGAGTACTTGAACTCTTACCTCCGGATGACGAGCTGGTGTAGAGTTGTCTGATGAAGTTCATTTCTCCCTCAGTTTTGATGTCCACAAGATGAGAGCCGGCATAGTTACCGTTGCAATTGGTCTGAAATCGACGACCATTTACATATTTAAAGCTGTTTAAAGCTACTTAAATTGACTTTAGCAATTTTAAAAAAAGCTTGTTTCAAAACTCGTTTTGAAGGAATTTTCAATATGGGAAAATGTTGTTTTCGATCCATTTTATAATTTGCAGATTAGCCAACCTTTATTAGAGAGAGAGAGAGAGAGAGAGAGAGAGAGAGAGAGAGAGAGAGAGAGAGAGAGAGAGAGGCAGACAGACAGACAGACAGACAGACAGAGACAAACAGACAGACAGAAAGACAGACAGACAGAGAGAGAGGAGAGGAGAGAGAGTGGGATGGAGGGAGGGAAGAACATACAGACAGACAGAAAAAGAGACAGACAGACACAAAAAGACAAACAGAGACACAAACAGAGACAGAGAGAGGGAGAGAGAGATACCCTAGTGCTGTAATGGCAGTTTCTATTAATATCAAAATAAAGTGCTCACACAATCATAAAACAAAGCATTTGATTTTTTTGCCTGTGAAGAAGATATGCCCTGTATCATATACCTAGAAAAGAATTGGACATAATTTGTTTTCCTTCTCAACAAGTGTTACTCAACATTTATGTTCCTATTCAAGCATCATCATTTATTGCTTTTTCTCTATTTTTAAAAAAGACCAATAAATTAACCAAGAGCATGGAGGCAATGATTCCTCATTGAATATTATACCTGTGCATTTATAACTTCATGAATTTTAAAAGATTACACTACCTTCAGGAATGCGACTTGGTCAGAGATTTTCGTCGGAACACATCGAATTTGTCAACCGAATAGTTATGAATGTAAACGTAACTTACCACAGCATCGGCCCGGGAAAGTGCTGTCACCTCGAGCTTGTAGCAGGCTTTGGTTCCGTCGTAGTAATCCCATCCATCCGCACATACTTCAGAAGAAATACAAACATATATACAATGTAACTGGGAAACTGATAAATGACGTTACTTTCGTAATTATTACTAATTAACAATCTCCCATTCTTTGTTGTTACTGAAACATTTGAGAGCACACATGCAACCTAAATAACGCATTTTGCTCTTCAAATCAAATTTAATTAGAACATTTGGTCTGAATAAACGAAGTTAGACATCTAAAAGATTGCTAGTTAGGTATGAAAATATCACATTTTAATTAAAGCAATGACAACAGTCAGTGGTGGATCCGGGATCTTTTTTTCTTTAACTGTTAGATGTTCGAAACGATCATGTTGTTTACAACATTACTTGTATAATTATTGATTTTTCCAATCCATACATAGCATTTGCCAAATAGATTAAATAAATGAAATTGTCCCTTAGAAGCTAAAAATGTCGGATTTGAAGGCTGATTTTGCACATTTACTTCTAGTTGGATCCGGGTGAATGCTACCCGTGAAAATGTTGATTTAAGGAATGCTGGACATGTTTTCTTACGTGTATCCGGTCCAAAAACCGATATTATTTTACCTTTTTTAAATCAAATTAAATACATAGCTTTTACTTGTAAGAATAATCTGGAAGGTTTAGGCTGCACGTGCCGGGTTCGCTACGGATGGTGGCATATGTCGTTATACAATTTTGGCCAAACGTGTGGTAAAATAAAATATTTATTTAATAAACTTGGTCACCTTGCTTGTCCATATACTAGGGGAGAGTTATTCAGTTACAGAAGGCGTACATGTTCATGAAGTACTTTTTCTAAATGAGTTTTTTAACAATAAGATCATATGACAAAGAGCATTGCAACATATATCAATCTCTGAAAAGACACAGGACAAAGGTTTTTCACGTGTAAGCCATATGAAAGGTAAGAACATTTTTTATGAGTCATTTAACTAAACAAGCAAACCCGACAGTCACCGCTTTGGAGCGGTCAGTCGGCAATATCGGCCGATTGGGGTGCTTTAACCGGTTTTACAGAGCTCTAACCTCGCATTTCCTGATGCGTTTCTCAAATGCAAGCAATGAAAAGAAAACTGATCTATTTGAATACAAAAGTGTCCAAGCGCTGATGTTTTCTTTAATACGTTATGACGAAATAATTGACGTCATTGAAAAGTTATGTCACAGTGTTTTTAGAAAAGAAAGCAGTATTATTTCGATTAGAAAAAACTTAACAAAAATGGCTGATTATAAGTTTAATTAACTTTTTGAATCAAGAAAGAACATGACCAGAGAAGAATAAATGGTAGCATTATGTTCATCTGAAGATGGAATTGAGAAACAAAGTCCAATGTTCATTAAAGGAAATGCACGTAACAATCCTTAAAGGATGAATTAAATGACAACGTAGATTACATGCACGAGGAGATTTCATCACCTTAAAGGAGCTAACCGATAGTTTGGATCGAAATTTGTTTTCTCAAATAACCAAAGAAGCCATTGATACCTGAAAAGGTCCTGCAAATTGCTGTTCATTGATGTCCAAGATCTGTGTGAACAGTCAATCATAAATCACCTCTCGTCATTGAAAATAGGTATTTCCTATTCGAGGCACCCTGCAGAGATGGCTATTTTTAGATTAGAAAACCACGTGACAACTTACTTTTAAGATCACGTTATATAGTCATCCGTGTAATCCGATTTGAAGTCGATATCTACTTTTTAGCAGAGACCACTATCGTGTTTATATACAGCTGTAAAGAATACATTTTCAGAGTGTGTGTTTTTGATTGTTTTTTCGCAATAATTGCTGTCCAAAAATTCAGTTTGTGTTCAAAACCCTATTTATGAAGACTAATGTATGGATTATACAAAAATTATGCCAAAATTCCCCACAGCAGTGATTCGATATTGTTTTATGTATTTGTTATAGGTAAATTGTCGGTTACCAACTTCCTTTAATTTGTTGAAGATGCATTCAGACGTGTATCTGAATAAAACAGTGTAATATTTTAGTAGTTTATTAAATAATGTCATATTGTATAATATATATTCGGTTGGGGAGTGGTGTCGGATCCTTCCTCTCTCATTCCGCAAATGTATATTCATTTAACTCGTCATTTACTTTTATTCTTTGAATGCTCTTGTTTTCTAGTTTGAATACAACACATGTAGAGTCTTTGGTTATGACTGGGTCGAGTATTGAACGAGCGACAGTCCTGTCTGTTAAAGGGTTTATAATAAAATGGCACACGTTGTATGTTTTTATTGAGATTCTAATAAAGCGTTCATTTACTATAACGCATAGTGCCTTGTTACAACACGTTTTGAAGCAAAACCCCGTTTTGAAATAATTACATTAAAACGGGTGTTTTGTTTAAAATCGGATTGTAACGTCCAAAAACTTTTGAAATAACTCATTTTGAAACCAAAAAAATAAATAATTGCTAATATAACTTGAAGGCATTTGTTGGTGTTATTGGTAGTTATAAATATGATTTTTTACGAAAACTTACTCGAAGGGAAAACCGAAATGGTCTTATCATCAGATTAAAAAACGACAGAAAATGTATTTTTTTAGCCATTTACTCGTCCGAGAACAAATACATATGACAAAAATTACCGAAGAAGATAAAAAATTTATCCGAAAGCCTAAGATAGGCTTATCAGCAAATTACAAAATTGACCGAAAACAGCATTGTACCACATTTTAAGGTCATTGAACTTATAAGAGAGTTTAGTCTTTAAAGTAATTACTTCAAAATTGTTGTGCGTTGTTGTTGTTTTTTCTTGTTATTTTTTGTTGTTGTTTTTGTTGTTGTTGTTGTTGTTTGTGTGTTTCAAAACGGATTGTAATGTCCAATCACTTTGAAATAACCGTTTTGAAATAAACTTTTTTAAAATGCCTAAAATCACGTTTTGTGCATTTGTTTATGTTGTAACACCAGTAGATGTAATCTTTGTTCTACTGACACACTGGATACAAAGTGACTCTCTTTGTGTCTCTTTGTCTAAAAAAATATATATGATGATTTTTATGTTTGTAACCGTAACAATTGTAGCAAATTAAGAAGATTTTATAAAAATGCATTTCCTCGTTTACCTGGTTTGCTATAATGCAGTGCACCGGGCTGACTAGATAGTAGTACAGCGTTAGATTCATTCACCGCGTTACATCCGACACAAGATGTAGTCTCAGAAGTGTAAAAAATGCTGTAACAACCAGAAACTGCATCGCACATTGCTAGGCAACCTATGATGCTATGGATTGTATCCGAAAATAGCACATCGCTTGACGCACACGTGACGTCAGTGATGACGTCATTTTTTTCGTAGCGTGCGGAGTCTCCGAGTGTTGGTAACAAAAAAATAAGACAAATCCGGCGGAACTGTTGATACTTCATTAGTAGTAAATTATGTCTTATACTTAAATGAAATGATTTTACGATAGCTAAAGAAATAGCACAGATCAATGAAAAGCATTTGTGAGAGTTGCAATCATTTCTGCGGCCTAGCACAATTTAAACACTCGCTTCACCCTCACTTCTACATTTGATAAATAAGTCCAGGATGAAATATATATAAAGCCATTTTCCAAAGTCACATTGGTTTATTGTTAGCCGCGAAGCCACCTATGTTTGTATATTGAAAATAGCCTTTATTCGATATTTTTGCTTATAACTCTTGTTTTGTTATGCTTGCCTTCGTTCTATAATTGAATAGAAACCAGGG
Organism: Sinonovacula constricta; assembly: GCA_007844125.1. Classification (NCBI taxonomy): domain Eukaryota; kingdom Metazoa; phylum Mollusca; class Bivalvia; order Cardiida; family Solecurtidae; genus Sinonovacula; species Sinonovacula constricta. The sequence continues at coordinate 20,234,731 of CM017559.1, read as the reverse complement.
GGCTTTAGCAACGTTGTAGAGACATTGTTTCCATTAATTACTAAACCAATTAGTATGTTCGATCCACAATTAAAGGGGCAATATCGTACATTGTTAATTAAATCTTAATAATGCATACCTTTTAGTTGTCTATGCCTTGTAAGATTCCACAAACATTAATATATATATATATTTATTAATGTTTGGCATATTTTTTTTATAAATCCATACTTAAGTCTAAGTCTTAATGAATACGATTTTGAACACTAACTGAATTGTAAGACCGAACTAATCGCGAACAAATTACTTTGAATGTGTTCTTTCCAAGAGTATTAAAAGCTGTGATAGTGGTCTCTGACGTCAGAGCGGATTACCCCGATAACTATATTACGTGATCCCAAAAGTAAGTGGTTACGTGAAAAGTAGTAAGTTTTTAAAAATAATTATCTCTGCAGCGTGGCTCAGATAGAAAATATTGATTGCAATGACGAGTATGGATTTATGATTGACTATTCGCACAGATCTAGGACATGTATGAACAACATTTTGCAGGAACTTTTTAGGTAACAATGCCTAATTTGATAATTTTAAAAAAAATAGTCCAATTTGTCGGATACCACCTTTAATGACGTAGGAATAGTCACGTGTATTGTTAAACAATATGCTGATTGGCTCGATTGGAACAGAATTTTTTTTTTGCATATGAAGTGCGGATCACTTTGTTCAATGCGGGATGTTCCAACGCAAAAAAAAAAATCACTTTGCTAAAATTTAAAATGCTGAACAAAGTTGCGTGGGCATTTTCTGGTGTTTCCATTGTTTTTTCTGGTTAATTTTTAAATTCAAGTTGTGTAATGACAGCTAGCAGGGGGGAAATAAGAAAACAGGGCCTGTCCTTTATTATTTGAATGCCGATATTTTAACTACGACTTACAATCAATTGATATTATGGCAATTTATGTAAAAACTCAATATGTAGTTTTGTTCTTTTGGGTCTCAAATTGATGAAACACTTTTATAGTACATTATGACCCTTAATTAAGAAATAGTGACACAAAATGCTACATTTTAATTAAATGCACCACACCCTGTAATTAATTTTAAGACCTTAAATAATGAAAAAAAAATAGCAAAAAAAATAACAGAGACAGAAATTAGCAATTAGAACAGAATACACATTTCAATTTCGAGTAGTACTTTATTTAAAATATAAGGTTGTTATCAACTGTTTAAAAAGGAGAGATGTATTTATAGGCTATAGCGGTATAAAGTATAGATCGTTAAAGATGGTATAGGCTTAGGTATCCAATGTAATGTCATGTATTTTTGCTTTATTTGTTATTTTCATCCTACCAATTATATGTATCGATTTAAATGTCCATTATTTCCAAATCGATGAATAAGTACGATGGGGATTTCAGCTAAAATATATATCGATTACTTAGATGATAATTTAAGGTGGTATCCGACAGTTTGGACCAAAATTTATTTTCTCAATTAACCAAATAAGTCAGCATAAATCACCACTTGTCATTGCAAACAGACATTTCCGATCCGAGCCACATGACCACTTACTTTTGTGATCATGTCATATAGTCATCTGGGTAGCCTAATTCACTCTGGAGTCGATATCTTTTTTTAGCAGAGACCATTTCGAGCTATTGATACCTTTGGAAATAATATACATTCAGATTTATTTTTTCGCGATTAGTTCTGTCTGACACTTCATTTAATGTTTAAAATCGTATTTATTAAGACTAAAGTATTGGTTTATACAAAACGCATGCCTAAATTTCCCAAAGCAGTGGTTCGATATTGTTATATGTATTTGATATAGGCAAACTCTCGCATACCACTTTGAGGTGTTTTCAAGGGTAAGAGATCACGTGGTTTCTTAGTTTAAAAATAGCTCAGATAGGAAAAACATATATGCAACGACAAGTGGTGTGCTCTATTTACTTTCTACATGGATGCAGGGCGCCAATAAACAGCCGTTCAATGTATCTTTTCAGGTGACAATACTTTTTGGGGTTGCATAATAGAAAAATAAATGGTGCAAACTGTCGGATACCACCTTTACGGTTTATTTAGATCGTTTTGCGTTTGAATGTTGGATCAAAATAATTTAAGATGCCTTCATATGATTAAAATGTAAACAACTTGATTTTGTTTACGTTTATACAACCTATTGATATGATTCTGTAATTATATATATTGGTAACCCGGAAACAGTTTTACAGGTATATCGGTTATTTTGGTGTACGTTTTGTTCATCATCCACATAAAGATAATGAACACCGAAGATCTCCGATTAAAGCCGTACAGGATGTCAATTTCTGTCTGTTTTCATTGTATGCTTATGTGGAAGAACACGGTTAGTATATTGACAGGCATTTCTGAAAAAAAATGCATTATGCTTTGTTATAATGCTATTAAGCTCTGTGACAATGGCATTATGCTATGTGAAAGTTGCATCATGCTTTTTGACAATGTCATTATGCCGTGTGGCAGTTGCTTCATCAGACATGTGATATTCTCTTGGTCACAAATAGGGAGTCTTAGACTCCCAGAGTGGGAAATTGGGGTGCCAGGGAGAGAGATTTTCATGAATGTGCATTTATGTGACTATGTTGCTTATTTCTATTTGTAAAACAGTATTTTTGTCTTTTTATCAATAATCGTAATAATTTCAGTGATACATTTTTTCTTTACAATACTTTTTTTAATAAGTTTTAAATTTTATCTTACATATTTTAGTTCACTAACTAGACATAAATTCTATGCCTTGGCTTTAAGATTGTGGCCTACAAAAACAACAGCATCCAAACATAGTGTAAACAAGTCAAGTGTCAAAAGCACTTACTAATGAATTGAAAAAGAGTTTCCAAAGTGTCTAAAGCGATCTTAATATATTCTACTGTCAAATTCAAATTTAAATAAAATATTTAAAAATATTTATTTACTTATTAAGATGTTAAATTTTATATAATGGTTATGCAAGCACAACAAACAGTTTATTTAACTTGAAGTAAGTGACAACAGAGTTTTGATAATTATAAAATATTAGTGGTAAACTCTCTGATACCATTATTGCCTAATCAATTTAAAGTTAAATGAACTAAGAATACATGAAGACATTGGATTAATCAAGAATAAATAGCAAACATGTGTTTTTCTATGAGAAAGTAGTAACTGGATAACTGTCCAGATTAATATATATATAGTTCATTCAACTTTTATTTCATTAGGCAATAATGGTATCAGAGAGTTCCCATTCCAGAGCAAGTGAGGTCCGACAAAGGATTGGAAAACATCAAATTTGCTGAGTTCATGCTACAAAAGAAAGGTGTCGATTCGCACGCTTACATCACTGGAAGAAGTGTGCACAACCAAAGGTTTGTACATCTTGAAGGCTTCAGCACGTTACAGTTAAATATTTTCTTGTCTTGATTTGACAGAAAACTTTAAGCATGAAACTGACATATTTGAAACAAGATCATATGCATACTAGCAGTAAAATTAACAACCACACGCGCGTAGTCTGGTCAGAATATTGAAATATTCATCAAGTCCTATTTTTAGTTAAAGATTGGAAGTTTAATTAGATCAAATTTATATAAATATTTTTAAGTTTCAGGAGAAAGTCGGAAACTGACAAAAAATAAGGAAGAGATAAAGACCAGTAGAAAGCCGATCTTGTGCTAGACAAATGTCATTATTTTTTTTTCTCTATATGTTACATCTACATTATCTCCATTTACATTCTTCCTTGTATGATAAAGTAAATTGCAGTTGACTTCTGTGTTTGAGGCTTTAACTGTAACTTTATACACAATGAAGAAGTATTATACTTTATAGAATGTATTTTAAAACAGACATAGAATCATTCAGGTATTGCATAATATCTTTTTAAAACTGTTACATTTTTTATTAAAAGTGCCAAATATGACTGAGACTTAATTCAAATTTAAAGTATTTTACAGTTGTTTATTTAACGAAATAATTACAGGATCGAAAGATTTTGGCGTGAGCTGTGGCAAAGATGCTCAAACACATACAACAGACTATTTCAACAAATGGAACATGATAATATTCTTGACGTTTTTCACATACAATACTGTTAATTGTAAAGTTTCCCCTAATTTTGTTTAGTATGTTTTCATGCATACTTTTAATTAAGGAGAGAAAAAGTCCACATTTCTACTGTAATTGTTTATTCTTTTTCTTGTAATGTTGTTCACTGAAAACAAATGACAACTCGATAAACAAGCAAGTTTTATCATTAATCATCTATTGAACAGACCATCTTAACCTTTTGAATGGAATTGAAACCATTATTCCATTATTTCCATTAACTTTAAGGCAAAAGAAAGCGACATGAACATTATATAAGAAAAATATTTAAAAGGTTTAGGTTAAATGTTTAATATATTTTTTAAAATTGTTACAAAAATGAACCATATTTTAATTGGCATTTATATTTTAGTTACCGGTAGTATACATGTATACTTCTAGTTGTACATATTTTAAGATGGTACCATATGCCAATGGTACCCATCTTTTACTGCATTTCTAACAATTTCTGCCATATTTTTAAACAGTTTCTTCTTTGGCACATCGTGTCTCTCAGGCATATGATATAATAAATATAAGAGAGCGATGATGGCCCTGGATCGCTCAACTGAGAAGTATTGATTCAATAAATATTAAGGTATATGATATTCAGGAAAAATATAATATCCTGTCCTACCATTAGACAGATCTAATAAGAATTAACAATGAATGACCAAATTAATCCTTTTTTAAACATAAAGGCTCTAAGTTAAGTGGTTAAGACAGGAACATCTTTTGTGGCTATTTCTCTGACATGCATCCTTTCAGATTTGAAAAATTTTGGGTTTAAGTTTAGTTTTTAACAAGAGTATATTCAGTTTTTCTTTGAAAGATATATAAGGAAATGGCAATGCCCACGATGGCCATGTTTTTTGTCCGATCAAAATTGTTTGAAAAGTCTTGACTAAGGTTCATCCAGGGAACATTTATACCAGATGTCAGGACTCTAGGCCTTAAATTTTGAATAAGAAGATTTTCAAAAGTTTGCAATATAGCCAGATAATAAAAATTGCCACAACCCTGAAAAATGAACATGCATACAAGATACCAATACTGTAGGCCTTAATGTTTTCGACAAAATTCTCTATATAGCCATATATTATACATAGCTAACGCTCAGGTGAGCGTATATAACTAGTTATTTGTACAGCTGTATAGAAAATAATTTCAATACATATGTGAACTAAAGGGATTGTCAGTGATTCTGTTTTCTATTTCACCGGTATTGTCAAAGCTTATTGTTTAACTCTATTTGTTTACTTTGAATGTTTTACATGATAGCAGATAGCATTTTTAGTCTGATGATGGTTTATTATACTAGATCTAGTAGAAATCTTTTAAGTAGCTATCTAAAAAATTCCTAGCTTTTTCAAGAGAACTCCAAAAATGTGATGATCTAACAACATGTGTTAAGATCGTAAGATAAATGTTAATATTTTTTATTTTATTCTTCTTTAAAAATTTGCCAAAAAGAGTTTATTGGTATTTTTATTAGCACCCCACTAGTAATGATGGGAAAGGATAATATAGAGCCCGATTACTGAGACATAATCACTGGATGTTTTCACCTTATGAGGTATAGATTTATAGATAGATAGCTATATTTCATCATAAAATGTGTAATTACATGGCATAAAATATTAAAACATGTCACTCAACATTAAGTGTCAAGGATAACACAAAAAAGAGTCGTAATTAACTCTTATTATAAAGTTGTATAAGAGGTATAAAGTTGTTATGTAGACTAAAACAGTAGTCACAGCCTCCTCCATGCTGAAAAGTCTGACCCTTGTCACTACGAGGATAGTCTCTCTACTCAAGACCAAAGCGAACAGTTTCAACAATTATTCTCAAGAAATTATTTTCAAAATCCTCATATTGTTGTAACAAATAAGTCCTTGAGAAAGTGATGGAAGGAGCACATGTGTTTACAGTCGATAACAGTTTGATGATGCATGGTTGGACTCTATCACTCCACATTCAACCCTTGGAAATGTTTTGCACCCTGCAAGAGATTTTAGAACATGCCCAGTGCTGACTGTCACTTCTTGTTCTGGTCTATCCTCTTCACTGACCCATGGGGTCATCATTCGTCCACCTTATAAAGAAAATACTTAAGTAAATCATCACAAAGATAAAAACATTGTGTGTGTTTTTATTTATTTATTTTAAATTCCGCTACATATCCTAGTATAGTTACGATAGTGATTATGCAAGTTGCAAAAGTACTGGTGCCTCTGTTTTGGCACTTTATCAAATTATTAAGTATTAAAACCTTGTATGGTTGCATTTCTTGTTCCAAAAATCTCCACATTACCATACACTTATTAAATTTTAAGACAGTTTAAATACAAGTACAACCTGGCACTAAGAACACAAACAAAACTTTCTCCTATTTCACATTGATATAGACATTAATATAGCAGCAGTTAAATGATCACCATTCTACACATGAATAAAACTATACAGACAACTCTTCTAACACCAAGTACTGTTAATACACAGAAGTAAAGCTGGAAGTTCTCACTTAAAAGTCACACTCAATATGTTGTAAACAATTATCAAAAAGATTTGTAGACATGGTCCAGGGTTGACTGCCAGTTGTTTTCTCTGTTTTAATAACTTAAAACATGAACACTGCAAAGATTTATTAAAGAAACACAATATATTGTTTGCATGTAGCATCTGACTGGGTATAGGCACGACATTTTGATAAGTATTAAGATAATTTAAGGTAAGTTATTAAAAAACCTCATTGATTAACACAGTTATAGTCTGGACACAAGAAGAAATACTTGATCTTTGACCTTTACCCAATATGTCCATGAACTTTAAGTTACAGACCTGTGTAAAGGTGCCACACATTGTCTGAGTGTGAGTATGATTTTTGGCAAGTTATTTAAAACCATCAAACTGATAACAAAGTTATGGTCCAGACACTGAATTGCTTATGGACGAACAGATGAATAGATGATGGAGACCAAAACATAGTACGACCCTTCGGGCATACATAAGCATAGTTACTTACACAATTTGACTCAATGAATGAAATTGGGTTATATGTCAATTTTGATACCAAAACATTAATGACTAAAAATTATTGAATTAAATTGGATTTAACATCACATTGACTCTTAAGATCATGCATTACCGAAAAAAAGGTCAATGAATGAAACACAAATCGGTAAATAATTAGTAAATGTGACAATAAGACTATATAATGTAAAGAAAACGTTGCATACGTTCAACTTTTTTTAGAAACTTTCCAAAGTTGTACATAATCATTTCTTCTCTTTGCTTAGAACTTCATTGTCAGTTGAATATGATGCCTGGAAGAAGTCTGGCATCTCCAATACTGTAGCTGTGCCTTCTGTGAAATACTTGACACTTTCAGGAAACTTTTGTAAAAAAGGCAAGACCCAAAGGAGCTTCAAACCTGAAAAGTAATTGATACAATACAGGAAGCAGTCTTGTGTATGCAAGTGGGCTGAGTGTAAACTATGTGTCAGAGACAATCATTTACTGTGAAAAAATACCAAAAGGTTGTTACATGGGAACATTTGTGTTGCATTCCTGAAGGACAAATCAAGTGCACAATAGAGAAGTTTTGTGCACTGCAATCCATATATGGAGTTTTATTGTTGACTCATACATAACTCTGAGTTATTCTCCGGACTAAATCTAATAAATACAATGGCTACGACTATATGACCAAAGACAAGGTGACTATCGTAACTATTTAAACTTTAATGAAAGTATCATAATAATGACCGGTAAAAATCAAACAAGTTATCACTCAGATTTGAAGAGAATCTGCCTGCAAGTTTTTTTATAATCACATGTTATAAGATGCAGCCTTTACTCTGAACTTTAAAAGCTAGAGTAACAAGCTCCTGAGTGAAACATCACTTAAATGAATCAGACAAGACAATAGTTAGAACTGAAAAATGCCCCCCCCCCCCCCCCGACACACACACACACTTAACGTAAATGCTTGATTCAATTAGGTTCTTTAAACATTTTTTCATCTATTAGCCATTGAAGTCTCATGCATATTCCTGTAAAAAAATATTGCTCTTTACTCCAAAATGTAAGAAAAAAAGAAAAGTAACTCCTTGATTTTGCCAATTAGAGTTGTGGTTCTTGTACAATACATTTCTCCAAAGTGAGATCTATCAGCTTATAAAGTTTCGACAAAGGGACAGATGTATGCTTGCTCTTTAGGAAGTATAAAAGAATTAATACATCGTTTAAGCAGTAATCAGCTATAAAAAACAACAACATAGGTTTGGATTATTTTACAATAACCTTCCTTGAACAGTAGCATAGCACCAACTCCTGAGTAGAATGTGAAGTGCCTTTTCAATGATTCGGTTGCTTCATTGGTCGTGCTGGAAGTCAACTGTTTTCTAAACACAGCCTGTTCAAGTAGTCTGCTGGGAAAACATAGGGTAAAAGTAAAAGAAAAGTCAAACAACTTCTACAAAGCTTCGCAAATCAAATTTCTTCAACTATAGTAAATAACCTTAACTATAGAATCTTCTAATAAAACCCAACTTGAAAAGCATACAGAACTCTGACTTCGTGAAATTCGTAGTTCTTGATTATCTAGCACAAGAGTTCATTTTTTTATATATTTAATTATTAATTGAACATATTTATTGTACGAATCACTTTTTATACTTAGTCTACGATTGATACAATTTGCATGTATATCATCTAAACAAGAAGCAAATAAACATTGTTTTGTTGTTTGTTTTTGACCCAACAGAGACAGAAAGCCAAATAAGTTGTTAATTCGACGTACTTTGAATACTAATTGGATAAGGATTACAACCCTCATCTAATACATGCACTTTAAGTTAGTGTCCAAGTTCATAAGTAAAAAGGTTTACCTCTTGAATAGCTGTTAACATCATTTCTCCCACATTACTTATAACGCCCTTTTCATTAGAATCTCCACAATATTCATTTTAGGACCCATAACAAAGTTATTGACATGTATTACAACAATGTATATTGTGATCTGAGAATCTTTCTGGGGATCAATTTAGCTACTGTTTTCTTTCTTGCTTCTTCAGTGGGTTATTTCAAAAACCTTGATCCTAACTGACATAGAAATTATACTTAGCACATATGATTTTGACTGTTGACATCTTTCCATAGAAAAATGCAGCTTCTGCTTCAACAAAGTTCCTTGATTTGGGCCTGGGTTCCTTTTGTGGTTATCTACTTTGCTTTTGAAAGTTATCACTTGCTCTAATTGAATTCCATTTTTATTTTATTTTAAGTTAATTTCTTTTAGGTTTATCATACTTCTATAATAAAATTGATTTAAATTTACATTTTTATGTGTATTTCCACTGCTTTACTTTTTTACTATTTCATATATAATAATCAGATGATAAGTAACCAATGAAGCATGGCGATCTTAAAAGTAAGTGATAATTACGAGCGAACAGTTACTTACTTTATAAGTAAAGCATCATATATGTCCTAGTACATCCACAGCTGGCACCAAATGGTAACTATTTATACATGCTTTACAACTTGGATTTTTTTTGCACAACATTTGGCTTCTATTCTTTCCGCAAGTCGACAGTTTTGAGATTCAGTTATATATGCAATAAAATAATGAAACAGTAAATTCATAAATAAAACAGAAAATATCAGGCACGTTTACGTGGCTGCTGTTGACAAGAAAATGGACTGACTAATGTCCGGGAGGCTGATTTCAGCCTTTCAGATGTTGTGGAGCCTGGTACTGTCAATAGACTCGATTAAAGTAATAGTAGATGTGGTAGCTGACACATTTGTACTGAGTAGATCTGCTGCTTCCCTCAGCAACGGTGATGCTCTGAGCTGATTGCTCATGGTGTCTATATGGGATGGGAGGTCTAGTGTACCTACCATATCATAGAAATTATCAATTTTAACTTTTAGCCTTATAGAGCACTCTGAATAATTTGTGATTTTCTGATGAGAACGTTATTTTGTAAGATTAGGTGTCCATTCAAGATGCATACGGTTCAGGTGAATATTAAAATTAAGAATGCTAGATCTTCTATTCAAATGGAGATTACTCACGTACTAATTAATAATTGAAATGTCATCTGTTAAGCAAGTAATAAATATATTGTTGTAACCAGGTGCTAACAGGAATGGAGAAGGTTGATGAAGGTATACAACACTTGCATACACCTGTCCCTCCATTCTTTTCTATAACCAACAGACACCAAACATATTTGCATAGATCCAGCTGATTATGGCCAGTGGTACTAGAGCACACACAGAAAACAAAAACTCAGTAAATGTTCAGCCATAGTGAGTCAATGTCTCTCCAATATCATTTAATTGATGCACTGGTCACTTGTACCAAAAAACATTTCTGTCATGGTAATAATATGTTCAAGTGTAAAAGGACTAAAAGCAGATTCTCAGCTCGGATTTTCAGCACTAAAAGAGTTTTTTTTAATCATTATAAGGGAAAATTGTACAAATTCATTACATGTTAAGATAAAAATGCTAATAGATATCCTTTACATAATGTTTATATTAAATAATTAAGACCACCGCCCAGTAACTGGATCAAGAAGCCTACCCATTGCCTAGGTCAAGATTCTGTATAAATTCGTTATTGTAGAATATAAACTGTAAGTTTTAAGCTAAATCCAAATCATCAACACAAACAACTGCTATTTAAGGCTGCTGCAGCAATTTGTGATACTTTATACATATATATTTATCAACATTTCTGAACCTTTGCAGTCGAACAAGGGGAAATTATCGTGTAAACTGGAAACATGTATCTCTTCCTCTAGCTCTCGCAGTGACACCTATTGTCATAATGAGATGGTAACATCTGGTTTGAATCATTCTACATTGCATTGTGTTTTGCGACTTCCTTATTGCTTGCATACTTTCATTATCGTATGTTGAGTATGAGCAGCGTTCGTATTAGAACTGGATTGACCTTAAGAAACAAACACAGAATGATTCCAGAGAAATACAACTATGCAATATGTCCATGCTAAAAGAACAATGTCATTGCCACATGGAAAAATGCAGAATGATTTTTTCATAGGGCGTAATAGAAGTGCAATCAAGCACGATGTAATTGCAACAAAGCATAACGACTTTCACAAAGCGTGATATCATTGTATAAAGCATGTCATTGTCACAATGCATAAGGCATTTTTTTGCAGAAATACCATTTCATAATACTTCGCGCTGCTAGGGTCAAAGCTATTGACGAGCCGGGTACCATAGATGACATCTGGGTTATTCTAGGGGACACAGAATGCGCACAAGAACCATTATACAGAGTACCGGGTGTTGGCCGAATTGAACAGACAGTGAAAACTACTGCAACCGCCATCTTTGATTTAGTCAGTCGGAAGCTTGATGTTTATCGGATCAATCCAAAATTAGCAACAAAACCGTGCATGTCAGTTCTTTTTTTAAACTGCTTTTCTGAAAACTGATTAAACATTTTTGAATTCGTCATTGGTATCATTAAGGCAATGTTCCACATTTTTCCTTGATTAAATTGCCGTCTTTTATGTAAGGATAGCAAACCATTATCTTGAGGTATTTGGGAATTTTTACTGCGCATACGGCATAGGCACGATCTTTGCATTTAATGAAGACGATTCCACCATTGTAGATTGTTGTAGATGTTAGTATACGTTACAATGCTCATAGGACTTTGTCATATATTATTATTTATGATCCCTACAATGTTGTTTGTGGAGTGTGGCGGTCGTATAATAATCTCCCCGTGCACGTAATATATGTTGTCATTTAATAAGGGATGTAAATCGAATCCCAAAACGATATTCGAATATTCGTTACGTGTATTTGAATTATATCCGAATATTCGGAACGAATTTATATCATAGTGGCACTTAACATGGTAATTTTCCATTGCGTTCAATGCGTTTATTCATTGTAAACTGTTTATTTCTGGCCATAATTTCCATTGCTAGCCTTACTTATTGCAGAGGCGGCGGTAGATTCATGATTTTAGCATAGCATTTAATTTTAAAACGACGAAAACTTCTTTTTGGAAAGACAAACGGCAATATTATCAATCCGCCATTATCCTGTTTATAGGGAATTACCAGACGGGGTGTTTCTTTACTTGGTCAGCGGTAATCTGAAAGAAAATACTGTCAATGAAGAATGCCTAAAAAATGCGTAAACAATGCCATTGTTACTTTATTATTATTATTATTATTATTATTATTATTATTATTATTATTATTATTATTATTATTATTATTATTATTATTATTATTATTATTATTATTATTATTATTATTATTATTATTATTATTATCATCATCATCATCATTATTATTATTATTATCATCATCATCATTATTATTAACATTGAAACACTTACAAAAAATATAAAGTAACCAATCAATGTTAAGATGACCTGCAAAGTCCCGTTTAATATATATATTATTAATAAGTTACCTTAAACTTGGGTGTCTTTTTGTTACGTCTTGTACTTCGTGCAATAACCTTTACAATTTAAAGACATTTTGCGTACTTAATTACTTATTTGTTCTAACATATGACATATTAAAATAGCTACGTAAGCTCCTTTTAATGTTAACATATCGATTTAATAAGACCATATCATAATTTTTTAAATGAAACTGTACAACACATGCAAAATAGCTCACAATTTTAATATTTTACTCTACTAACCGCAAACAATCTATAACAACAAACAGTTAATTATGTTTTGTGAACTAATCTTGTAAAATACATAAATGATTAAAGGTGGCATTTTCAAGAGGATAAAATGCGGGTGATACTGGATCGACCGTAAGATAATTAGGCAAAACCACGAAGGTTTCATGAAGGGAAATCGCTCAAGTGTACAGTCAATTAACGGTCTTGATTGGTTGGTTGTCGGATTGATATTTAATTGTGATTGGCTGATATTGCTAAGGGTGTTAAACGAAGCCATTACATGTCAATTAGGGACATTATGTTACCAATACACAAGTGACAATTACGAACCTGCTCGCCATATGCGTATGGGTGAAAGGCGAGTGTAAACAAAACCATTTTATGACGACGATTACTGTGATTGGCTAGTATCAAGATTACCTGACTGTTGATAAATTGATGAGGTACCAACCAATATATATATAAAGAATGATTAAAATTGTAAGCTCGTGAGTTTTAAATGTGTTAAGTTAACATATGACGAATAATTAAAAAGTCTGTCGATTTACATTTTTGTTATTCGGAGAGAAAGAAGCAAAAACACTGAACTGAAAATCGCGCTGACAAAAAGTAACAGATGTCGCGGTATCGTATATCAATAAAATAACAAGTATGAAGTACAGTGACAAAAACAGAAAGTGATTGCAATTAAAGTTTGTTTGACAGTGATCTAGGTATGTTTTCCAAAAATAAAAGAATTTCTGGTAGATTGTTATCAATAAGTATAGCCTTATATAATGTATTTATTACACGCTATCCCGACCGAAGCTGGATAGAGTCAGTGTTACGCAACTGCTGTAGCTAAGTGCCGCAGCATTGAACTGACATACGTGTTTATTGTACTTTGGCAACTGTTTCCACAACTGTATGGTGATGTGACTGGGTCTAAGTGGGAGAGGGGGGCAGAGAAGGGGCAGTGCGTGGTAAGGTGATTTCATGCTGTTAACCAGATGGAAATTCGTTATAAGGAGACATGACCCACCCCCTCTATCTTAGAGCGAGCGCAATCACATATTGTCCAGCGTCTTAAGTCGTTGGGAGACAATACGATCAACTAAAGAAATGTCTTTTTAACTTTTCTTTAAACTTAACAAAGCGAAACAAAAACGATAAAATATTCGAATCCCAAAATCTCTATTCGAATAGCGACTTGATATTCGAATATCCGAATTTTCGTTAACATCCCTACATTTGACATATAATATAAGGATGGTTGCCTGTATTTCCTTTGATGGATATTGGACGTTGGTTCCTTAGTTCCATCATCATATGAACAGGATGCTACAAACATTTAGTCTTCTCTGGCCATTGTTATTCTTGATTCAACGAGTTATTTTCATTTATAATTAATTTTTGGGTAGTTCTTTTTATGGAAATAATACCTCTCTCTCTCTCTCTCTCTCTCTCTCTCTCTCCTCTCTCTCGTCTCCTCTCTCTCTCTCTCTCTCTCTCTCTCTCTCTCTCTCTCTCTCATCTCTCTCTCTCTCTCTCTCTTCTCTCTCTCTCTCTCTCTCTCTCTCTCTCTCTCTCTCTCTCTCTCTCTCTCTCTCTCTCTCTCAAGTATTAGATGTGTAATAGTGACTTAATTGAATCTTCACGAAACTATATCACATTATTTAGCATTGTATTCTAGATTATTTTCCAAATTTTAACAACTTTTCACCTCAGCTAACTTGTGTTATACGAATTTGTATGTACTAGGTCGACGTCCTCAAATCTGACCTTTAAATAATCTCATACATGCCAAGTCTGGATGAATAAAAAATAAAGAAATCACAGCAATGTCATTTGTTTTCTACATTTTATTACGGTATACTTTTCTAAATAAAAATGCTCTAAAAACATGTGAAAACACATTTCTTTCTTTCTTTGCTTTAATTTTGCTTTTTTGACGAATCTTCTTCGCTGACCGTGATTCCTTGTCGCCATTTTGGAGTGAAGAATGAAGAAATTGACGCGATTTCATTGGATAAAATTGGAAAACTAAAATCGGGTGATTTTATTTTCGGAAAGCCGATTGTTGACGTAAATCATCGAACATGTAACATCGTACATCGCTAAATGCCGACATTACACGATTATTAATGAGATTGATTGCACATCTTATACCTTAAAACACTATGTGGGCATTATTTTTCAATGACGTCACTACTTTTGTTATATCATCAATGAAAAGATCAGCGCTTGGATATTTTTATTTGAATAGATCAATTTTCTTCATTTATTGCATTTGAGAAACCAGGTTAAGCCGGTTAAAGCACTCCAGTCGGCCCATATGGCCGACTGACCGTTCCTAAGCGGTAACTATCAGGTTTGCTCTTTTTGTTAAATTTCTCATTACAGATTTGTTCTTACTTTGACGTTTGACTTGCATGTGAATATCTGTGTCCTGTTCCTTTTCAAATATTTATACATGTTGCAATGCTCAAAAGACTTTGTAATATATTCTTTTCTGTGCAGTTACCCGGCTATCCGCTTACAACTATAGAACATCAGCAAGCAGCTGTTATATAATTCATATTTTACACAACTATGGAAAGTGCATTATATCTTTCTGTGAATGTCTGCGTATTTGTATACGTGCTTGAATGACCCATTGTGGGCGTATATTTTAGTGCATTTCTTTTCAGGCGTTTGTGAGATTATTTATTGTCTAAATATTGAACATTGCTATTAAACAATGGCAGGAACGGAGAATGGTTGTTTAGTATTGATTTCTTTTAGACATTGTGAAAAGTGCACTCACTTGGTTATTACTGTCTGTTTGCAGTTTGTTGGAAATTATATTTCTTGCAATTTAAAATTAAAGAGTCAATTATTATTAATTCCAATCTATTTCTAATAAAAGAGGCTTTTAACGTCTCTGGATAGTTAAAAGCTTGTTGGAGGGATTGTAAACAAAGAAAATCATATTAATCTGTCTTCTCTATGTAACAAATCTTTTAGCAACTGCATTTTTATTGTCTGTATTATACATCTTTTATATTGAATGATTGTCTAATGG
The DNA here is from genome assembly GCA_007844125.1 of Sinonovacula constricta. Classification (NCBI taxonomy): domain Eukaryota; kingdom Metazoa; phylum Mollusca; class Bivalvia; order Cardiida; family Solecurtidae; genus Sinonovacula; species Sinonovacula constricta. The sequence continues at coordinate 20,218,887 of CM017559.1, read as the reverse complement.
CGTTTAAAATGGCATCTGGATATCGTGGGACTTTATTTTATTTTATTTATTACATATATGCTTACGTAATTGTTTTTGCTTGCTGTTTTATCATGGTATAACAAAGAAAATATTATATATTATAATAACAGCGTAACTGTTGTATAAACACGGTGTCGACATAAAAATAGTTTGTTAAGAAGTCTCTTTTCGAAAAGGACATTGACCTGATATCCAGGCTTATGCGTCACAAGTGTGTGGCTGGTACCAATGGTGTATAGATTTCAAATTTTGGATCACAACTGAAGAAATTACAAGAAAATAAAATTTACGCTTCTTTACAATTCGTCTGAAAATTCCTTGAAGTTACCATCAAAGATGGCTGCCAAGATAAACCATCTTTACTGATGTTGAAACTCAATTGATGTACTCCTCGGGTAATTCGTTCCTCAGGACCATCATCCCTCGGATGTATCTCGTACAATGATACTTACTGAAATCAATATCATTTTATTCGCCGGACGTAGGCAGAAGAATAAGCCTAAATGTACTTCGCACAAAACATGAACAATGGCATCGTTTGACAGCTGCATATCTGCTGCGCTGGGTAAATTAAACTTGGATGATTTAAAATTGAAGCCGCCACAAATTAGAGTTTTACAGGCTTCATACTGTAGTGAGCTCTCATCTAAGCTGCCATCTTCGTTTTGACGTCTGTCACAAAAGCAGTCCCATTTAGGGAAATAGCCGCGGTGATCCGACTACCTACATACATCCGAGAGATGGTTCGTGAATTATCCGAGGTGTTCCGATTGGTGGAAACTTTATATACGCCATTTTTCTCGTTAACTGTATCTTTTAATCAATAACAATTGCTTTTTGGTCACATGGGTATCTTTCTGTTAAATAACAATAAACTGGACCTATTTGCAAGTCTTTCTTGTCCCAATGGAGCATTCCGACAGACAATCATAAGTTCAGAAAAAATCGCATTCTTCTTAATAATTATGTTCATATGTTAATTGATTTATGTTGTCAAGTGTTTGCTCTTTATCATCGGCGGCGTCATCATAAGCATCCTTATTTTTTTCACGTCATCATCATCAGCAGCAGCATTGGTAAATGGAACTTACAATTACAGAAGACATGAATCCAGGGATGATGGATCCAGAGTGGGGGATGAGGGATGCATCCATCCAATCAACCAGGTAAAAGAGTAGCGTTGTGAAAACACATACATGTAAGCTTAAATAATACTAAGCTTTTAAAGAAAAGTTTGTCTGTCGACTGCTTAGGTCGAAGTTATGGTCCCTAACTGTGCGTGTATATTAATGTCTGGGATAAAATTGAGTGGATCTTGATAACAGATAAAATTCGTACCATACCATATATTATTGGCGACATCCTTTAAACAAATATATTCCTGTAAAATTGAGTTTTTCTTCTGAACAAAACCATACGTCACCAACAAATAATAGCTTCAATGTGATTTTAAATGAAATTCAATATGATTAACATTATGTGCATCTAAAGATCTTGGGAAGTATGAATATTACGTCAGAAACTTGTGCTTACGTTATTTTTTGTTTTGTGTTCGTTTCGGGTATTCGTTCCGCATATTTAAACAGAAGGAAAATATAAATGCGATAAACATGTAAGCCGAGGAAAACTCCACCGACTTTTATTTGTGAGGGAAAAATGGGATTAACACCGGCGCGTAGTTCGCAGAGATCTCTAGCTTTAAATACAACTGGCTCTCGGCTTCGTATTATGGTTAGTTAAATTGGATTAACACCGGCGCGTAGTCCGCAGAGATCTCTAGCTTACAATGCAACTGGCTCCCGGCTTCGCATAATAGTTAGTTAAATGGGATAAACACCGGCGCGTAATTGGCAGAGATCCCTAGCTTTAAATACAACTGGCTCCCGGCTTCATATTATGGTAACTTAAATTGGATAAACACCGGCGCGTAATTCGCAGAGATCTCTAGCATTAAATACAACTGGCTCCCGGCTTCGTTTTATGGTTCCTTAAATGAGATTAACACCGGCGTGTAGTTCGCAGACATTTCTAGCATTAAATACAACTGGCTCGCGGCTTCGTATTATGGTTCCTTAAATGGGATTTACACCGGCGCGTAATTCGCAGAGGTTACTTGTGCAGTGTGGCGGTCGTAAAAAATCTCCCCGTGCATGTAATCTATGTTGTCCTTTAATTCATCCTATAAGGATTGTTACGTGTATTTCCTTTGATGGACATTGAACTTTGGTTCTTCAATTCCATCTTCACATGAACAAGATGCTACAACCATTCATTCGTCTCTGATCATGTTTGTTCATGATTCAGAAAGTTAATTTTATTTGTGATCAACCATTTTTGTGTTGTTTTTCAAATCGAAATAATACCATATTCCTTTTCTGAACACTATGTGGACATTATTTTTCGATGACGTCACTACTTTCGTCATAACGTATAGAAAATATCAGCGCATTGACATTTTGTTTTCAAATAGATCGTTTTCTTTTCGTTGCTTGCATTTGAGAAACTCGTCAGGAAGTGCGAGGTTAGAGCTCTGTAAAACCGGTTTAAGCACCCCAGTCGGTCCATATTGCCGACTGACCGTTCCAATGCGGTAACTGTCGGGTTTGCTCTTTTCCTTAAATGACTCATCACAGATTTGTTCCTACTTTTCGCTTGGCTTGCATGTGAAATACCTTTGTTCTGTGCCTTTTCGGAGTTTGGTATATGTTGCAATACTCATAGGACTTTGTCATATATTCTTATTCATGATCACAACAATGTTACTTGTGCAGTGTGGCGGTCGTAAAAAATCTCCCCGTGCATGTAATCTATGTTGTCCTTTAATTCATCCTATAAGGATTGTTACGTGTATTTCCTTTGATGGACATTGAACTTTGGTTCTTCAATTCCATCTTCACATGAACAGGATGCTACAACCATTCATTCTTCTCTGGTCATGTTTGTTCATGATTCAGAAAGTTAATTTTATTTGTGATCAACCATTTTTGTGTTGTTTTTCAAATCGAAATAATACCATATTCCTTTTCTGAACACTATGTGGACATTATTTTTCGATGACGTCACTACTTTCGTCATAACGTATAGAAAATATCAGCGCATTGACATTTTGTTTTCAAATAGATCGTTTTCTTTTCGTTGCTTGCATTTGAGAAACTCGTCAGGAAGTGCGAGGTTAGAGCTCTGTAAAACCGGTTTAAGCACCCCAGTCGGTCCATATTGCCGACTGACCGTTCCAAGGCGGTAACTGTCGGGTTTGCTCTTTTCCTTAAATGACTCATCACAGATTTGTTCCTACTTTTCGCTTGGCTTGCATGTGAAATACCTTTGTTCTGTGCCTTTTCGGAGTTTGGTATATGTTGCAATACTCATAGGACTTTGTCATATATTCTTAAAAGTAACTGGCTCCCGCTTCATAATATGGTTAGTTAAATGGGATTAACACAGGCGCCTACTAAGCAGAGATTTCTTGCTTTAAATACAACTGGCTCCCGGCTTTATATTATGGTTCCTTAATTGGGATTAACAGCGGCGCGTAGTTCGCAGATATCTCTTGATTTAAATACAACTGGCTCCCGGCTTCGTTTTATGGTTCTTGAAATGGGATTAACACCGGCGCGTAGCGCACAGATTTCTAGCTTAAGATACAACTGGCTCCCGGCCTCGTATTTTACTAACTTTTAAATTACAACGAGGACATTATTATTGTAACATGATCAATATAGTTATTAGAAGGGATGTCAACGGATATCCGGATATCCGTTCGAATCATCGGATATCCGAATCGACTCTGGTATCCGGATATTCGCTTAACAATGTAAAATTTTAAACATCTAATTAAATGTTTTGGCCATGTTGCTAAGTTATCTTTCTGCTGTCATGTCAGTATGCATTCACGCATACTCAGGTGTAACGGATTATCGACAGGTGGTGACACGCAGTATCGTATATTTGTCTTCACAGTTTTAGAAATGTTCTAAAGCATGATGGTATGTATAATAACATGCTAATTAACCGCCAACGTTTAAAGCTTCTACTGATCCATTTTGTTTAGCGAATACTATCTGTTCTATATGGTCTAGAAAAAATCTTTTCCGAATTTGAACAGAGAAAAAATATGTCTTGACATTTAAACGACGTTGTTTGTGGTTGTGGCTTTAGTCGTGAGTGATCTTGCATTGGACTTTATGTTGCTGTTGTGCTTTTGTTGTGCTTTTGTGCATCTTGATTCACAATGGGAAAGCATAATGGATCCAAGGCCAAGAGGGGTAGTGACGCCATCACCCCACCCACTGTCAAGATTAAGCGTCCAGCATTCACACCCCAAGCGACCGTGTCTCACGTGAGTACAGGTGTACAAAACCCGCTTACACAACCAACACAGCATGGATACCAGCAAATAAACGTTCCACTCAACTCTGTGTATACTTTTCCACAATCAGCGATCTTTCCCCAAACACCAGTTCAACAACAGTCATTTTTGCCGGCATACTTCCTCCAAGTCCTATGTTTGAGCAATCAGCATCAACACCTGGTAATACATCTACATCTACCTTGGATCACGTGGCTTCATCCCTACAAACAATTGTCAAACGTCTTGATGGAATTGACTCAAAGATGGCACAACTTTCATCCATCCAGGCTAATATTATTCAAATCAATCAGCGTCTTGATAGCATGGACTCCCGCATCAATGACATTGAACAGTCAACAGCTTTTGTTTCTTCAAAGTTTGACCTTATAGAAGAATCTACAAAGAAACACGACCATGATCTGTGTAGCCTTAAATCCAATATCAATAGACTAAACGACGAATTGGCCGACCTTAAATGTCGCTCCATGCGGGACAACCTTCTTTTCTTTGGAAGTCCTGAGTATCCCGTGTCTGACCCAAATGCACATATTCACAGTACGTCAAATACCGCACCGTCCGAGACTTCCAATACACAGGGTCCAGCAAAGACTTCTTCCGCCACACTTGATGATGACTGCCGTGCCAAAGTTCTGCATTTCTGCGAAGATGTATTGAAAATCCCCAATTCATCCACTCAATTGTACATTGAGCGCGCACATCGGGTCGGGTACCCAGCACGCGGCAAAACACGGCCAATTGTAGTAAAACTTAACTCTGACTCGAAAAATATCATAAAAAATTCACTTAAAAAAGTTAACTTGAAAAAAATCCCAGTACAATGTTGCCGATCATTATCTCCCTGAAGTTAAAGACAGGTGCAAGATTCTCATTCCAGTCATAATTGAGGCACGAAGACAAGGCAAGCGTGCTGTTTTGGTCCGGGACAAACTGTATATTAACAATGTTCTTTATAGCCCGGAGAGCGTCCCATCCGCCAGTCAAAGTTAGGCAGCACGAGAAAAGTGTGACTTTTCCGTACTCTCGTGGAACGTCAATGGTCTGAAGTCGAGCTTATCTGACAATGACTTTATTCAGTTTTTTTTACACGCTTTGACTTAGTTTTTTGTTGTGGAACTTGGGAAAAATCCTATGATAACTTTCATATCCTTGGCTTCCATAAAATATCTGTTCCACGTCCTCAAAGTCTTTTAATTAATACCAGGCGTGGGCATGGTGGAATATGTTTGTTTTATAAATCGTGTCTTGACAATTGTTTTGAAGTTGTGAAGGTTGATATGTCCGGATTTATTTACTTATTAAAATTCCCGAATCATTATCTTAACACCCCTAAAGACTTGTACATGTGTTTTTGTTACATACAACCTGCAAATAGTCCGTATTTTAATACACATTCAATTGGTTACTTCGAACAATTAGAGAATGACGTAAGATTCTTTAATAACATAGGCTTTGTCTGCGTCATTGGAGATCTAAACGCTAGATGTGGCCTAAAATCTGATGTTATGAGGCCCAGAAAAGTTTGATTTGTGTTTGTCTAGCGGGCTTCGTATTGTCAATGGACGTATTGGAAATGACCATGGTATAGGCAATTACACATTCATGTCTGATCTAGGTAACAGTGTAATTGATTATGTATTTTGCAGAGAAGAGTTATTTCCCTTTATTAGTAAATTTGTAGTGCATGATTTGCACGTAGTGTCGTCGCATGCACCAATTCAAATAGATTTACCCGTTGAATTTGATATTCCAAATAATAATAAAAATGATAATTGTACATATGTAGATAAGTTAATATATGATCAGAACAAAACAAAAGTATACACAAATGTTGTTAATTGTCAACACGAGTCTTTAAATTCAATAGTCGACCAACTGTGTAACCAATTAGTTACACTTGATGATGCCATGGACTCCATAACTACTAAATTATATGATGCAGCATATTCTGTTTTTGGCAAGTCGTTCAAGTATTTTCCAGACAAAAGTAAGAATAAGTCAATAACTTGTAACAATGAATGGTTTAACAGTGAGTGTTCTGCTGCAAGGAGAGAATTTCGCTCTGCTTGTGCTTAATATAAAAGGACTAAGACTGCAACAGACTTGAATGATGTTAAAAAGTTACGCAGAGCCTATAGATGTGTTATAAAAGAGGCTAAAGCTGCATTTAATTGTAAACAAAACGGCATTTACATGAGTGATCAAAATCTGATCCTCAGAAGTTTTGGTTTGAAATTAAGAAAATTAAAGGTAGTAAGAATAGAGAATCCAATGTTGCAGCTGATGACTTTCTCATTCATTTTAGACAATTGTTTTCTAATGATAACACTTTTGTAAATATAGATATAGAGATATAGAGGACGAATTAACTGTGTGCTCTCTCGCTGATATTAATATTGATATTCTTGACTGTGAGATAAACTGGACGAAGTTAAGTCCGCTATTAGCTCTTTAAAAAGAGGCAAAAGTGGGGGATTCGATAAGTTGGTTCCTGAATTATTTATTGACTGCATTGATGGTTTGTCTCCTGTTCTTTGTAAATTGTTTAATTATATTTTTACAAAAGGTATCTATCCAACAGAGTGGAATAAGGCAAAAATTGTTCCAGTTCCCAAAAAAGGAGACCTGAATGATGTTAATAATTATAGAGGAATAGCATTAACAAGTATTTTTTCTAAAATATTTTCACAGATCATTAATAAAAGACTGACTGATTGGGCTGATACTCATGAAATTCTAAACGATTTTCAAAACGGGTTTAGAAAAAATAGAAGTACTGTCGATTGTGTATTTGTACTTAACGGTATAATCGATAAAGTTGTAAATTATGATAAGCAAAAGTTATTTTGCTGTTTTATTGATTTTAAAAAAGCTTTTGATTTTGTATATAGGATTGGGATGTTTCTTAAATTGATACGAAGTGGTTGTTCGTCTAAAATGTTACACATACTACAATCAATGTATAAAAATGTTAAAAGTTGTGTAAGAGTTAATGGCAACTACTCCGATTTCTTTGATAGTTTTTCCGGGGTAAAGCAGGGCGAAGTATTATCCCCTCTATTGTTTTTGTTCTTTATCAATGATATGTATGAGTTTATGATGTCATCTGCTCATGTAGCCGCATATGACAATGTAACTATCGATAGGACTGATTTGTTTTTGTTATTATTTGCCGATGATACTGTTCTCTTTTCAAAAACGGCAGAGGGACTCCAAACTTTGGAATGTATTAAATTCATTTTTCAAAATGTGGGGAATCGAAGTCAACGTACCTAAATCTGCAGTTATGGTTTTTGAGAAAGGATGTCGGACTAGGATTGCTGGTACTGTTTCTATTGTGTACAATAACGAACTATTTCAAAATGTGAGTGAATTTACGTATTTAGGTGTTACTCTGAAATCGAATTGTTGTTTTTACCAGTCACAAAAATACCTGGCTGATGAAGCATTAAAAGCGACATTCTCTTTAAACTCCTTGTTCGATTTTATGTCTCTAAATACAGTAGATAAGTTAAAATTGTTCGATAATATGATTCTTCCCATTTTATGTTATGGGTGTGAAATTTGGGGTTTTCCTAAGTCAGGTGACATCGAACGCGTCCACATTAAATTCCTTAAGCAAATTTTGTCTGTCAGCCAAAAAACATGCAACAACTCTGTCTATGGTGAACTGGGTAGATTCCCGTTGTTGGTTATACGCAAAGTCCGTTTAATTAAGTATTGGTTTAAACTTAACAAATATACCTGTTCCCTACAGTACCGACTCGCTTTTTAAACTGATAATGAAGGTAATTTCATATTAAAGTGGACAAAAAATATAAAAAATTTGTTTGAAAACCTAGGCTTGTCATATATTTTCAACAACAGATTGTGTAGTTATAACTGTGTTAATCTTGCTGTACAGAGATTATTAGACCAATATGTTCAGTGTTGGTTTAGTTCGATTGAAAATTCTAGAAAACTAGAAACATTTTGTCTTGTTAAGAATACATTTGGATTTGAGCCCTACATTTATATTATCGATAATAATTAACACCGTATTGCTTATAGTCGTATAAGATTATCATGCCATAAACTTGCTATTGAAGAAGGTCGTTATAAAAACATAGAAAGACACAATAGAATTTGTAAATTGTGTAATATGAAGGTAGAGGAAAACGAATAACATTTCGTCTTAGTATGTCCGTAATTTAGAGATTTAAGAAGTTTATTTCTGCTTTTTTTATTTCTTATTTTTCCTCTTCTCCTACAATTCATTAATTTAAATTATTATTCCAGAGCAGGAAACCATCTTTAATTAAGAACCTTTCTAAATTTATATATCTGTCCTTTTCTAAGAGGGAAACTACACTTCAACTTAATAATTAATAATCGATACTTGTTTATGAATCATATTGTTACTGTAAACTCCATCTTGACCTTTTTTGCATTTGTATTTGTAAATGCTCATTTCACACTTTTCTATCTTTGAACAAATATCTGTTTACTTATTGACGCTATGTTATGATGTTCTGGCAATGAACTGTATGTTTATGCCAATAAATACATTGAGTTGAATTGACTATCTTTAATTTTGTTGACGAACTTCACAGTTTTAGAAATATGCTAAAGCTTATGTAAAATACTTTGCCAATTAACAGCCATTGTTTGAACCTATTACTTATCAATTTTGATTAAGGATTATTATTTTTAATTTCGTTTGTTCGGCTTTATTAAGAAGGGATAGAGCTACAATTATGTAGACAATTAACAGGTTTGTCGGCAAAGATCAGTTACTCATGTTTAATTAAGTCTGTTTGGATTGTATAAATGAATTGATGAATTTATTATGTTTTCATTCGATCACGATAATCTTGACTTATTCACATCCACTTCCTAAACAATTCATTAGTTATGCCTTCCAATCTTCAGTCCGATGTTTGGCGACATTTTGTGAGGTCCGTAGACAAATCCAACGCAAAATGTAATTACTGCAGCGTAGAGCTAGCGTATGGCGGCGGCACATCCAACCTCCGCAACCACTTGAAGAATAAGCACCCGTCTATGGTACCGTAACAGGCTTTTGAGCGAGCTGGTCGATGGGATAATCTTCCTCATCAAGGATCGTGCCACGCTTCCAGAGGATGACTGAACAACTGAAAGTTGATGTGACTTACTAAATATAACAAAAACATTACATATATGCTTGTTTCATCATGTGCTTCTTTATTTATGTTACATTTTCGTAAATATTGTTAGCTGCTGTAAAAATTGGGTATTTAATAATTTATAACGTTTTCAAATAAATGTGCTTCGCATGAACGCATGTTTTCTTTTGATCTGTTGATTTAGTCATTTTATTGTGAATTAAAATTACCAAATGTTTTTACTGTTCGTATTTCCTTAATTATTAAAATGATGAAGTGCCTATGCCTATAGAAAAGTTGATTGAATTATTTCCATTGAAATGAAGATTTAATTATGTCAATGGAAACGTTAGTAACCCCGCACACATCCGACTGCAACATCAGAATTAACTAAGATTTATGTCCGGATATCCGGATATCCGTTCGTATCGTTCGACGGATATCCGGATACCAAATTTAGTATCCTTTGACACCCCTAATTATTAGGCCGACATATTTTTGGCTTTAGTGCTAACTGTTATTATCATTTTGCAGTTGATACTCTTTTATTGCATGAAGTGTATTGTTATTATCATGTTGCAGTTGATACTCTTTCATTGCATGAAGTGTATTGTTATTATCATGTTGCAGTTGATACTCTTTTATTGCATGAAGTGTACTGTTATTATCATGTTGCAGTTGATACTCTTTTATTGCATGAAGTGTATTGTTATTATCATTTTGCAGTTGATACTCTTTTATTGCATGAAGTGTATTGTTATTATCATTTTGCAGTTGATACTCTTTTATTGCATGAAGTGTATTGTTATTATCATTTTGCAGTTGATACTCTTTTATTGCATGAAGTGTATTGTTATTATCATTTTGCAGTTGATATCTTTTATTGCATGAAGTGTATTGTTATTATCATGTTGCAGTTGATACTCTTTTATTGCATGAAGTGTATTGTTATTATCATTTTGCAGTTGATATCTTTTATTGCATGAAGTGTATTGTTATTATCATGTTGCAGTTGATATCTTTTATTGCATGAAGTGTATTGTTATTATCATGTTGCAGTTGATATCTTTTACTGCATGAGGGGTATTGTTATTATCATTTTGCAGTTGATACTCTTTTATTGCATGAAGTGTATTGTTATTATCATGTTGAAGTTGATATCTTTTATTGCATGAAGTGTATTGTTATTATCATTTTGCAGTTGATATCTTTTATTGCATGAAGTGTATTGTTATTATTTTGCAGTTGATACTCTTTTATTGCATGAAGTGTATTGTTATTATCATTTTGCAGTTGATACTCTTTTATTGCATGAAGTGTATTGTTATTATCATTTTGCAGTTGATACTCTTTTATTGCATGAATTGTATTGTTATTATCATGTTGCAGTTGATACTCTTTTATTGCATGAAGTGTATTGTTATTATCATGTTGCAGTTGATACTCTTTTATTGCATGAAGTGTATATTTATTAACATAAAGTGTATTGTTATTATCATGTTGCAGTTGATATCTTTTACTGCATGAAGGGTATTGTTATTATGTTGCAGTTGATACTCTTTTATTGCATGAAGTGTACTGAGTTACCCAGTAATAACGTCAAGTACAAGAACAAAGATAATAATAGTATCATTCAAACAAAAGTATGAACATCAATTTACTGTTTTAACAATACTTAAAAAACATAAAAGTAATAAATTGCAATTTAGTTTGCAAAAAAACGAATGACATTAAAATGTGCATGAGGTGTAAAAAATTACCATGTTGAAATGTGAACTTTTTTTTCGAAATTTTACCTTAAATCCCTTCCATAACGAATATTGAATTTCTCTTTTATTTTTAAATTATCATTTCTAGAATTTCCGATTAAAATCTTACGTTTACCGCCAACCTTTTATTGTTGTGTGCTGTTTCTTTAAAGCGACCATTTTATGCATTCGTTGCACTACTAGTAAGGCCAGTCCGGCAAAGGCTATCTACAGAGTCTTACACAGAACACAGAAACATCCGCGAGAGAGATGGAGGGGTGGATATGTCGAGAGAGAGAGTTTATGTTCCCTTAAAGGTGATATCCGACAGTTTGGTCCAAAACTATTTTTCTCAAATAAGTAAATTAGTCACTGGTAGCTGAAAAGGTCAAACAAAATGCTATTCATTTATGTCAGAGATCTTTGTGTTCAGGATTAATCCCCACTCGTCACTCCAAATACAATGTAGGTATTTCCTATCCGCGCCACACTGCAGAGATAGCTATTTTTAAAACCGCGTGACCAGTCACCTTTATATAGTTATCCCGGTAATCCGCTCTGACGTCGATATCTATTTTTAGCAGAGACCACTATCGCGATTTTTATAGCGTTGGAGGGACTGAACATTTAGAGTATTTTTTCGCGATTAGGACAGCCTAACAATAAAGTTAGTGTTCAAAATCTTTTTTTTAAATACCAAAGTACGGGTTTATGTAAAAAGTATGGGTTTATGCAAAAAAGTGTGACCCAATTCCCCAAAGCAGTTGTTAGATATTGGAACGTCTTTTAATATAGGCACACTGTCGGATACCACTTTTAAATATCATATTCACACACGCTCCAATATAAATATGAGCATGGAGCATTCTCCCAGACAAAGTCTCGAGTGGGGTCGAAGAACACGCATGACCGGATATAGGTAAACAGGAAATTGTTGAACCCGTCAACCATTCGGGTACCATCCGTCCACAGATAGGACTCGGGACCCTGGGGCGAGCTGGTAAAGGCCCCGATCCATACACTGGTGGTTCCTGAAAAACAGAGCGTTTATTCTGTGGAAATAAAATAAATGATACGCGTCATACCCATGTTCGCGTTGTATATAAATTAAAATAGCGCGGTTTGTCATGACAATGTCCAACTTTGGTTGGTAGGGACACCGAAGCTTCACAGGTCTTCTGGAAGTCTTCCGAACATGACGTTCTCACCACGACTGGTACACTAACCCCTGCGGCAGTGGCATGAGATGTTATATGTCGGTGACAAACTGCTTGGCCAATGACGCTCCATGTATAAACGTGTTCAGGCCCGTAGCCACAACGTTTCAGGGGATGGACTGGGGTGGATGCTAAAGACCAAATTTGACATAAGTTGAAGCGTGTTCCGGCGGCATGCTCCCTGGTAAATATGTTTGTTTCTAGAGTGTCAGAGATGCGTTCTCAACATAATTAAGATAAAAGGCGAATCTTTTCAGGAAAATGAACAAGTGTTTGTCCCGATTCATCCGGATAGCGCGTTAATCAGGTTAAATAAATGAACGAGTATTTGACTCACTACTTCCGGATGGCGCATATATCGGGTGAGACAAATGTACAAGTATTTGTCACCCTACCTCCGAATGGCGCGTATATCAGGTTAAATAAATGTACGAGTATTTGACTCACTACTTCCGGATGGCGCGTATATATTAATAAGGCAAATGTACGTATTTGACGCCCTATCTCCGGATGGCGCGTATATCGGGTAAGGCAAATGTACGTATTTGACACCCAACCTCCGGATGGCGCGTATATTGGGTTAAATAAATGTACAAATATTTGACCCCCTACCTCAGGATGGTGCGTATATCGGTTGAAATAAATGTATGGGTATTTAAGCCCCTACCTCCGGATGGCGCATATATTGGGTTAAATAAATGTACAAGTATTTGACCCCTACCTCCGGATAGTGCGTATATCGGGTTAAATAAATGTATGGGTATTTAAGCCCGTACCTCCGGATGGCGCGTATATCGGGTGAGACCAATGTAAGAGTAGTTGACCCCCTATCTCCGGGTGGCGCGTATATCGGGTGAGACAAATGTAAGAGTATTTGACCCCCTACGTCTGGGTGGCACGTATATCCGGTTAAATAGATGTACGGGTATTTGACTCCCTACCTCTGGATGGTGCGTATATCGGGTGAGAAAAATATACGCGTATTGGACACACACACACACACACACACACACACACACACACATCCGGATGTCGCGGATATTGGGTTAAATTAATGTACCAGTATTTGACACCCTACCTCCGGATGGCGCGAATATCGGGTCAGACAAATGTACGTATTTGACCACCTACCTCCGGATGTCGCTGATATTGGGTTAAATAAATGTACCAGTATTTGAACTCTTACCTCCGGATGACGAGCTGGTGTAGAGTTGTCTGATGAAGTTCATTTCTCCCTCAGTTTTGATGTCCACAAGATGAGACCCGGCATAGTTTCCATTGCAATTGGTCTGAAATCGACAAACATTTACAGATATAAGCAACACGGATCCCCTTAATTTATGTTATGTATCCAGTGTGTAAGTAGAACAAAGATTACCTCTACTGATGTTACAACAAAAGAAAATGCAGCAAACGTAATTTAAACAATTATAAAGAGTTCATTTCAAAACTGGTTTTGAAGTAATAACTTTTAATGTTCAATGACCTTAAAATTTGGGGTAATGTTTTTTTTTCGGTTCATTTTACAATTTGCTGATAAGCCCATTTTAGGTTTTCGGTTATATATTTCCATCTTCTTTGGGTTATTGAGAGAGAGAGAGAGAGAGAGAGAGAGAGAGAGAGAGAGAGACAGACAGACAGACAGACAGACAGACAGACAGACAGACAGACAGACAGAGACAGACAGCTAGACAGAGACAGACAGAGACAATCAGACAGGCAGACAGACAGAGACAGACAGACAGACAGACAGACAGACAGACAGACAGAGATCCCCTATTGCTGTAATGGCTGTTTCTATTAATATCAAAATTGCTCACAGAATAAAAAAAACAAAGCATCTGATTTTTTTGCGTATGAAGAAGATAAGCCATGTATACCTGTACATTTATAACTACATGTATTTTAAAAGATAACACTACCTTCAGGAATGGGACTTGGTCAGAGTTTTGCGTCGGAACACATCGAATTTGTCAACCGAATAGTTATGAATGTAAACGTAACTTACCACAGCATCGGCACGGGAAAGTGCTGTCACCTCGAGCATGTAGCAGGCGTTGGTTCCGTCGTAGTAATCCCATCCATCCGCACATACGGGAACTTCAGAAGAAATTTAAACATACATACAATGTAACTGGGAAACTGATAAATGGCGTTGTTTTCGTAATTATTACTAGATCTAATTAACAATCTCCGGACCAAAAGCCGATAATATTATACCTGTTATTTTAATAAAATGGATAACATAGATTTTACTTGTAAGAATAATCCGGAAAGTTTAGGCTGCACGTGCCGGGTTCGCTACGGATGGTCTCATATATCGTTATACAATTTTGGTTAAAAATGGCTAAACGTGTTCTAAAATAAAATATTTATTTAATAAACTTGGTCACCTTGCTTGTCCATATGCTAGGGGAGAGTTATTCCCTTATAGAAGGCGTACATGTTTATGAAGTACTTTTTCTAAATGAGTTTTTTTTAACACTAAGAATATATGACAAAGTCCTGTGAACATTGCAACATATATCAAACTCTGAAAGGCACAGGACAAAGGTTTTTCACGTGCAAGCCATATGAAAGGTAAGAACATTTTTATGAGTCGTTTAACTATACAAGCAAACCCGACTGACACCGCCTTGGAGCGGCCAGTCGGCAATATGGGCCGACTGGGGTGCTTAAACCGGTTTTACAGAGCTCTAACCTCGAATTTCCTGATGCGTTTCTCAAATGCAAGCAATGAAAAGAAAACTGATCTAGTTGAATACAAAAGTGTCCAAGCGCTGATGTTTTCTTTAATAAGTTATGACGAAATAAGTGACGTCGTTGAAAAATAATGTCACAGTGTTTAGAAAAGAAAACGGTATTATTTCGATTACAAAAACTTAACAAAAATGGCTGATTATAAGTGAAATTAACTTTTTAAATCAAGAAAAAACATGACCAGAGAAGAATAAATGGTTGTAGCATCCTGTTCATCTGAAGATGGAATTGAGGAACAAAGTCCAATGTCCATCAAAGGAAATACACGTAAGAATCCTTATAGGATGAATTAAATGGCAACATAGATTACATGCACGGGGAGATTTCGTCACCTTAAAGGAGGTATCCGATAGTTTGGACCGAAATTTAATTTCTCAAATAACCAAAGAAGCCATTGATACCTGAAAAGGTCCTGCAAATTGCTGTTCATTGATGTCCAAGATCTGTATGAACAGTCAATCATAAATCACCGCTCGTCATTGAAGACAGGTATTTCCTATCCGAGCCACCCTGCAGAGATGGCTATTTTTAAATTAGAAAACCACGTGACAACTTACTTTTAAGATCACGTTATATAGTCATCCGTGTAATCCGATTTGAAGTCGATATCTACTTTTTAGCAGAGGCCACTATCGTGTTTATATACAGCTGTAAAGAATACATTTTCAGAGTGTGTGTTTTTGATTGTTTTTTCGCAATAATTGCTGTCCAACAATTCAGTTTGTGTTCAAAACCCTATTTATTAAGACTAATGTATGGATTATACAAAGATTATGCCCAAATTCCCCACAGCAGTGATTCAATATTGTTTTTTGTATTTGCTATAGGTCGGTTACCAACTTCCTTTAATTTGTTTAAGATGCGTTCAGACGTGTATCTGAATAAAACAGTGTATTAAATATATATTCGGTTGGGGAGTTGTGTCGGATCCTTCCGATCCTTTCTTCTCATTCCGCAAATGCATATTCATTTAACTCGTCGTTTACTTTCATTCTTTGAATGCATTTTTTTCTAGTTTGAATACGATACATGTAGTCTTTGGTTATGACTGGGTCGAGTTTATTGAACGAGCGACAGTCCTGTCTGTTAAAGGGTTTATAATAAAATGACACACGTTGTATGTTTTTATTGAGATTCTAATAAAGCGTTCATTCACTATTTTGCATAGTGCCTTGTCACAACACGTTTTGAAGGAAAACCCCGTTTTGAAATAATTACATTAAAATCGGGGTTTTGTTTAAAATCGGATTGTAACGTCCAAAAACTTTTGAAATAACTCGTTTTGAAACCAAAAAAAAAATAATTGCTAAAATAACTTGAATGCATTTGTTGGTGTTGTAGGTTATTATAATTATGATTTTTTACGAAAACTTACTCGACAGGAAAGCCGAAATGGGCTTATCAGCTAATTAAAAAAACGACAGAAAATGTATTTTTTAGCCATTTACTCGTCCGAGAACAAATACATATGACAAAAATAACCGAAGAAGATAGAAATTTTATCCGAAAGCCTAAAATAGGCTTATCAGCAAATTACAAAATGGGCCGAAAACAGCATTGTACCACATTTTAAGGTCATTGAACTTATAAGAGAGTTTAGTCTTTAAAGTAATTACTTCAAAATTGTTGTGCGTTGTTGTTGTTGTTGTGTTGTTGTTGTTTTTTGTTGTTGTTGTTGTTGTTGTTGTTTGTGTGTTTGTTTCAAAACGGGTTGTAACGCCCAATCACTTTGAAATAACCCGTTTTGAAATAAAAAAAAATTAAATGCCTAAAATCACGTTTTGTGCATTTGTTTATGTTGTAACACCAGTAGATGTAATCTTTGTTCTACTGACACACTGGATACAAAGTGACTGTCTTTGTGTCCGTCCGTCCGTCCGTCGATCTGTTCGCCCGTTAGCCCGTTTGTCTTTATGTGTTAGTTTGTATATGTTTGAATTACACAGCGTTATTGGTCCGGGTTTTTGTTTCCAAACTGGTTGTTAATGCTGTCTAAAAGGTAGTAACAAAATACATAAAATGTGTAATCTACTGAAAGAAACTCTCTTTTTTCAGGATTTTTTTTTTTTAATTTCTTTGATATTTCACATGAAAAGTAAATTTATCTAAAAAACCTATTTGACGATTTTGTATGTTTGAAACCGTAACAATTGTAGCAAATTAAGAAGATTTTACAAAAATGCATTTCCTCGTTTACCTGGTTTGCTATAGTGTAGTGCACCGGGCTGACTAGGTAGTAGTGCAGCGTTAGATTCATTCACCGCGTTACATCCGACACAAGAAGTAGTCCCAGAAGTGTAAAAGATGCTGTAACAACCAGAAACTGCGTCGCACATTGCTAGGCAACCTATGATGCCATGGGTTGAATCCGAAAATAGCACATCGCTTGACGCACACGTGACGTCAGTGATGACGTCATTTCTTTCATAGCGTGCGGAGTCTCCAAGTGTAGGTAACAAAAAAATAAGACAAATCCGGCGGAACTGTTGATACTTCATTGGTTGTGAATAATGTCTTGTACTTGAATGAAATGCTTTTACGATAGCTAAAGAAATAGCATAGATCAAGGAAAAGCATTTGTGAGAGTTGCAATCATTTCTGCGACATAGCACAATTTAAACACTCGCTGAACTTCACCCTCACTTCTACATTTGATAAATAATGTCAAAAGTCCAGAAAGAAATAAATAAAGCCATTTTAAAAGTCACGTTGATTTATTGTTAGTCGCGAAGCCACTTTGTCTATTGAAAAAAGTCCTTATTCGATATTTTGCTAATAACTTTTGTTTTGTTTTGCTTTGTCCTTGTTCTATTATTGATGTAATTAGAAACCAGCTGGCTATAGCAAAATTGTAGAGACATTGATGCCGTTAATTACCAAACCAATACTATTTCAATTAGTATGTTCGATTCACAATTAAAGGGGCAATTTCGTACAATGCTAATTATATCCCAATTACGCATTACTCCTACTTGTCTATGCCTTTTAAGTTGACACAAACACACACACGCACGCACGCACACACACACATTCATAAACACACGCGCGCGCGCGCACACACACACAC
The DNA here is from genome assembly GCA_007844125.1 of Sinonovacula constricta. NCBI lineage: Eukaryota > Metazoa > Mollusca > Bivalvia > Cardiida > Solecurtidae > Sinonovacula > Sinonovacula constricta. The sequence goes on along the minus strand of CM017559.1, from coordinate 20,200,579 downwards.
ACACACACACAGAGATATATATATTATGAGTTCTGATAAAAAGAATGCCTTTCTAGTCTTAGATTAGTAACGTCGTTAAAATGTTTCTGTTTTTGTTTTTGAAATACAGGTACTCTGAAGCGACTGAGTATAGTCAAAGGTAATATTGGTGAAAGACCCCAGAAAAGAGTACTGTTACTGTACATGTATAAACGTCATCCTTAACTTTACACTTATTGGTGCGTAGATATTGGTGTATTTAATTTAAGCAAACTGTTGGATACCACCTTTAAAACCAATGACATTTTCAATTAACTAACACTTGATTCGTATTTTTGTAACAACACAATAATAGTCATGATTTAGTATTTGTCTTGAAATAGGAAGCCAGATGTCGATTCGGATTGAGTGTTGGGGCCGGCGGCGCCGATCTCCTCTCTGAATATAAGATTTTATTGCGTTACATACATTTGATTTTTACAAATTGGTGAGCTTATTGTTGCATTTTTTTAATAGAAGTGTCATGCAGACTCGTATCTGTGCCTTTTTTGAAGTTACGCACAACTACAAGGAAAATAATCTTTGTAGTAATACTTTTGAAAATATTCGGTTCTTTTCTAATGTATACTAGTAACAGGTACAATGGGGGCATGCAATGAACTTAACGCAAAATATGAACGACTAAAATTTTGACATGACCTTTTCAACTTGATTTGTGTGGTAACAAGATTTTATAATATAGAAAATACGGAAATAAAATATATCATTCATAACCCGGGTCAGGCATCGACTTTCTTGGTGTCTTTTTTTTTTTTTTTTTTGTAGTTTTATATTTTCGATTTTTCAAACGGGACAATCATCCCTCGAATGTATCTGGTGAAATGATACTTAAAGAAATCACGATCGTTTTGTTCGCTGGAAGTCGGAAGAATATGCCTAAAACGTAGTTCGCACAAAACATAAACAATTACATCGTTTGACAGCTGTTTTCTTTGCCGCGCTTTTAAATTAAACTTGGATGATTTAAATTTCAAGCAGCCACAAATTGAAGTTTAGTGAGCTGTCATCCGAGCTGCCATCTTTGCTTTGACCTTCTGTCACAAAATAAGTCCCATTTAGGGAAATGGTCGAGGTGATCCGACTACCTACATGCTACTATAGTGAGCTGTCATCCGAGCTGCCATCTTTGTTTTGACGTCTGTCACAAAATAAGCCCTATTTAGGGAAATGGCCGAGGTGATCCGACTACCTACATACATCCGAGAAATGATTCGTGAATTATCCGAGGTGTTCCGATTGGTATAATACTGATAACCACCATCAAAATGAGTTTAAATTTTACAAATAAATGTAGCATTATAAAAGCTTTCGTAGGAGAACGGACATCAACAGATGTTATAAACTTCACTTTATTACGTTAGAGGTGATGTCTGACAGTTTAGACCAAAACATTTTTCTCAAATAACCAAATATGGCATTATAACCAGAAAAGGTATTGCAAAATGCTGCTTATTGGTGACCTAGATCTGTATGAACGGTGCAACATGAATCCCCATTCCTTATTGCAAACAGGTATTCCCTATCTGAGCCACGCAGCTGAGATTGGCATTTTTAACTAGGAAAACCACGTGACAACTCACTCTTGACGTTATGTTATATCGTCCTACGGATAATCCGCTCTGACGTCGGCATTTATTGTTAGCAGTGATCACTATCGTGCTTATTTATTAGTTTTGGAATGAATGCATTTTTAGAGGGTTTTTTTTATTGCGATTTGTACTGTCTAAAAATATAGGCAGTGTTCAAAAACGTCTGATATTAAAGTATGATTATATGCAGAAATTGTGCCTTAATTCCCAACAGCAGTGATGAGTTAGTGTTGCATAAATTTGATATAGGCAAACTGCCGGAACCACCTGAAAATAAGCAAAAAATGTATAAAGAGACAAGAAACCGAAAACTCGAAGGTCTTTATTGGGGGAAAAATCACTAAGGCACCGCATGCATATAAGGTTTCACAGCTAAACATTTTTTCAGCTGTACGTTTTAGACATATAGCAGCGACACTTTTTTTCTCATGTTAGTGACTTTCAGCTAAATAGTCGGAAGGGCTTCATGTCGGCGACAATACTACACGGCCAAGTATCGTGATATCACTGGGTGAGTGCGTATGTCACACGATTAAGCTGCCAGCAGCCCAGACTTGACCACGAGCGACACCATGGACGAATCCAGAAATTTTTGGGGGGTGGGGGATGTGGGGAGTGGGGGAAGGGGGGGGGTCAACAGACAAAATTTACTTTAAAAGTTTAATATTTTTAAACTTACATGTATGTGTTTTCACAACTCTGCTCTTTTACCGAATTGGTGGGATAAGGGTTTCATTCTCCGCAACCCCCCTCCCCCTGCATCCCATTCCACCCCACCCCCTCCGGATCCATCCCTGAGCGACACAATGCAAAAGCAAACTGTCGAACATTTTATTTACGAGTCACGACATAGTGTTCTATGTCTCGGTATATACGTGCGTATTCTTTGTTCATAATTACAATTCTATAGCGAAAATACAATAAACAAGATGTTTTATATGTTCACCAGCTAAACGAATTGTCTATTGTTCTAGAGTTGTAGGCTACTCACGACTTTCTGGTTGGGTGGAGGGAGGGGGCGGTTATGAATAAAAAATCGCATTAGAAATTAATGGGATTTAGTTTGACTCGGTCAATGAAATTATTTATGTTTCAAAACTGTCAGCCATAAATAACAACAAATGTAGGCAGTACAGACCTATTATTTTGGCATATGAAAGGTGTTTGTTCCAACGCTGTGTACGCATTCCTAGAGTTCATAACAGGGTCAATAATTGGCACACGGATGTCTATGACAACAATGACCTCACTGGGTGCCTGGTTAACAAACTCAATAAATCATATAAAAGCTTCAGTAAACAGCATTAGTGTATTTTGCATCTGACAATAACTCACGTTAATCAATAGCACTTAATTTAAAGGTGGTATCAGACGATTTGGTCTACATTTTCTAGAGCAATCAAACTATTAAAAGCTGAAAATATCTCGCGAAATGTTGTTTATTGGTGTCTTACATCTATGTGAAAATCAGGGATTGACACTCTACTCGTTAATACAATCAAGCAATCTGAGCTATGCTACACAGCTGTTTAAAAGTTGGTGTCCGACAATTTGACTATATTAAATACACATAACAATATCAAACCACTGATTTGGGGACTTTGGGCATAATTTTTCTACAAGCCCATACTTTAGTCTTAATAAATACGATTTTGAACCCTAACGGAAGTATTAGACAGAACTAATTAAAAAAAACAACACTTTAAATGTATATTATTTCCAACTGTATAAAAAATCTCAAAACTGGTCTCTGCTAAAAAATAGATATCGTCACCAGAGCGCATTACCCGGATGACTATATAAAGTATTCTCAAAGGTAAGAGTGTTGTTGTTGTTGTGTTTTTTTTAGTTTAAAAATAGCTATCTCTGCAGCGTGGCTAAGATAGGAAATACCTGTTTGCAATGACGAAGTGGTGATTTATTCTTGACTGTTCAGACAGATCTAGGACAGCAATGAACAGCATTCTGCAGGGACTTTTTATGTAACAATGTAACAATGACTTTTTTGGTTATTTGAAAAAAAAAATATTTTGGTCCAAACTATCGGATACACCCTTTTATACAAAAATGCATTAACTATCTGAGCCTTGCTACACAGCGGTTTTAAACCAAGAAAACCACATGACAACTTACTTTTGTGATCATTTATATCATCACCCGGGTTATCCGCCCTAACGTCGATATCCCTTCTTAGCAGAACTCCCTATCGTGCTTATAGAAAGTTTCCACATCAGTGAAGATCCCTTATCTTGGCAACCATCTTTGATGGCAACTTCAAAGGATGTTCAGATGAATTGTATAGAAGCGTAAATTTTATTTTCTTGTAATTTCTTCATTTGGTGTCAAATAATTAAAAGCTACACACCATTGGAAAGCTCTTTATGTATTTATCAATTTTAAAAATTTACTAATGCATACTAAAAACATGAAAATTAAGAGCTTTTCAATGGTATAGAAATAAATAAAATTATTGGCTCATCCTTAAACAAACTTTACTGCGTATCTTTTTTTTACCTTTTAAACTATTAAAATATAGTTTTGATATTAAAAATACTTCATAAGACCTGTTATTTGATAAAAAGTTCAGTAAAATAGACTGAACAATAAAAACACAATGATGAGTTTAATACAACATATATATCTAGATTTCGACCTGCATTATCTTCTGCCGTCAAAGTTGGCTGCCTTCAACAGCCTATGGCATCACATGAAAACTATCTATTTATAGATTTGAAAAGAACATTTAGAATGATTTATTTCACGATTTGTAACGTTTATCAATTGATGTAGAATTCAAACCAGGGGCGAATCTCGAAAATTTTGGTGGTGGTGGTAGGGTATGAATCGAAATCGATTAAACTTTATCGCAGCAAATACTAGATATATATACACAGTAAGGGACTCCAACTTCGACCTTAGCAGTCAACAGACAAAACTTACTTTAAAAACTTAGCATTTTTTAACCTTATATGTTTTCACAACTCTACTCTTTTTGTTTCTGTTTCTGAAATACAAAGCAGCGACCAATTATGATCACTATAGTAACGTCCAGCTGTTTTGGCGGAGAGAGACCCCACACAAATGTCTGGATAGAACCAACGGCACACCACAAGTCAGCTGGAAGACCTTCACACATTAAGTCCTACGTCCCTGAATGGGACTCGAACCCACATGGGTTGAGGCTGAGCAGTCAGAGCAATTTTCAAACTTAATTACTCTGCGCCATGGGGCGAATTTAATATGAATTAAATAAAGTACATATTTATAAATAAAAACTCCCCAGAGGCGCAAGAATACAGTATCTGGACACTCATGTGACAAAACCTTCATAGTATGATAGTGAACCACTGTTCTGGGGTAAAATGGGTCCATAGATCTTGGTTCTCGACCTTTTACTTTCTGTTTGCTATTACTACATTGAAAATGAATTTGTGATGTTTTGGGAAAGGACTTTTCATCTAACACAAACATTATGGAAAGGAATTAAATTTTTATCTCCACCAACTGTCATTGTCTGTAAACTTCTTTTCTGTTTTCTAGGACAATGGAAGTTTGTAGCGCTTTCATTTAAACAGTTCTATGATCTCATGGAATACTGGCAAAAAATTTATGTCCAAATTCTTTCAAACCGTGGTAAATATTGCTAATTGTGTTAGATAAAGTCAAGCTGTTTGAACACCGCCTTTGAAAATAAGTAACAAAAGAATCAAAGGCCTGAATATCCACGATGCGTCACGCCATAGAGCTACATATGATGAAGGTTGACCAGTAACATACATGTTTGTCTTATTAATTATAAGGATGATATTTTTCCTGGCCTATATTGCCAGGTTTATTATAGTATAGTATATGTCTGCATTTTTTTCACGAAACCTTTATACAGACTCACATAAAATTGGTGATTCTGGCTTCTTCTTTCATTTTCATCATATTTAGTATTCAGCATTTACAAATGAATTATAATAGAAAGTTTAAAATTTAGAACAACCTAAATATAGTGAACAAGAGATACTAGTTTGTGCCCTCCCACCCATTAAAAAAATCCTGGCTACTGCCCTACAATGCCAAAGGCTCAATAATACTCGGATCATACGAAAAGAGTGATCCATATCAAGCTATCATTATTGAAGGAATATCCCACGCAAATTTCTCAATCGGAACTCCTCGGGTAATTCCGTCCTGGGGACACTCATCCCTCGGATGTATCTCGTGCAATAATACACGATCGTTTTGTTCGGCGGAAGTAGAAAGAATATGCCTAAAATGTAGTTCGCACAAAACATAAACAATAGCGTCGTTTGACAGCTGTTTTGTTTGCTGCGCTTTGTAAATTAAACTTGGATGATTTAAATTTGAAGCGGCCACAAATTGAAGTTTAACTGGCATCGTACTATAGTGAGCTGTCATCTGAGCTGTCATCTTTGTTTTGACCTTCTGTCACAAAATAAGTCCCATTTAGGAAAATGGCCGAGGTGATCCGACTACCTATATACATCCGAGAGATGATTCATGAATTTTCCGAGGTGTTCCGATCGGCAAATGTCTGAGTAGGACCACCGGCGCACGTCACCAATTTCCTTCGCAGAGTTATCGTTCGTTACGTACAAATACCTTTGCAACAGGCTCGCGGCCAGTAAATGTCAATTTTCTTGACGCAATAAAGATCGAGAAGCGAATTCAAAAGAAAACAAAGATTAAATTTCCATGTACAAATAACAAACCAACGTTTCATCTGACGCCATATTGGGTAACGCGGCTTAACGTACCCTTAGCATGTGACAGAAATAAACGTGATTAAGCGACAGTGCAAGAGCGTCACCTGAAAGACTTTCATTGATTTTTTTGTTTGTGGGAAACAGTTATTTCATCATGCTATCATAGTAATGGCAGCACTGTAAATTCTTTATGTAGTCACCAAACGATTTTAATACACCAAAAGAGTTTCAGCGTTAACATCCTTATTTAGATGGGTTCAGATGTTGATAGTGAACAAGTATCAGGTTTAAAGGTGGTATCCGACGGCTCAGCGACCAATCGACCCCACGACTATTCGACCCCTACCTGTAAAAAGGTGCAATTATTCAACCACTGGCGACAGTTCAACCCCACGACTATTCCTCGACTTTACTTACGTATACTTGCTAATTTATGTTGCAGTGTCATAAATTCCATGATGCTTTTACTCGAAGCATTATCCCACCGGATTTATCATGTACTATATCATGTATTCATTTTCTATCCACCCTCCTCTGCCTCATTCATTTCCTCTCTCTTGGTCCTTCTTTCTCCCTCTCTCTCCAATCATTCATTTCTCTGTTTTGTACTACGTCACTCGAACCACCAGAACCTCTTACTTTGCCTGCCTTTTTATTGTGTATAGATCCTTATGCAGTATACCTTAAGGAATAAAGATTTGTAAAAAAAACCCACCAAAATACAAAACAAACAAAAAACAACAACATTAAACAACATAACTGATCTGTGCAAGCCATATAACTATATTGGGGTCAATTAGTCGCCTTAATTTTTCAGCTGGGGTCGAATAGTCGAGGGGTTGAATTGTCGCCTGGAACTGGTAGGGGTTGAATAGTCGTTGGGAGGAATTGTCGCCTGGAACAGGTAGGGGCTGAATAGTCGTGGGGTTGAATTGTCGCCTGGAACTGGTAGGGGTTGAATAGTCGTTGGGAGGAATTGTCGCCTGGAACTGGTAGGGGTTGAATAGTCGTTGGGAGGAATTGTCGCCTGGAACAGGTAGGGGCTGAATAGTCGTGGGGTCGAAGAGTCGCGTACCCGTATCCGACAGTTTGGACCATTTTTTTTTCCATTACAGAACCAAATTAATTATTGATGCCTGAACATATCTCGCGAAATGCAATTTTTTTATGTCCTACAACTGTGTGAAAAGTGAACCATAATGCCACAAGTCATTACAAAAATGTATTAAAATATGGGTTCCATCCAGGGTCGCTAACTACCAAAGTCGTTAAAAATGTTAGTGGTATAGCTCCCTTGCTAACGCCTAAGCAAATATGAGGGTAATTCCACGACTAGTTAGGATAATACGACAGGGTGAGGTATCATGTCAGGTGTTCACGGCATGCTATACACAGTGCTGGCAGCACTATATCTGCTTCAAGCGGATACCGTCTCCAGATAACTGAAATACTGTTGGTAGGATGATAAAGCCAATAAACAAACCAACTAAACTTCTCAGTAAAAATGCGACATATCTCGGCCAACATTAGCTTTATAGCCATCTACCCATTTGAAATGGGGTCATGTACTTATTGTTGAACAAGTATTTAATTATTTTTAACGGCTTCGACAAATGGCCTTTAAGAAAAATGTTTGCCAACGTCGACGAGTTTTCACTTTTGTTCTTTGAAAGGAGCTGAAAAATTCAACTCCAACCAGAAAATTTCGATTCTGAAATCCTATAACACAATTAAATTTCAAAAAGAAGGGCATACCAACTTATTACATACTACAATTTAATAATGAAATGTATTTTTCTTCTTTTATCAGGTTTACCGACCTTCGTTTCATTATCTAACTTGACAAACTGTGATTAAGTCGTAAAAATAACCAACTGATTATGTTTTGTTAGATCGCAAATACACAATTATAGTTATATTGGCGACGTCTAGACTATTATTGGCTGATGACGACACCAGACACACATGCATGTCTGGGCAGAACCACCGGCGTACTGTACGTCACGAATTTTTTAATTACATTTATTCATTTGCGATGCAAACCAAATGTAAATAATTACATCTAAAATACTGTATGCAAAGGAATCTTTGAAAAAAAACAACAAAACGACATGTAAAATATAATCAAATTTTATTCTTGACAGTTGAATCTGAAAATGAAGATGATCAAACATGAAAGAACTCCAACTCACACCAGTCTTGCAAACTGCGTACAACACTAAAGAACTTCTTTAAAATTTAATGATTTTGACAATGATCTATATGCAATGAATTATATTTCCAAATCTTTTGTATGGCAAACAATGTACAGATGTAAAGAAATGATGTACAGCTGTCTACAATTTGTTAGCAAACGACACAGAATTACAACTACCAATATATACATTTATCTTTGCAAAACGAATGTTGAAATTCTAAAATGACTCGCAAGCATGCTTAGAATTTTGTCGCACACACAAAAAAGTTATCTAGACTGCTGAATTTCTTATTTTAGTACTGACTTTTCATCTCTCAAACACTTTTTCCCCTTTCTATACTACGAAAATGTATCTTTTAACTTACTTACACAAGCACACCTTTCTCACACAAGTACCTGACCGACTGATCCCTCCAAGTTTATCCTGACCTCCATTGTAATCCTTAGTTTTAAAAGTGTAATCCAATGGGCCCATCCTTTACTAAAACAGAACCTCACTTTCCATGGAATATTGGATCTTCTCCAGAAAGAATTCCAAATGTTCCCCATCCAGGAAGAATTCCATTTTTTTCCAGCCTAAAATCTTATTTTCCCTTCCTGAATCAAGTTTCAAACTTATAAAGTCTATTCAATTTTCTTTTTTAAATTTAAATGCTTTTAATTGCCCGTACTTTATTTTTCTATCCATACGATCCACAAATCTATGAGAAATCTTGTTCAATGCATTGCATATTTGAGCAGATTTTTTTTTATAATTTACAAAATGGATGTTACCATCAATAAATACTGAATTAAATTAAAAAATAATCATCCACCATCTGTTCAAGAGAATTCCTTCAACAAGAAGTTGAATTACTTCAGAAAGGAGTAGAAATATTCCAGACGTTTATCAATAAAAAGTATTTCTGGCTGGTGATATGCAATCCTCACATTCATGGAAGATTCCATAGTCCAGACTCCTCTTATTTGAAAATATTTCGCCTATCCCCTGTATCCTTGTCAACTATGTCTCCTTGACAACTATGAACCATTCAGATCCTGGATCCAGACTCCTTGCAGAATATTTGGAAGGCTTTCCTAAATCCTCTGGCCAAGTTTTAATTTGCGGCCATTTTAAAATCCTCAACTAGGAATTCGAAAAAAATCATTTTGTTGCAAATCCTGGACCGAGCTCCTTGTAAATGTTTTGATATTTTTTTATGTATGCAATGATATTCATGAAAAATAATTTTATCCTTTTGTCTTTAACATACGAAGATATTAATACAATTATTTATCCATGGGGAGTTATAAATTTAGAGAAATAATTTAATAAACTTAACGTTCTAGTAAAAAAATTCTCATTTCGTTATGAACCATCCAGATTAAAGACCACGATGTCCAATTTCTGTATGGTTCTTGTCTGCAATAATCGTAAAAATCCATTTTGCATAATGCTGAAGTATAGCCTTCCAAAAATTTCATCCCTAAAAACATCCAAAATCCCAGAATCTAAACAATCCTCCTCCTCATCCTCCTCCTCTCTTTCCTCTACTTGAAGATCCCTAATCCTCACTCCAAGAGCCCTTTAGAATACAAGATGTCAAACAATTAATAAGCAAGTACTATTATAACAAAATTACATAATTACTCAATACATTTCATTTGCACAATTTAGGTCTTGAGACGATTAAAAACATCACGAAACTATATTCATGCAATATTCACTGCTTTCACATCAAAATTACATACACAAGACATAATGTTAAAATTATTGAGGAATTATTATGCATTGAATAATATAACTTACATCTGTAATGCATAATTAATTCATAAAAGTCTAAAAGCATATTTTAACACAAAGGTTGCTTTGAAAGTTACTTCTTTTTGTAAAACCTTGTTCAGAAAGATGCATATTACAAAGAGATGGATGCTATTAAGCTAAACTGATGCAAAAATAAATGCACAGGAAGTGCATACCATTCTGTTTTCCAGTCATTTTTCAGTCTACAATTCATCATTGAGTAATTCCCTTCCTGCTAGATCACGTCCTGTGTTAGGAAAAGAAAACCTTAGCTGGTACAAATACAAAACTAACATTTAGATAGGTAACTTTCATCTGAAACTTCCAAGGTAGTTTTGAACTGTGTTTAAATTGACATCAGACTTCAACTGCATATCAAAACAGTGAATAAATTTCAATACACATTTAAAATGCTTTTAAAGATTTAAGTTGTCAAGAAAAAGGACAATAATAAAAATATTTATATCCCTTATAAAAACCAATTATCATTAATTTATGTAGTCATTGGATTAGAAAAAAATAAAATCACCCTTTTTAAAAATTATGCATTGAAAACTTCAGTCTGAAGAGTAAAGACAAACTAGCATTTATAACCCTTTTCATACAGACTATGAATATCTTTTTATAATTGAAAATTGTCAATTATCGCCTATTTCAACACCCATTTTGCAACTTGGTATTAATACGGTGATCGAGATCTAGATCTCATAGGAGAGTATCTTGGTGAGCCTCTTGATCGACGAGGAGGAGTGGCACTACGACTTCTTGACCTAGACACGTAACCGCTAGCACCACCGCCACCACCACTATAGCGACCGCCCCCGACATCTTCTTTCACTCTAATGTAGGAGGTTTCACCCTGTGAAGTAGTATTTTACAAAAATCAAATAATGTTTGCATGGTTTGCAGTTAAAATAAAACTGCCTGGTCCCACTTATCTAAGAAAATTTCCTGTCTATTTTAGATTTATTTATATTTTTGTTAACAGAAATAAAAAAATTGTTAGCAGAAATAAAAAATGTATGTATGATTTAATTTTCCTAGTAAAATATACATCAAAAAAAAATATTTAAAGAATAAAGATATTTGTTGAAATAAACAAAATCCATATAATTTGTTTACTTATAAATGAAAAACATACAACTTTACTCTTTCTTTAAAAAAAAACATAGTTTGTTCAAGGAATAGAATGCAGATCAATAATGTGCTGGCGGATTTCTGGATAATTCTAATCAGTTGTTACGACCTCAATTATTAATTTGAGATATAATCAGTCTACAAGAACCTTTTTTTTTTGATGCACTTAACCTGAGTCATGTTATTAAACGTTTGGAAAGCGTTGAAGAAAATGTACATGAAGATTCTTTTATGTCAAAACAAGTACCTTCATATACTTAACTTAAAGATGAAATTATTGCAAAATAATTTATTAAAGAGAATGTAGGTATTAAGTTACAGCAATTTTTCATAAATACTTGACTTCCGAATCCAGCTTAGGAGCCAAATGTAGTCGTCCTTAGAGCATATTCCTGAAGTTCCAGGATGGATTACTCCTGTGTTCCTTTATTTCCATTCCTTATTTCAAGAGACAAGCATCCTTTATCCATTCCTTATTTTCATTAGTTAAGCATCCTTGGTCCAAGAAAGTGATGAAGCGACAAATCCAAAACTGAAGATGCCAGCCTCAGCCAAATGATTGAAATCCAAGATGCAATCTTGAGCCATATTCCATCCTCCTTATCTTCCAAGCTGTTTAAGCAGCCCGAGTCACTACCTACCTCATGAGAACGGAACTTTGAGTCATCCAGTTTCCTGCAAGCATACTTCATGTCCTCTTTCCGCAGGAATTCACAAACACCAGTCCCATCTTTGTAGACATCAGCATAGCACACATCTCCAGCCTCTCGCATGTGATCCTTAAGATCCTGCCAGCTTCCTGAAGGAGGCAAACCTGGAATAAAATCGACAAGAGTTTAAAAAAGGAGGTGGATAAATTGCCATCCACAAAATACCAATTTTTAGCACTTAATTAGATGTAGTATACCTACTTGGTCAATTTTTGGTTTTAGTTTCAAACTTATTTATTTATAGTTGATTGGCATACATGCTCTTTCCTATCATATTAATCCCTCTTGACTGTCCACTTCGGGGGCAGATGTTGAGTACCTGGAGCAATGTGCTGTAAACAGTCTTGCTCAAGGACTAACATCCAGTTGTATATTTCAAGGCTGGAATGGGATTTGCCAGCATTTTTTGCAGAGAATGTGCAACATTTCTATCGTTAGAGCACAGGGGTCTCCTATGAGGTGCCCAGGGACTGAACCCGACAAGTCAGGCGCAATGCTGTCCCCTTAGCCCCAAGCATTAGGAGAAAGCCACTACTACTAACTTTAAAGTCCTTGGTTTGACCCGGTTGGGGATTGAACCCATGACCTTCTGATCTGTAAGCAGACGCTCTACAACTTGAGCTATTGCGGCTGGTCGTATGTTTCAGGGTTCAAACCCGGGACCCTCTGATCCAAAGTACAATGTACTAGACCACTAGACCACCCCATAAGTTGGTCAATTAATGTATGTAATTATCATTAATGTATGTGGATGCACTTCACATAAAGGTACTTATTCTGGATTATTCCAGCTTTTACACAAGCATGCTCAGGTATCGGATGGGATTGGGATTTTGCCAGCATTTTGTCCAATACTGTGCTGCGACATTTCTATCATAATAGTACAGGGGCACTTATGAGGCGCCCAGGGACTGAACCCAGCCGGTCCATTATACTGACATCCAAGAGTCAGGCGTAATGCTGCCCCTTTAGCTCCAAGCGTTAGGAGGGAACCCACTACCGCCAACCTTAAAGTCTTTGGTTTGACGGAGCCAAGGTTTGAACCCGCGACCTCCTCATCTGCAAGCCGACGCTCTATCAACTGGGCTATTGCGGCCGGTAGGTCAGGTATGGTATCTAATCCAGTAATCCACAAGTCTTTATAATGGGATGTTATGTAACACACATTTCTTCACCCAATTCTTATTTAGACAGGTCTGGTTCCAGCCCATTTGTGACTTTTGGCATTGTGATATCATGTAAATTATAAAAAAAAAAGAAGTTGCCACAGTTAAGAATCAAAGCTTGAAGCAAAAGATTTAACAGAAATTGCTGAATCCCTTTACCTATGGTTTGCAACAACATATAAAATAAAATTATGGTGTTTTCCACCTTTATTTATGTGCAAAAGCAAAAACAAAGAAAAAGCATCTTTATAACTAAAAATCTAATAACAAGTCTCAATAATTAATGTATGTGTTATTTGGCTTTGCAATAGGGCATTTTTCATAACTCTTATATGTTGCATTTTTAGTAAAAGACTTAAAAGCTGGAGAAATTTACTCTACAATACTGTTTAATCGTTGTTTTCTTTATATACTCCACAGATACAGTTATGGCCTTTTACACTGTCCTGTAATTTTGGTGAAGGACGATGGAATGTTTAGAGTAGAACCTGGTCAGTTGGCAGGCTGCCGAACATTGAAAGTTTTTTAGCCCGAAATGATTGGCGAAAAAGAAAATCTTAAAAGTGGTGTCCTAGAGTTCAAACCATTTTTTCTCTTTCTCTCATGCAAGAAATTATTGTTAACTGACAAGATTTTGTAGTGAAAAGTAAAGTTTAACACTCTGCTTGCCATTACAAAAATGTGTTTCTCTTCTGAATGTAAGCATTTTTTTTTTCTGAAACAAACAAAAAGCAGTGAACACTTACTTTCGAGATCACAGAACATGATCAACCAGGTAAGCAACCCTAATGTAAATGTAGCAAAAATCCCAATCATGTCTTTTTGTCAGACAGGGAACTAAGGGGCATTTAAAGCTATGTATTTCATGATTTATACTGTATAACAATTGACATTGTTATCAACAGCCTTTACTTGAAGTATAAATTCATTAATGAATTCTGCTTATATTCCCCAGGGCAGAAGTAATAGGTTGTTGAATATACAAGATATTGGCACACTGTTCTATACCATTTTTAAAGATTGTAAACTTTCATTAAACATTTATCACTGTAATAATGATTAAATACATACCTGATACAAGTACTCTGTATTCTGATCTTCTAGATGGAGGTCCACCTCTACCGCCACCACCACCACCTCGACCTCCACTAAACTCGTAACCCCCTCTACCGCCACCACCACCACCGCGGAAGCCACCAAAGTCTCCAGGGCCACCTGGGCCTGATCCGCGGGGGAATTCAACCCTCAGTGTGTAACCATCATAGTTGTAGCCATCTCGATCCCGAACAGCATCAATTGCATCTCTGAAAATGAAATCAACATTGAAATCAAATAATGTGTCAGTTTTTCTTTCATGGGGAGTGCAAGCACCCCATGTTATTTTGTTGTAAATTTTAAGTGACAGAACATTTTAAGGTGCTACATATATCTGTAAACTTATATCTTGTGTTGTTTAAACGTAAAACATTCTGAAGAAACTGGAAGAAATATTAAAACAGTTTTTTTTTACTAAGATCTAAGAAATGTAAATTTAAATAGCATTAAATGAAATCAATTGACATTTAAATATATTCTTCCAAACCAAACTGTGTCACCAATGACAAATGCATATGTTTCCTTTCTATATATTTATGAAAAATACAAAGAGACTGAAAGTAAATTGGGTTGTTAAGACATTGGCATTTGGCGGCCTTGGCTATCTACCTATGATCTTCAAATTCCACAAAAGCAAACGGGGGTCCTCTCCTCGTCTTTAAGTCGACAAATGTTATTTTGCCGAACTTATAAAATAAATCTTCAATATCACGGGCCCTTATATCTGGGGGAAGATTTCCAACGTAGATTCTGCTGTCTGTTGGAGGCATGATTTGCTTTACAAATGAATTTACAACTGAACAAAAGTCAATATGGCGGCTAGTGACGGCGTTGGTTGGTTCCCGGAGTCAAAAATTAATTAAAATCGGGAACCGTATGGCGTATCACAGCACTATTGCAGTAGAATAATACATCTTATCTACTTTTAGGTTATCACAAGATTATCGCCAAGCCATGCTTAAAATTATGCTAAAACAAAACATTAATTGTTTCATTAAAACCAAAAGTTGTAGCTTTATTTGGCTCGAACCCTGAAAATGACCATAAACACTTTCAGCAATAGATTTGTGAGATAAAACTCCCGGTATTGCATATCCGGTTTCCGACATCAACAAACTTGTCCTTGTTCTTTACGTTCACTGTCATTGCTAACACAACTATGGCAAGTGCATTACGGAAATCACTTATTGGTGTCGCTTCAAGATATACTTCCAACACATCAAAATATGCCGGCAAGGTTTGCACGAAGCCGACACTCCCTCCAAACTTCGCCACACGTGGGTTATGTGGTTTGACATTGACTCGAAGTATCACGTGCACTTCTGTTCTGCCAGCCACCCAAAATAAAAGTTCGGACCTGTTAAAGCGATGCGACAACCTGTGCGGCTGTCGCAGCTACCATTCTGAAGGTATGGTATATATTGTCATTTTTGATTACTTCTTAAAAACGAATATAATAAGTTTTCGCGTCATTGTGTGAATTGTGCCTCGCAGGAAATAAACTTGCAAAAATGTAATATTCATGCGCACATTATGTTATGGTCGAACTAAGAAAAACAATTAATTTTAATTAATAAGTGGTTTATTGCATGCAAAGGTAATCACAAGCCATTACAGAGAAATTAGAATCAAGTTGGAGGATGATGTAATATGTCCAGACAGTGAGATGGGTCTTGATTTTTTTTCTAATTTAACTATAACATGAGCATATTTTGTTGAGCAATTAAGTCATGACACCTAAGTTGTTTAGCTATTATGTGTTGACAGTTTACAGTGTTCGAAATTCGCGGTAGCCCGATAGCCCGAGGCTACCGAATTTCAGCAAGGGCTACCGATTTTCCACAGATACTAGCCCGACCGGGCTACCGTTTTTTTTTTTCTGATGTTATTCATAAATTCATGCCAAAAACCGCATAAAACATCGGGTTTTGCATACGATTTCTCATCAATAGACGCTTATTGTTCAAGATTGCATCATGCATGGACGCTTATTAAATTATGAACGGTGCGTGCATAATTCAGTAAGCATCCAGATTGAGTCTAGATTGAGGAACGCTTATTAAATAGTATGAATCTGATCGATTGTGTAGTCAGAGTCGAGGAAGAATCGTATTGTTTTAAATACCATTTTTTTTTTAAAGTAATAGGTACTTGTCAGGACACACTCGTGTAATAGACGGAAACTTTCATCCATGCAAAATTACATGTTGAAGACGAATTTAAACTGAAACACTGATTTGAATTGAAAGAAAACCGGGTTTCCCATTAAAGACTTTCAATCGAGCATGCCCAACAACTAACAAACAAACAAAAATGGCGAATTTTTTAAAATATTTTGACGGTGCGAAACCGGGTTCAAAGCGTAAGGTAGACAGCCAAGGATCAAAGCAAGACAGCAAAAAGCTGTATGAGGCAAAGCGTGAACGGGAATTTCAGTCTTCGTGGCAGAAAAGTAGGCCATGGCTATTTTACCGAAATGGTAAAATGGTCTGTAAATGGTGTACAGACATGAATCCCGACAGTGATTCATCCTTTGTAAAAGGGTGTGAACACATAAGACTTGATTCTGTCAAGCCGCGAATAAATTGTTTGAAAACATGACAAACATGTGTTTTTTTGGTTCTTTTAAATGTGCAAAGAATCATGCAATATATGATATTTCATGATGTCTTAGTTTGGGCTAGTGAAATTTGTGTCGGGCTAGTAAAATTTCTTATCTGGTAGCCCGAATGGGCTAGTAGATTCAAATCCGAATTTCGTACACTGAGTTTAGATGTTGAGCTTATATGTAATGACAGTTCAGATGTTGAGCTATTATGTAATGACAGTTTAGATGTTGAGCTCACATGTAATGACAGTTTAGATGTTGAGCTATTATGTAATGACACTTTAGATGTTAGCTATTATGGAATGACTATTTATATGTTGAGCTATCATGGAATGACAGTTTAGATAGATTCCAGCTCTCAATTAGTCTCATTTAGAAATAGGCAAAGACAGGATTGAAAATCACAATTATTTATTATATAACAAGAAACAAACTGCAAACTTGCCAATAGTCGTAAGTCATAGATAATAATAAAAAAAATCATCTTGTTTCACTTTTGTGCCTACTGCCTAACATGGCATACATGTAAGGATTACTTTGTCTGCAGATGTCACACAAAGCATAGCTATAGCTCATCTAATTTAAGAAATAATACTCCAATTTTATTTTGAGAAAAAAAACTTCAACCATCAAGTTTTATTGTTTAAACCTAAATTTGTCAACAGATAATTTTGATTATTTAACATAGTTAATATTTATATATTTTACAGGCGATAAAAAGATTGCCCATTTCCTGAAAGAAGAGATAAGCAATGAAAAGAAAGGAGTTAAAAACAGGGTAACCCAGATTGAAGGCTGGACACCATCTAAAGATGGGACAAAAGTGATACTGACTAAAACCTTTCATGATGAAAAGTGAGTATACCATAACAGGCTTTCTCAAAGAATTTGTACAATTTCATTTTGGTATTATAAACATACTTACTGAAACTTGTATTTACGTAACTTATTATTACATTGTGATATTCACAGTCATCACCAGCTATATATGCAATGGATACAAAAATGATTGAAGTACCTCTTTTATCAAGAAAGCTTAATTTACTTTTTTATTTTTTGTAATTTAAATCCTGTATGATCCTTTCCTTTTTTTGTTGTTAGTTATTTCCAATTTGGAAACCTTACTTTGAGAGGTATTTCTAAGTATAATTTAAGTGAAAATCAGCAGAATGTTAAATTCTTTTTCAGGATCAAAGTTTCATTTGATGTGAACAATAGCGTTGATATGGAATCGTTTGAGGAGGAAGGAAATGAAGTACCACCGGTAGGTATTGGTCCATTTCTTGTTTTATGCATGTCATTATCTTGGAATTGAACCGACCGCATAGCTCAAGTGGTAGAGCGTTGGCTTGCGGATCGGGAGGTCTCGGGCTCAAGCCTCTGCCAAGTCAAACCAGACTTTAAAGTTGGTAGTAGTGGCTTCCCTCCTAACGCTCGGGGCTAAGGGGACAGCATTACAACTGACTTGTCGGTGTCAGTATAATGGACAGGCCGGGTTCATTCTCTGGGCACCTCATAGGTGTCCCTGTGCTATAATGATAGAAATGTTGCTGCACAGTATCGGCAAAAATGCCGGCAAGTCCCATCCCTATCTTGGAATTAGTGATGTATAATGTCATGGATTTTGCTGCTTAAGGCTTAGCCATAATCATGGCAAAAATATTTTTTATAAAGGGTTCAGGCAGTCTTTCTGGCATTCATATTTTTGCCAGATTGACACCTCTGCATTTTAATGGTCACTTTTATAAAATGGTTAAATATTATCGTTCAATTGTTTTTGATTTTTGTTCTTTGATACATATTTGTTACGTAAGTTCTTTTAAAAGTTATCATATATGCATTTTCTTTGAATAACACAGTGGTTTTGTCTGTTTTTATAGATGGTGTCAAGACCCAACTTTGAGGTAGAGATAAAGAAGAGTTCAGGCAAGGTGTTGAAGGTCTATTGTGAGTTTGAATACGACGAGCAGGGTCTGGACGCACCCCCTGCAGAACAGGAGGATCAAATACGTGAGTGGTTTAGATGCAGTTAGAGTTGCTTCGTCACCTCACAGCATGGGTTTGTGACCCAGTCTGGGCAAAGGCTTTTATTTTGGAAGTCCTAATTGACTAGTGGAGTGCCTGTAGTTCCACCCAGTCGTTTATCTAGTCTTTCTGCACCAAAATAACAGGACATTTCTTTAATGAATATATATATTTTTGTTAAGAGTTGTAATAATTCACAAAAAAGAGCATAAACTACTTCTACATTACAAGCCCTATCAATAGTTTTAGTCACAATGCTCACAATGCTGTTTGTACATTTGAGACAACAAGATAATAAGGTTGCAGATGACAGATACATAATTGAAATTTTGACAAGCTATAAAACACCAAACCTGGTAGCGCAGTCAGTAGTGTCAGCTCCAGGATCGTAAAGCCACGACATATCAAAGACATTAAAAATGGTAGTGGTAGTGGTATAGCTCCCTTACTAAAGCTCAAGCAAATATAAGAATAGTTCCGTAACTGGTTGGCCTGGTGTCGGTAATGTGACAGTCGGCCGCAATAGCTCAAGCGATGTCAGCTTGCGGATCGGGATGTCACGGGTTCAAACCCTAGTCGGGTCAAACCAAAGAATTTAAAGTTGGTAGTAGTGGCTTCCCTCCTAACGCTCGGGGCTAAGGGGGAAAACATTATGCCTGACTTGTCGGCGTCAGTATAATGGACCGACTGGATTCAGTCCCTGGGCACCTCATAAGTGCCCCTGTGCTATAATGATAGAAATGTCGCTGCACATATCATAAAATATGCCGGCAAATCCCAATTTCAAAAAGATCCAGCAAAGTGCTGTTTATTGGTGCCCTACATCCATGTGAAAGATTAATAACATACCACTTGTTATTACAAAAAATGTATTTCCTATCCAAGTTATGCCGCACAATCAGCTGATTTTAAACTAAAAAATAAAGAAATTTATACTTGCTTTAGAGATTACGTTACATGGTAATCAGCTGTGACATATATATATATATATATATATATATATATATATATATATATATATATATATATATGACATATATATATATATATATATATATATATATATATATATATATATATATATATATATATATACACATATTATGCTTATTTATAGATTTGTTATTTTAAAGGGATATATTTTATGATTTGTACTGTCTTACAGTTGAGATGCTTTAGTCAGCATTTACTGAACACTAAAGTAATTCACAAATTCCCCATAACAGGAGTATGAAGTTGTTACAGGTATTAGATACAAACTGTCAGATGCCATCCTTAAATAAGGGCCCCCGACTGTTTGCCATTTGTAGGTGAAAATTCGCCTGCTTGTCCATCTAGCATTACTTTAATGAATAAATTGAAGATTTAAATAACCTTACTTTTCATGGTTTTACATATAAAGAAATGGGTAAGTGTAACTAACGACCAACATCTGTTTCATGGTTTTGTAATCACTTCACAAAATACAACTCATTTAGATTACTTTTTTTTTTTCTTCAGGTGACCAGTTTAACATCATTGATGTTCACCTAGGCAATGCTGAGAACAGCTACTCTCTCCAGAGCAGTGTCATGGATGCGGTAAGGGTTGATTGTACTCTTTTTATTTAAACAAATCTTCCGGCAGAAGCATATTTCAAGTACTTAAAATCAAGTAACAACATTTCAGAACAAATTGAAAGCACTTGTCTGTGTTATATATTTTGTCATTTTACGAAGGAATATTTGCGGCGTCCTGGAGCTCATGGGACTTTTTATGGACTTCAGTTGTATACAATTTAACTTAGCAATACCAAGCTCTCTGTTTCCCAGTTGAATCCAGTGACCAAGAATCGACCATTTGCTGTTAATTTTCCAGCAAATTCTTTAAAAAAACAGCCTTTGTGTTGATTATATAGACTGTGACTGAGAGTAAATAATAATAAATAAAATTTGTGGCAACTGAAAACAAAATAAGCTCAGTAAAATGGTACTTCTACATTGATATTTGGGTTTAATTCATATTCTGGTTATTTGTATAAAATATTCTGGGAAGTTGTATGCAATAAGCGAAATCAACTGTATCTGCAATATAATGTCAAGTTTATACAAGATAACAGTCCATCAATTGAAAATCCGATGTACTTCATATATAAGCAGTTTATAAATTCTCTAAAGTTTCAGGACTGTTCGGTTTAGTTATATTTCATATTGTACGTTCTACATTTCAGGATATGTACGAGTTCTTAATGGACATGCTTGATGAGAGGGGCGTTGACGACATCTTTATCACCAACATGGTGGACTTCAGCACAACCTACGAGCACGACCTCTATGTTAACTTCCTCGCCGATATGAAGGATTTCATCGAGGATAAATAAACAATTTTTTGTCAACAACATCTTAGAAGAGAGATACTGTAAAAAAACAACAACATATTTTCAATAAAGTGATTAAAGTTAAAGGATGTTACATTAGTTACATGTATTTTGTAGCTTTTTGGATAATACAGTAAGTTGGCAAGACACAGAAAGTTGCTGGGATAGACTAGACTTGGTATTGAGGTTGATGAAAAAATTATTTATGACTTATTTTATAGATTATGTAAGAGACCTTGTTGGCAGTATTTTGTAAACGTCTACAGTCAAGTAAAATACTGGTAGTGGAAGTTTTATTGAAAGATAATCATTGCTTCATGTCATAGGCTTTTACCCTTCACATCTAAGTTAATAAAGGAAAATAGGCTTCATTCATTTCATTGCATTTTTTATCACCAGATCTTAATGGTGTTCGATGAACCAGCATTGTTTCATTTTCAGTATATTTGATAAAATTACAGACTTTACTTTTTCCTATAATTCTTGCCAATTAATGTATCTCATCGATTACTAAAGAAATGTGTTCCCTTAAAAAATGTTATCCACACTCCAAGAAAATTGCAAGTCCCCCACCCTCTCAGGAAACCCTCACAACACCAATCAGTTTTTGTCTTCTATCTAAATTGCCATAATCAGTTTTTACTTTCATCATTTATGTCATTATGAAGTCAGCCTTTGTAAGAAATTAAGATCTACAAACTGTTTTTTTATAGAAAACTAGTGTCGAATTGTACTTGCCATATGTGTACAGTAAGATTGGATAATTTTTCAGTTCCAAATGAACATGATAGATTAGTTTTCTGTTCAATACACATTGACTTGTCTATGTAAGATAGTTTATGTGCTTGCAATAAACTGTACAGTTTTATGAGAACTTGTTTTCATATCTTGATTTATCCTCTAATAATCTGTTTTAAAGTGAGAGTCAAATGGTTTCAGCTTATCATGTTATTGAGTTTACTATAAAAAGCCATAATAATGCTGGTGGGCACATTGTTTCACGTTATTCATAACAATTTTTAAATGGTATGGAGTTTGAAAGAAAACCTAAAAACTTTTTTGATAAAATTTACAAGGTTGAAATAAAAAAAAATGTCAAAAGACCCAACATAATTTTTTTTGTAGAGGGGTGTATTGGTGAAATGGAAATTGTCTCCCTTGTTAGTTAATATCCGAGGCATTCCAAACAGTAGGTAGGTCCTTTCAGTTGAAATTCTTGGACTTTATCGCATCTTCCTTTGTAGTTATTGCAATAACAAACAGTGAAATTTCTTGCTTTTGCATAAATATTAGCTTAATAAAAAACCATTTAAATATTTAGAGATTTGTTATCTCAAAAAGAAAAAGGAAGTGTCTGTTGATGATAGTTAACCTGGGTATCACAAGAAAGGCAGAAAAGTCAACCTACACTCCAAAGAGCACAAGCATAAAATCCGAGTAAAACAAATGAAAGGACCTACTTGCATTTAGAGAATATTCAGGGGAGACTATTCATTAATGTCTCTTATTCAAACCTTGGACGTCTTGTATGGCAGTCCACTGATCTACTGACTACACCACTGATGTTTATATGCTAAATCTGTGTAGTTTTGTAATAAATTGTGAGGCAATTTTAACAATTCAAAAGAACCTCTTTTAAAATTATGCAAAGTTTCAACCTGAGCATATTAGACGATTCTGATTAAAATAAGGGGTCTATCGTTGTTGTTTTGAACCAATTTAATGTACATTCATTTCTAGGGATAGTATTGCTTTAAAATGTAAAGGTATTTCTATTTGTTGCAGCAATGCCTTAAGAGAAAATTACTTTCAACAAGACAGAATCACTGGACCTGGTAGTGCAATTGGTAGATTGTTGGCTCCAGGTACGGGAGGCCACAGGTTCGATCCCGACCGCGATATAGCAAAGTCGTAAAAAATAGTAGTGGCATAACTCCTTTGCTAACGCTCAAGCAAATATAAGGGTAGTTCCATAACTGGTTGGCCCGGTGTCAGGATAATATGACTGGGTGTAGCATCATGCCAGGTGTTCAAGGCATGCTATATACAGTGAAGACAGCACTATATCTTATGGAAGGGGATATCCACCAATATTCAATTTCTAATTTGCAAATTGCAACACTGCATATGCTATTTGTTTTGCACAATCATGTTCGTTTTTAGATGTATCTTAGTTCACATTTCACGTATACAATTTGGAAATACAAATCTCAAGTCACAATTATATCAAGTCTCAAATGTCTTACAATTTCCAAATCTCAAAAGTCATAATTCTCAAATTACTAATGTACAAGTTAAGAATTGACAAGAATCAGACGCTAGGTGGCGGAACCACATAAATATAGACGTCACTAAGCAAAAAATAGAAAAGAATATCATAAGTTTAAAATAGAACGGAATCATTAATGATTCTTTAAAGGAGATACAATAGAAAACAACCAAATTTATTTGGCGTCAAATTGAGCACCCAAAGTAGTTTTTAATGTATATATTAAAACTCCTTAAGTAATTTTTCCATATAGGTCTTTGTTTTCTTAAAACTACTTTCAATCCAATTTAATATACGTATCGGACGTCTCATTTACATTCGGATTTGTTTACAATGCATTGGAATTGAACTACATCAACAGGCGTACGTGATGTAGTTAGTATGCTTTCCAAAGAGTCAGGTGCCCATGTAGCTCAGTTGCTAGAGCACCTACCTCAAAAGCAGAAGGTCTTGGGCTCGACCCCGCCCTCAGTTATGGAATTTTTCCAGCTTATTTTAGTGGCGTCAGAAGGGGTTCTTCAGAGAACCCTGTGAAGCAGGAACAGGCTAGGTACTGGTGGTTCTGTCTTGTTGATGCCTGGCTAAAAATAAGGAAGGTTAAAAGCTCTCTGCCTATGTAGACCAGGTAGTAGAGCACCTGATTACAGAGGTCTTGGGTTCGAACTCAATACGGGTAATAGATTTTATTTGCCAGCTCAGATGGGTCCGATTCTGTCTGTAAGAAACTCACAACTTGAAAGGACACACAAACGCAGACCAGTTTAAGCGGTACATTCTATTTATAGATGGACACTCATGTGTTAGAAGCGCCCCCTTGCGTCCTCATGTTAAACTGGTGTTATGCAGTGTACATTTTACAGTAGATTTGAGCCTCTTGATTAGTAACTTATATATTACATTCTAGAAATGTATAGTCATGATTTTAGCCCCGCAACTTGTATGTGCGGGAAATGTGAAATTGTTCAAATGTAATGTTGAAATTTGAACATTTTCATGTGATATATAAAAGTTAGGATGTAATAAGATAGCAGTATTTAACATGTGCGGTGTTGCAATTTACAAATTTACATTTGAAGTGACAAATCGGTGTATTGAAAGTTAGAAATAGTAATTAGAATATTGGCGGATATCCCCTTCCATAATATCTGCTTCAAGTGGACACTGTCTCCAGATAACTGAAATACTGATGGTAGGACAATAAACCCAATAAATAAAAGACAGAATCCCAAAAAATATTTTTAATATATATATAATCGTACAAGAATATAATAGCATCAGGCAATATTGTGTAAAAAAAAACAAAATGAACATTCACATGAATTTATACCATAGCAACATTTCGATTATCTACAAAAAAATAAAGTGCAAACAAGAAACACTGAAATAATTTTCTTTGTTTCTTATCAAAATGGATGTAAAATTATGAAAACAAGTCTTGCAGATGTTAAAAAAAAAAGCCTTAACTGTTCACCTTATGGTGGTTTCCAACAGTTTGGACCAAAATTTAATGACGACCAAAATTTAATTTTTTAGATAGCCAAATAAGTCATTGTTATTTGAAAAGTTCCTGCAAAATGCTGTTCATTGATGTCCTAGATCTGTGTGAACAGTCAGTACTCGTGATTGCAAACTGGTATTTCCTATCTGAACCATGCTGCAGAGAAAACTATTTTTAAACTTAGAAAAGCACGTGACCACTTACTTTTGATATCACGTTATGTAGTCATCCGGGTAGATCACTCTGATGTCGATTATCTTTTTTTAGCAGGGACCACTATCGAGCATTTTAAAGAGTTGGAAAGAATACACAATACCATTTTTGAGTGTGATTAGTGCTGTCTAACAATTCAGTTAGTGTTCTAAATCATATTTATTAAGACTAAGGTATGGATCTATACAAAAATGATGCCACATTCCCTAAGGCAGTGGTTTGATACCGATATGTGTATTTTATATTGGCAAATTGTGGTTGGATACTGCTATATGATTTTAATATTGTCCGATACAACCTTTAAACCTATTTTCTCGAGTAAGCATCTATCACGTCACTGAATTTTATTTGAAAAGTTAAGTTGGCGATTTTCAACCTTTTAATCAAACAATTCCTTTTTTGAGGGGAACATTGTCTTGAAATGCTTTTAAAGTGTAAGCATCATTTAAATTGATATTAGCATATGATATTATGGTGGGGTAAAAAGGCACCTCATTTACAGTCACGTGAACTGTTAAAGATCAATCATCCACTTAAACATATATTGTATAGTAGATGTCAATGTGACATTTTATTTTTGGGGTTTGTTAAGGTTGAATATATCAACAATTAAATAAGTGTGCGTTAAGTAATAACATTTTACCAAATTTGGGTTTATTAATTGATCAAATGAATTATCCAAGTGAAGTTCCTCAGCGTGTATATAGACAAAGAAAACAAACTCTATAGCACATTAGTTAGGAAATAATAAACATGTGTAGTAAATGAATTATACCAAAGGTTACCATCAATATTAAATGATTGCAAAAGTGTAAAACATAAAAATAAACTTATTTTTATAAATGTTTAAACTTGAAAAATAAAATAAAGGTATTGTACATTGTTATTTGAACACACTTCTATTAATTATAAACATGCTTTTATTAGAAAGAACGAAAACATCTTTTTTTAAACATTTTAGACTATTTAGGCTGCGATTTTGTAAATAAAGTGACATATTTATATATGGTGTCATAAATGCTGATGTACTTAATGTAGACTTAATTTGCACACTGTATTCTCTTAGATAAAAATTCTGTACATACAATGTAAGTATTTATTATGAATCTTAACTAAAAATATGCCGATAAAAATCTAGTAATTCTATTTTGCAGTTTTCAAATACACCCTGAAATTTCACATAAAAAAGCATATACATTGCCCTTTTTAATAAGAATATATGAAAAAAATCCTATGAGCATTGCAAAATATACTGAACTCCGATAAGGCACAGAACAAAGGTACTTCACATGCAAGCCAAGTGAAAAGTAAGAACAAAATTGTGATGAGTCATTTAACGAAAAGAGCAAACCAGACAGTTACCGCCTTGGAACTGTCAGTCGGCAATATGGACCGACTGGGGTGCTTAAACCAGTTTTACAGAGCTCTAACCTCGCACTTTCTGACGAGTTTCTCAATTGCAAGCAATGAAAAGAAAAATGATCTATTTGAATACAAAATGTCCAAGTGCTGATGTTTTCTTTCATAAGTTATGGCAAAAATATGGCGTGACGTCATTGAAAAAAAATGTCCACATAGTGTTTAGAAAAGAATATGGTATTATTTCGATACAATACAAGGCTTAATATGGTAATAGCTATATATAAATGAAACTATTTAATAAAGGAGGTGTCAACAGTTTGGGCCAATTTTCCCCGTCCAGCAATCAAATAAATTATTGTTAGCTCAGAAGATATGCTGTTTATACATGTCACACATCTATGTGGAAAATGAAGCACAACACCTCATTTGTAATTAGAAACATCTATATCTTATATAAGTCATGCTGGACAGTAAGCTATTTCCAAGCGTTATACCATAATCCAGGTAATCCGTTCTGATGTCGACATCAATACCTACTTTTAGAAGAAATCCATGTGTTTTTTTTATAGCTTATGAAAGAATGCATCATCAAACCAGTTTACATAACGTTTTGTAATGTCTTACTAAGGTAGTGTTTAGAAAACCATTCTTACTTAGACTTAACTTTTGAGTTAATGCAGAAATTAAATCTAAATGCTCCAAAACAGAGGAAGACAAGATATTTTTTATATAGACAAACTGTGGTATACCAGTGTTATCACATTGTTTGCATCATTTTTTCTCTAAACAATCAAACAATTATGCACATGTGGATCTTATTTCTATTAAATTAAATAAAAGCATGTATATGGTTTTAAAATGTTTACTGAAAAAAAAATATAAAAAAAATGGGAAAGTTTTCTCTAAACAAAAATAATATTACAAAAATGAAGCTTGTAAGAATGGTATAGTTACCTTTACACAGTTTCAAAGAGGAAATTGAAACAAGAAAAAAAATAACAAAAACAACAACAAAAACCAATCATAAGAAAAAAATCAAATTATTTTTTTTTTTTTAAACATACAGGTGTCATTTTTATTTTAGAAGTTTTACTAGCTTAGCAAAATTTCTTTAAAAAATTTCAAACAAGAGCCATCAATGTGCGCTTAGAGCTGACCAGTCAGAATCTGCCCTAATAAGAGAACATGTAATCGACTTATCATACAATAATTAGTCTATGGTCACATGTCTATGATCACTTTGGTCACTTAAAAAGCAATTACTTCCTGATAAATAATTAACAATAACAATAGCTTAATATTTAAGAATAGTAGCACCCAGAGCCCAAGATCTGGTAAGTAAATCTGCGAAGCAATCCATGGGTATAAATGTGCTTCACGTTTAATGATGTGGCATATGGGTAAAGCACTTGGGTGATCCGAAACCTCGTGACATTTTTCTCTATGTTTTTTTTCTTTCTCCAATCTTTTAAATGACCCAATGATTATAAAATTGGCCCAATGTTTTCAGAAGTGACGGGGCAAATTGGTCCACTGCTTTGAAGTTCTAGGAGAAACACTGTATATATATATCCCATAATTTTTAATCAAACTTAATATTGTTGAAACTTGCCATGACAGTGGATTCTAAAACTGTCAATGGAGTCTGTTTATATCAACCAAGATTTACAGAACATGGTCAATGATTGAGCAAAAGTAAACATACCATATGAGAGTACTTTGACCTTCAAGGCTGGAAAACTTTACATTTCAATGACTTGTAACCTGGACAAAAATGACTTGTCCGAAAATTTGCTCTGTTTTCAATTAACAAACACAACAACACATATGTCTAAAACTACATCGACAACTTATAAACAAGGTATAACAACAAGTTGTTTCTTTTATATTTTGTCAAGAAGCGTTTATGTATGGCGCATAGTGATTGGCTGTATTGGACAGGTGCGTGTTAGTGTACATGTACAGCATTTATGTGTTGTTGGTTGATAAATGCTCCTGGCGTGAAATTATTGTCTTCATCGTTAACTAGAAACTGTTGTTTATTTGTCACTTGTCCGACTGCTGATTTATGACTTATCCTGGACTAATTTAATGATCAATGAACTGTATCCCTAAACTGAATATTGATTTGTCTGGGATGTCAGGCTATCTTATTTTTCCAGCCCTAGACCAGGCATGAATAGAAAACACTCAAAATAAAAAGTGGAGTGGAGGGAGTTTGAGTCATATGTCACATGAGACAAATGTCACATTAAGGAGTTTCTAATGAGTAAGATCAATACAAAAATTGGAAGAGAAATAAAGAAATAACAGATAAAGAATGAAATCTCGGCACACCCGCGACCATCACTTGCAGCTCTTGGCAGGTAAATAAGGGCCCTATAATCTCAATGAAGGTCAATGTTGCTGCATGCGCTGTTGTTGTTTTATAATCTTCCGCTGAATAATCATGGCAGTGGCCTGTAGTTCCGGATCAGGGAAGATCTCCAGAGCCTGTAAAACATGGGCTTGACCCTCCTCGTACCGCTTTTGTTGGCAACACAGTCTGAAGTTACAGGATTACATTAATGTTGATAGGTAACAAGATCATTGGGGTTTTTTACATATCATACAGTTACAATCATGGTCATTATACAGTGTCCAGTTATTGGCACCGCTCTGGAGGACGATGCTTCTTATGGAATACAATTATTACGCAGGCAATTACAACTGTGCGGTGAGACCTTTTTGTGGGAAAGGAATCCAGTATTCTGAGGTTAAAAGTGTAGCTTGCAGAATAGAGTAGCAGGCATTAATAGGAATTTCCAGCTGTTCGGTAAGGTCTTGTGTAAGAAAAGAAAACTGCATATGCCAAGTCCACAATGCAGCTTGCAATAACAAATGGAGGTAGCAGACAACAAGGATGAAAGAAAAGTAGCCGATAGTCCAGTTTCCTAGCAGAATTTGCTGTTACTTTCACACAATGATGAACAGACAATGTAAGACCTCTTGAAAGAAAAAAAGGGTATATAAAACAAAAGTATGCAAGTACCTTCCATTTTCAACCAATTCATTGTACTTGTGTTGTTCTTCTTCTGATAGTGAATGAAAATCTGCAAAAGAAGCAAGTTTGGAAATGAATAATGGGCATCATCTGCAGCTCATACAGTTGCTGGCAAATTTAACAAATGTAGAAAATCAATCTCAACAATGTGAAAGATCAACTTTGCTTACACAAGAGACATCTGACTCAAAATTAATCACTAAAATGGCAATGAGCAGAACACAAATAGAAAATTCTTGCTCATATAGGTCAGATTATCAGATTATTGACAGATGTCTCTAAACAAAATGGTGTTCAGGATCCTACATTGTAGACTAGTCCAGTCAGTCTGCTGATGAAGTCTTTAGTAGGAAGATAAAATCCCTAGGTACGCTTTCCTCAACACTTGTGTGAGATTAAACTGAGAATAACCACTGGAACCGTAGACAGTCCATACAGTTAAAACTTTCATAGGAAGTCTCATAATGATTGAAACACGATATAAATCAATATGAGCTTAAAGGAACAAAGAATAGATAATTATAGTAATACCTAGTTCCTCCTCCTCCTCTTCACTACCAGTCTCTTCCTCTTCTTCCTCAGCCTCTTCCCCCTCTTGCATATCCTCTCCATGACCATTCTCATTCTGTTCATCTTCAACCTCATGCTCAACACTTCTACTACCATTCAGCTCAACTCCATGCCCATCTTCACCATCCATATGATCAAGATCTACATGCATACTTTCCTCCCTCTGTCTTCTTACCTCACCATTTTCTGAGCTGACATTACCATCTATCCGACGAATACCACCAATATCACCATTATCAATAACACGGCTCCTATTCCCTGCATTTAAACAACTCCTGTTTGCTTCGTTCTGCATCAAATCCTCTTCCTCCTTCAACTCATCATCATCCATTTCAAGTTCTTCTGCTGCTCTTGATATAATCTGTGAATTTTCTTTCTTTTCTACTTCGCCGTCTGCTTCACCTCCCACCTTAAGCACTCCAGCAGCTCTTGACGCATTTTCCAGCTTCTCATCATCACTATTCTCATCATCTTCCTCACCATCATCATCATCACCATCCAATTCCTCCACAACATCGCCATCATTCTCTTCATCTTCATCTGAACTCTCCAACACATTCCTGCGGGCAGAAATGGATTTCCTTACTGGTCTTCTCATTATTGGACTCTCAGTTTCTGTATCGTTCATTTCCTGCACGTTCTGACAAAGGCTCTTTTCTAACAGTCCTCTCATATCATTTCCCATTTCTTCCTCTATTTCAGACTCACTCATTGAATCTTCAATAATCACAGAATCTTCTATCACACCATCGTCAAAAGCACTATCATCAATGTTCTCATCTACACTATTACTGTTGTTACTATGACGGCCACGTCCTAAGGAACCTTCAGGCGTATCTTGGACATTTGTTTTGAAATTATTTCTACTGATATTGTCCAGGGGTGAATCCTGCACTAGTATGTTGGACCGTCCTCCAAAACTGCTGGCCGAACCAACTGACGTAGCAGATTGGTTGGGTTCTTCGCTAACATTAGGAGTTGACACTTCTAGAGGTTCTCTCTGAAAATTTAAAAAAATAAAAAAATAAAAAATAAAAAAACAAAGCTCATTTACAGCTTCTGAAAGGCAAACTTCCTTTAATTAAAAAACAACAACCCCCACCCCTCCCCCCTAAAAAAAGGAAAAAAATAAAAGAATATATCAGTTAAGAAATAAAATCTTAGCTCTGGAATGAAGGAACTAGAGTTTAAAACCTCACCATATGCTAAGAGCAATGATTGCATGGAAGTCTGTTGGAGATGCATTTAACTTTAAATGTTTTTGTGTGTGTAATATATGGTACATTACAGTATGTCCATCTGGTCTGAGATTGTCTCTCTGAACATCTAGGTTTCGGCGCTAATGATACTTATGATAGCTGGAGGCAGGGTTTATCCAGGACAATGGAAAATTGTGGATCATTTATAATACCAGAATGATTTACATAAATCATTTATCGAAAAGCATGTTGTGAACATTTGAGACTATACTTTGACATGGCTGCAGTTCAGAAAAAACTTTTGATAAGCTTTACACATGCACAATAAATAGACAGCAGAAAGCTTAGAAGAAGACTTTGAAATGCATGGGATCAAACTCTGAACCTCTACCATTTGTGGCAAGCCATTAACCACTGCCAAGGTGTGTATGAGTGTAAGCTGTAAATGAAGACATAAATACCTATACATATATTTTTTATAGATAGTTTCCATGTGACGTCTTATGCACTGATAAGACAGTTTAAGGCAGCCATCTTTGAAGGGAGAAGATAATGCAGGCCGAAATCTGGAAATATGTGTTGTATTAAACTCACCACTGTGTTGTTTTTCAGACTATTTTTCTGAATTATATCAAATTTAACAGCATTTATGAAGTATTTTAAATATCAAAACTAAATTTTGGTAGTTTAAAAGGTTAAAAAAAAAAACAACCAAAAAGACACACTGTTCATTTTGTTTTAAGCCAATAAGTTTATTTATACCGTGTATTATTTCTTAGTGTATTTATCAATTTTGAAAATATTGTATTCTAAAAATGTGAATTTTAAAAGCTTTCCAATGGTGCATAGCTTTTAATTTTTAGACCACAAATTACAAGAAAATAAAATTCATGCTTCTATACAAATCATCTGAAGTTGCCATCAAAGATGGCTACCAAGATAAGGGATCTTCATTGATGTGGGAACTATCTATTAAACCTCACTGCCAGTTATGGACATAAAGGGACATTGAGCTCATTATTGGTGGAGGAAAACCTTAGACAACAGTCTGGGTAGAACCACTGGCAGACCAAAGTATAGCTGGATGACCTTCCCACATGGGAAGGAATGGGAGGCACTGGGTTCATTACTAGCCCATGCATACAGAAGTCATTAAAAATGCTAGAGGTATTGGAGGAATAACTAAAGTAGAGGCATAGCTTCCTTGTTAATGCTCAAGCAAATATAAGAGTAGTTCCATGACTGGTCAGTCTCCACATTACTGAAATAATGTTGGTTGGACAATTAACCCAAAAACAAATTAAACGACAATTTGACTAATTAAAAGTAGACAAAATATGACCTGCATTAAAATAATTTTTTGCCTTCAAATTAAAAAATCCAGATCAAGAGTTCTTCATTTATGTTTATCTTCATTTCTTTCTTTTTTCTTCTTATTTTTTTTAAATTGTCTCTTACCTTTACGATGACTGGTGAGGTGAGGTCAATCATATGAGTATCAAAACTGGTAGGTTCTTTCTTCACCTGTACGGGGCTTTGTCCAAGTTCCCTTGGCTCTTGTTTGATGTTTATGGGCTCTTGTTTGATGTTTGTGGGTTCTTGTTTGATGTTTCTGGCCGGTGATTCCATTTGTGTAAGGTCTACTGTGGCTGGAGATGTGTTAACTGAAAGAGTTATTATGTGAAATCAAACATGTGCCAATAAGTGAAGTCAACTTTAGCTACATACAGTTATGATTGGTGCAGGAATTAAAATGTTTTGCATCTTTCATCTATAAGTAAATATATTGGAATCTGATGTCAATGGTCCGAAGTTCAAACACAACAACTAACGTGAAGATGTTACTCCTCAGGCAAGACTATTTACTGTCAACTTACTGCAGACTGTCATATAAGTCTTCAACTTAGGTCACACAAAAAATGAGCAAATGAAATTAATAGGTGTTGTCACTAAATAAGTTTGGGTTATGTTAACATTATAGTTAAGGGGATGCTACTCATAATGACTTATGGGTGTTAGTTGATTAGTTGTTTCCCTTACTTTAGCAGACATGAAGAAAGTGCACTAGTAGTAATTTACCCCTTTATTTTAGGAGTAGCTAGGTTTGTGTGTATTTATAACATGTATTTTGTTGACCTCTAGCCTGAGCAGTAATTGGTAGTATTTTATTTTGGGGGACAATCAAAGACAAGGGTTTTTCCCTTGCATAAATTGAAAGGTTCTCCAACTGTAAAATACGAGCCTGCTTATATCAAGTTAACAGACAACAAAATCAGTGTTACTTGGTTTATCATTTTCCAACTCCTGGTCATCTTCATTCGCATCTGCCTCTTCATCCCCATCCCCATCTTCGATCACAGTCACTCCCCTTTCTTGTTGTTCTCTTTCCCTCTTCACCTGATCTTCAAGCTCCTGTTGTAGCATGGGCTTGGGGAAGTTCCAGTTGGTAAATTGGTTTCTATGGTTACCGAGCCCAGCAATGGCACCAGTTGAGACACCAGGAGCCTTCCCAAGTCTCTCTTCCAGGGTACCAGCCTGGCTAGATTCCATTCTTAGTAATTCCTGGGCCTTTTGAACCTGAAACAAGAAGCAACTGAAATTGATACATGCAGCAGAAGATGCAATGACCTTAAGAATCGCATATGCAATGGTGAAAAGGAAATTGTCTCCCTTGTTAGTTAATATCTGAGGTATTCAAAACAGTAGGTAGGTCCTGTTAGTTGGAATTCTTAGACTTTACTGCCTGATCTTTTGTAGATATTGCAAATAGAAACATTAAAATTTCTTACTTTCGCATAAATATAAGCTTAAAATCCAATTAAATACTAGATATATGTTCTTTAAAATAATGTTTACTTAACCCCAATGGGATTTATTGTTTTTATGCCTGATTATAGACAGTTTGAATTATCACTTGTGTCGAACATTTAAAGAATATAATGAGTGTCAACAGATCCAATTTATTCACTGATAAATAACCTATGTTTAACATATTTACTCTCACAATTTATTTAAAGCTGGTAGAAATATTCCAGTTTAGTTACTTTTCTGCAAAATGTACAAAAATTTGTCTTAAAAACATTTATTGTTTGTTGGGTTTTATCATCCCACCAACAGTTATCTGGAGATAGTGTCCACTTGAGGCAGATATAGTGCTGCCTTCACTGTGTATAGCATGCTGTGAACACCTGGCACGATACACACCCAATCACATTATCCCGACACTGGGCCCATTAGTCGGTGGAACTACCCATATATCTGCTTGAGCGTTAGCAAGAGAGCTATACTACTACCGTTTTAACGATTTTATTATGTTGTGGCCTGGAATTGCGCTACCAAGCCCAGGGTGTGTTTTAATTAAGACAAACCCATTTGACAATGTGCGACAAATCAATATCCATTTAGTATTTCTTGATTCAACATCAGACACTACAGGTTACATATACACTTGCATGTTTTGCCAGTACTGACTTTTGTTTAAATGTATCTAAGAAATGTTTGGTTTGCACTACAAAGGGATGAGCAAGTGCTCGTCTGTTCTGGGAAAATGACAGGCAACCATTTGAATGCCTAGCAAAATACTAAGGTGGGTGTTCATCAGCACTGAAAAAATGGGCGAGCTTTTGTCTGGTTGAGTATTGTCAGGAATTTGGTAATAAATAGTGTAGCCGGGTAACAGTGAGAGAAAGTGTAAGTGGTCTGGTTAGCTCAGTCAGTAGAGCATGCGCCCTGATAGTGAAGGGTCCTTGGTTTGAGTCCCCGACTGGCTGCATATTTTTCTCCCTATGTTACAATGGTGCCCAACGTGAATGATCCACAGTCGTTATGGTTCAAGTGCTTGAGAGTTAAATGTAAAGCATATAGTCTGTGTAAGCAGTCAGGTTAGCTCAGTTGGTAGAACATTCGACCTGTTAGTAAAGGGTCCCAGGAATCGAGTCCCCGACTGGCTGCACATTTTTCTCCCTATGTTACAATGATCCCCAACATAAACGACTCTCCCTATGTTACAATGACCCCCAACGTGAATGACCCACAGTCGTTATGGTTTAGGTGCTTGAGAGTTAAATGTAAAGCATATAGTCTGTGTACGCAGTCAGGTTAGCTCAGTTGGTAGAACATTCGACCTGTTAGTGAAGGGTCCCAGGAATCGAGTCCCAGACTGGCTGCACATTGTTCTCCCTATGTTACAATGATCCCCAACGTAAACGACTAGCCATTTTTACGGTACAAGTGCTTTAAGAGTTGCATATAAAGCATGTAGTCTGGAAATTTAAAAACAAATTTAGCTGCCCAGGGTGTATTAAGCCAGGTGATAGGGAAAGAATGTGTAAGCGGTCCAGTTGGCTCAGTTGGTAGAGCATTCGCCCTATTAGTGAAAGGTCAAGGGTTTAAGTCCATGACTGGCTGCACATTTTTCTCCCTATGTTAAATAGCCTTGCCCAAAATTTATATCTTGTGTCGGATCTGAGCTTCAATTCTGAGTCCAACACCTTGCTAGCCAACCAGAAATGCTTCCTGTTCATAATCACTCATAGAAACCTACTCTGTGTAGGATGTAGTCATTGTCTGGTCCCTGCTGCTCGCTCTCCTCCTCCTCATCTTGCTGATCCCCACCCTCTGACCCCTGAGTGAACATAAGGTCATGGTCACTGAGTCCAAACATTTCTGAAATATTATATATAGCATGTATTTTTTTAATATCTGTTTAAGTTTATTTGTTAAAGTTAAGTATAAGGATTGAAATGGGGTTCACAGAAATGGAAATTGTCTCCCATGTTAGTTAATATCTGCGGTATTCCAAACAGTAGGTAGGTTCTTGGACTTAAGCGCCTGTTCTTTTGTAGATATTGCATTTACAAACAGTGAAAATTCTTACTTTTACAAAAATAGGCTTAAAAGTCATAAAATACTTATAGATGTGTTATTTAAAAAAGAAAATGGAAATGCTTGTTGATGGTAAACCTGGGTATCTCAATAAAGGTAGAATAATAAACATGTACTCCATAGAGCACATGCATAAAAACCAAATTAAACAAATTAAAGGACCTACTGGCATTTAGGGATTATTAATTATTATTAAGTTTTCTATTCTAAGCATTTTCCTTTTCTTTTTAACAAATACAACAACTCCATTACATGTTATGGTGCCTTAAATATTCCAACATGGTCCACTAGGTGAACCATGCTTTGGAGTTATTTTTTTAACTCCGTTTACAGTATATATCAGGTGGATTTGATGGTGGCTTTAATTTTCAATCTCCAATTATATTTCAAGTTGATGTAATGGGGATATATGTTATGATTATTGGGTTTATCATCCCACCAACAGTACTTCAATTATCTGGAGACAGTGTCCACTTGAAGCAGATATATTGCTGCCTTCACTGTGTATAACATGTCGTGAACACCTGGCAAGATACCACACACAGTCACATAATCCTGACACCGGGCCAACCAGTCATGGAATTACCCTTATATTTGCTTGGCAAGGGAGCTATACCTCTACCATTTTTAATGAAGGGTATGTCGTGGCCTGGAATCGAACCCGAGGCCTCTCGTACCTGGAGCCGATGCTCTACTGATTGTGCTACCAGGTCCGGTAGCATTCTCACATAGTACTGAATAAAATAAATTAACATTTTATAAGAAATAATTAAATCATATGCTGCATGTTACATAATGGTAATTGAAAAATAATACATTTTTTATACTTTAAAATGCAAATGCAGGTAACAAATTTCAAGTACTTTGTTTTGAGTTGAAGATAATAACACGTATATTCTGTTTTGGTAATGTTACTAATAAACAGTATGGGATTTAACATACGCATGATCACCATAATAGGACATAAGGTCGCTTATGCCAGTGAAAATAAAGATTATAAATTAACAACTATTTCATAAAATACAAATATAACAAACATAACCAGAGGTTCTATGATAAGCTATATAATAGAATGTTATATAACAAAATCCTGATATCCTGTAGATGATACTTAACTGGATCAGTGTGTTGTAACGTTACAATAGTAGATCATCCCTTTCATGACTTATTATAGAAAACCGAGCTGTGACAATTGTACTGTCAGTGTCACAGATATTCAAGAGGTCAATAAAGATGATGATGATAAGTTGCTAGTTTAAGGAGGATTAGCACACCCTCTGGACTGTTTATTGTGACCCCACTATGCATATACGTGAACTCTCCCAGTTTGGGAGGGAGACTTCCACTTTTAAGGTTCAAAATTACTTGAAAATGATGTTTTTTTTACACATTTTCAGAAATTTCCCTATTTGGAAACAGATAACTTCCTTCTTTGTTTACGTAAAAAACAACAAATCTCCCACTTTGCAAGTGAAAATCTCCCACTTTGGCCTCAGAAAAAGTTTACATGTATGACTGTGATGCCCTTATACAGATTACCAGTATTGAACCAAGGATTTAATTTTTCAGATTTTATAAAAAATGATGCGATTGTTTGCCAAAGTAAGGTAAAAAAAGTATGCCTACTTCATATAAAATGAGTAAACCTTGCTGTTTTTAAAAGGTGTAATAGTGACTGTTGTTGCTGAAAAGTCTTTCATATATTGTTCACCTAAGTTTGAGATGCGGCCATTTGATAAATGTTTTTTAATGGAAGGTGCAAATGGGTACCAAACATGCAATTTTTTTTCTTAAAATGAAGAGTTCATTTGTTTGGAATCATATATTTTAACATATATATAACGCAAATGAAAGGTAAAGCACTGAGGAAGACTTAAATTTGCAAATATACTGAACTTTCTTTCTAAATAAATGATTCATTCATTGTTACCGCAGTGCAAGTTTGTTTTTTTGTTGTTTGTGGTCTAAAGACTTCGACCTTAATTTATGAGTTTACATGTATTATTTCTACCTTTCTTCACATATTTCAACAAGACATATACAAGGAAATTGACTGCTCTTCTGAACAATAACAAAGGAACAGAAGACAAAATCACCAAAAGATCAAACACAACATGATCCTATTTTTTCAATTTAGTACAAAACAAAGACAACAGTGCAATTTGCTTCTTTAGTTTTGAAACTATGGCATATTAAGAAACAAGTTTAATTTAGTGTTACATAACCTAAACAACAAATTAATTTAGTGTTGTTGACCCTAATCACCGGGTAGCCTAGGCTGGGAAGACTCTGACCATTGGGTGGTGATGGGTGGGTGAGGGTTCATGGGTATTTGAAAAATTACCTGGAGTTTTTCTCAGGTAAGCAAAGAAAACTGTTTGTATCACCTGATCATATTATGACATCACATTACGTCATACACCCAAGCCAAAGAAAACCAACACAGAAGGTATCTACAGAGTATTGATTGTATATGACCTCAGTCCAGAAATAATACAAATACAGGCTTAATCTTGTCCATCGGCTTTGCTGGATTATCCCTAGAATGTTATTTCTGCACCTGCCAGATAATCCACTGACCTGATACATAATCCCCTATCCCATATAAACAACAGCTACCAAATAATCCAGTATCAAGCTTCCATGCAAAATGATTATGTAACTTGTACATACATGTATTACTGAAAGCCTTTTGATAAAAAAAACAAGTGGGCAAAAAGGTCTAATTCTTTTACATTATTTGAAGGGGATACTGCATTATTGCACTCAGAGCATGAGATATTACATATAGAGTATTTACGATTTAATACTTAAAGGTGTGGTGGAATTTGCTCTTTTATATATTTGAATAGGATAACATATTTTTGCTCTTAGCCTAGAATTGTATATTTAGTAGTTAGGATTTTTTGGAAGGGAATAAAAACGTGTTGTTTTTTCACTTAGACTGTCTATATAACCGATAGATAATATTATGAAGTCATTAGAAAGAAGATTATACATGCTTTTTCTTACTTAATGAGATTGTTTGTCAAGCATTTACATTCAATCGGATGGTTTTAATAGATGTTTTCTTCTTAACAATGCTGTTGTATGTACAGTATTTAGCAGTGGCAACATAACATCTTGTTTCTGAAAAGGGATGACTTAATGTAACATAATAAACCTTTAATTTAACAGCCTTTAAAGGTGACCTTGGGTCAATAAAAGGTGCAAATAACAGGTTGGCCAAATGGCTTCAAGGCTCAGACACACAATGTAGTTGTGTTGTTTTTTTTAAATCGCACCAACACAATTATGGTCATATTGGCGACATCCAGATAATTATTGGTGGAGGAAGACCCCAGATTTATGTCTGAGCAGAACCACCGGCACACCGCAGGTTAGCTGGAAAACCTTCCCACATGAAAGTTCTAGCGACTGTAACTGCTCCGTCATTGGCGCCCCCTTCACAATGCACATTTTTTTCTATTTTTACATTAATTACTTTCTATATATTGTTTTATTTTAAATGCAGGGTTTGTTCTCAGTCTATTCTTGTAATTTTTTCTTATCTTTCGTATTTAATATATTTTTTGTGCGTTTTGAAGTTTGAACCTTGTACATACTAATTTTTTATTTCAAAATTAGCCTAGGAAATACAATTCTCTACTTGCAACCTATCGAGAGTTGAGAGGCATTGAATTTAACTACAAAGAAAGGTACACATAAGATTTTAAAATAATTAGCAATAATTAATTTTACTAAAAATAATTAAATTTTGTTATCTAGGTTGACCAAAAAAAAAAAAATTTAAAAAAATGACAGCAAAGTTTTCAATGAATTTAACCTACATTAAGAATACAAAATGTTAATGCATTTTTTGGACCAGTTAAAGACTCCAAATGACAAAATCTACCATATAAAATCTGTCTAAATTACAACCATATAAGATCTGTCTAAATTACACTAAATATTGCGTATTTCAAGTATGGCCAGAAAATAAATTAGTATTCTCGCAATAAAATGAGGTACATTGGCGAAGGCAGGTCCTTCTAGTTGGAATTCTTGGACTTTATCGCCTGTTCTTCTGTAGCTACTGCACTTACAAACAGCAAGATTTCTTACTGCATAAACATAGGCTTAAAAAAATCCATACAAATACTCATGGAGATATGTTTTTTTAAAAAAGAAGATGAAAGTATTTGTTGATGACAGGTATCACAAGAAAGGCAGAAAAGTTTACAAACACTCCAAAGAGCAAAAACAGAAAAACCGAGTAAAACAAATGAAAGGACCTACTTGCATTTAGTGATCATTCAGGGGAGAGTATTAATTAATGTTTCTCATTTTACTCCCAACCTACCAAGAGAATAGAGAAATGCAATGTGTTCGTCCAGACTGGGGTCCGTAAGTCTCTGACCACTGTGGAGCTGCTCCAGCTGCTGCTGTGTAGACGAGGAGTGAGGGTCGTCCAATGTGAACAGTTCACGCAGCTCATATTTGCTGAAATACCTGCAGAAAAGAAAAGAATAAATAGTGATAAAACAAGTTAAACCAGCATCTACTGGTGGCAGAGATGTAAAATGGAAAACTGAGGGTTGTCCAACATGAGCATGTAACAAAACACAAGTCATATTACACGTTATAGCAGAAATACCTATGTGCAAGGATAAAAATAAATTCAAAACATGAATTCTTGCTTACTGTAATAAGCAAGATTTTTTTGTTTATTTTTGTCTTTAACAATTATTAAAACAGGACATCATAAGTAATAGAGGGCAGCTATTGAGGGTCATCCAATGTGAACAGTTCATACTTTTTCATATAGACATAGGTCATCATTAAACAATTTCAGGTAATCTTTTCAGGTAAAAATTTATTAGATTGAACAAATGTTTAGTCCAAACAGTCAGATAGAACCGATAAGTAATATTAATGTCTAAGCTCAACTTTCTGTTGAGGAAACAATAAGTGAAGGGTCATTTACAATGAGGAGTTGAGGCAACATATATTCGTGAAGTGCCTAGAAAAAGAAAATAAATAAATAAATAAAATCTCAATTTCTTATAGATGCTTGGGGACAAGAAAGTGCAATTAAAAT
This sequence comes from Sinonovacula constricta, assembly GCA_007844125.1. NCBI lineage: Eukaryota > Metazoa > Mollusca > Bivalvia > Cardiida > Solecurtidae > Sinonovacula > Sinonovacula constricta. Next base: position 20,159,041 of record CM017559.1, on the reverse strand, counting down.
GTTTTTAGAATGAATTCTTAATTTTACTATTGTTTTACTAACATTTTTGGTGAGGATTAAACTGGAAGATAACCAAGGGTTGTATGTTTTGTTTGATTTTGACATACATTGCAGCAACCATTTATGATCATAATAGCAACCTTCAGCTTTTTGGTGGAGGAAGACCCCAGACAAATGTCTAGGTAGAACCACTGGCACACTACAAGTCAGCTGGAAGACCTTCTCACATTGAGTCCTTCGGACCGAACGGGACTTGAAACCACGCGGAGAGAGGCTGGTGAGCAGACATTTCCGCCCACGGACGATTTGGCCTAGGACAGTTCGGCCTAGGACATTCCGGACTAGGACAGAGAGGCTAAGCAGGCAGAGGAGTTACAAATCGGTTACTCTACCACTAAGCCACGGCGCCTTCTGTATGTTTTGTTGATATCTTTCTAACAATCGTTTAATAATACTCACTTAAAAATATGGTTAATTTTGTAAGTCTTTTTGCCTGGTAGAGGAAAATTTTTTAACAGAACTGAAAGCTGAAGTACCTTGGGATAGCAATAAGGCAGCTTTGCTGATTGCAAAATGGCTGTTAGCAACTAAAGTGACAATTATTTATTATTAATTATTGTTATATCTGCAACATATGCATGAAGTAAATAGCATAATATTGCCTTACATGTAGTAAAACAAGAGCTACTTACAATAACACTCATTTTTTTGTACAAAATTGATATTCAACTTTCAGTATAAGATATAATCAAAAAGCAAAAGAGAGCTTCAAGTACAATCAACAATGTGGGTTATAATGAGAGACAAAAGTGTTATTTTACAAGCATATTTTACAAGGCTCCATACACTTATTGCTTAAAGTAATTTATATTGTTATATCAATATAATGGTCAAAAAATATATTTATATAATAAAAAGAAAAAAAGATTCATTCTTTCTTCAAAATTCTTTAAAATAATTATAAATAATAAAAATTATCAACCACAGTTTTGTCTATTCCATAGATGGGGTGGGGGTGGGGGGTGGGGTGGGGCTTTTTTCCTATTAGAAATCTATGTGAGGGGGCTTTTGTCCTACCTTTAAATTTATTGAGGGTTGGGGGGTTGTCCTATCTCTAAAAATGATGGGGGAGGGGGGGGCTTTTCTCCACTAAGTCATTTTTTAACGAGGGAGCTTTTGTCTGTCCTCCATCAATATTAGGCGGAATAGACTGTACGGGATTATTTGATTAAAAAAAAAAGAAGAAAAGAGTGTTAATCACATCAAACAAATCAGCTTTAATTAAACATGCAAAATATTGTTAATGTAACCATTTAAGCTTAAAATTAATTAATTAAAATACAAAAATCCTTTATCATCTAAAGAAAACACTTCAGATACCTTCTAAATGACACTTAACAGGGATGCTTTTTCAGGAGTCAATTAATTTCTTTGATTAAAGATAGGAAAAAGTCCATTCATCTAAAGAAAACACCTAAATGACACTTTAATTATTTTCCAATTAGGAAGAATTGGAATGAAACTGCAATAACCAACAATGACATGGAATGTTACATCATCTGTAGATAGAGAGATTAAAGATAACTGGTCCCCCCTTTGGCTGCCCTCTCCTCATTCTCACCATCACCTGCTACCCTCGGGCATTGCTTACCAGTTTCAGACATCTTAATTATGACATGTACATTCTTTTTTTTTCACCCAGACAACTGAAGTGACATTTGAATGTCTCCATCTGTTTAATCTCTAAAATTAAGTTGACAAAAGATCAGTTTCCCTATGAGGCTCTATGGCATGACCCTGAAATGATATGTATGCAGATTGGAAGATCGTGGGTTCAAACCCCGGCCGGGTCAAACCAAAGACTTTAAAATCGGTAGTAGTGGCTTCCCTTCTCGGTGCTAAAGGGACAGCATTTTGCCTGACTCGTCGGTGTCAGTATAATGGACCGATCGGGTTCAGTCCCTGGGCACCTCATAAGTGCCCCTGTGCTATAATGAAATGTCACTGCACAGTATCAGCAAAAATGCCGGCTAATTCAATCCCATTTCTATGTCACATAATGATTGCTTAGCCCCCTTTTATTCATAGCTCATCAATAATTTTGAAAATTCTCTTCAATTTGTTTGTTTTTTTGTTTTTTTTAAAGAGATGAAAGGATTTAATAAATGTATGTTCAACTTGGCATAACAGATTTAAGATGGTACCAGTCTACACATAAACCCTTAGTCATGCAGATTCTGCTAATGATTGTGAATGGTTTGTAAAGGCATAAAATGAAAATATGGTTGTGAATGGTTTGTAAAGGCGTAAAATGCAATATGGTTGTGATTGGTTTGTAAAGGCGTAAAATGGCATAAGGTTGTGAATGGTTTGTAAAGGTGTAAAATGGCATATACATGCAGAACAGGGGTTAAGAAAAGGTCTTTACTGCTTGCTACAACTTTATGTAATAATATATGTACGTAGAGACAAAAATTGTTTAACTTTTGAAAAGAGGCAATTAGCTGAAAATTTGAGAGTGTTTTTAGACAAAAATATAATTAATAAAGTTCCATCTGGAACAATTATTGTTTATTGGGTTTATCGTCCCACCAACATTATTTCAGTTATTTGGAGACGGTGTCCACTTGAAGCAGACATAGTGCTGCCTACACTGTGTATAGCATGCCGTGAACAATTGGCGTGATACCACACCCAGTCACATTATCCTGACACCGGGCCAACCAGTCGTGGAACTACCCTTATATTTGCTTGAGCGTTAGCAAGAAAGCTATACCACTACCATTTTTAATGACTTTGGTATGTAGCGGCCCGGGATCGAACCCAAGCCTCCCGTACCTGCAGCCGACGCTCTACCGGTTGCGCTACCAGGTCCGGTCTGGAACAATTACAACAGTGTGAAAATTAAACTGCCACTATTTAATGTGCATATTTTTTTTTTCAAGCCAAATAACGAACATGTTTAGCATTATTACATTCATATTATATTGAGTGTCTTGACTCTGACTTCTTTTTTTCACTGATATGTCTTTTTACTTTAATTTCAACACCACATTACTTTGCTTTTGAAAGATTTCACAATTCGAGTCGCAATTGGCTTACGCTGATTAAAGAAAAAATATTGAATAATTACCATTACTGTCTCCAATAACTGACCAGTAATTTTAAAAACATTAAAACAATTACCAACACCTATTGTTCGATACTTGTAAGCTTAAACATTGAAGCAAACTGAGATGGTCATAAATCAACTAAGTCAATTAAGTTGTCCCCAACAACGATTTGCTATCTTTTCCCTCACAGGCTACTAAAATTGTTGCTATAACTACTACTACTGCTACCTTTACTACTTATTATTCTACCACAAGCAAATAGATAGTACCCACATCAGTGAGGATCCCTCATCTTGGCAGCCATCATTGATGGCATCTTCAAGGGATTTTCAGATGAATTGTATAGCAGAGTAAATTTTATTTTCTTGTGATATCTTCATTTGTTATTCAAAAATTAATATCTATACACCAATGGAAAGCTCTTGAAATTCATATTTTTAGAATACAATATTTATAAAATTGATAAATGCACAAAGAATTAAATAAAAGTAATGGCTCATCCTTAAACAAAATATAATTGGGTACCATTTTTGGTGGTACTTTTTTAACCTTTTCATCACTCAAAATATATTTTGGATATTTAAAATACTTCATAAAAGCTGTTAAATATGATACAAAATTCAGTAACATAGACAGAAAAATAAAAACACAGTGTGAGTTTAATACAGCACATATTTCCAGATTTCAGCCTAAATTAGCTTTTGCCTTCAAAGATGGTTGCCTTAAACTGTCTTATCAGTGCCTTTGACATCACATGGAAACTATCTTTTACTTGTCTAACATTGTGGGGACAACTAAATTGACATTCAATCGTCTGGATTTATTTCAATGTTTAAGTCTAGAAGCCAAATCTCAGACACATATGCCCTCTATCTTTAGACCAGTCTCCATATTTGACAGGCTTATGATACGCCATGACATATATATGATCTGGTAATTGATAATCAGGATTTTCAAGTCTGTCAATGTCTTGGTTTGGTTTGTTTATTTCAAAAAATATTTCCAAGGATTTTTTCCCAACCAATTTTATAGGTTTTCCTTGGTCACATTCCCAGTTATTGAGACTAGTATAATGTAGGTATAGGTGGGGGTGGGCTGACTAATGTGGATTTACTTGTTTACGTACATGTGCACTCGCCTGCTTTTGGAGGGAGACTCCTTCTTTTAATGTTCAAAATTACTTGAAAATGAGGAGTGTTATACACATTTTCAGAGATCTCCCTACTTCAAAACAGATAACTTCCTTTTGTTTATATGAAAATAACAAAGAAATTCTCCCATTTTGGCCTCAGAAAAAGTTTACAGGTATGTGTAAATGTTAAGCTTGAGCAATGTGCTTACCAATGAGCTGCTGATAAAATGGCTTCATAAATAAGTATCATAAAGCTATGTTTACATACCAGTTATCTCAGATCACTACTCAGACTTACTAGTTTTTTCAACAACAATTTCTATAAAAATATATATTTTCAAAGGCATTGTAGAATGATAAAGAAATGTAGGTTTGCAATATGTTTATGTTTATTGGATTTACCGTTCTACCAACAGTATTTCAGTTATCTGGAGACGATGTCCACTTGACGCAGATAGTGCTGCCTTCACTGTGTATAGCATGCTGTGAACACTGGGCATGATAACACACCCAGTCACATTATCCTGATACAAGACCAACCCTTATGTTTGCTTCAGCGTTAGCAAGGGAGCTATACCACTATCATTTTCAACGACTTTGGTATGTTGCTGCCTGGGATCGAATCCGGGGCCTCCCATACCTGGAGCCGACGCTCTACCGATTATGCTACCAGGTCCGGGGGTTAGCATTAAGAAATCCCATTTATTTCAAAAGGCAGCCCAAAATACACTACCATTAGGAATACAAAGTCACAAAAAATCACAGAAGTTTTTTTTTTTATAGGAAAAGTGACAGTAGGGTTTTTGTTAAGGTCACAAACAAAAAACAAGGGCAGTTATTCATCCAGGTAGGAAAAAAATACAAGAGAGTTTTTCATTGGGCATTTCCAAAATGACAGAAATGTTGCTGCACAGTATCGGCAAAAATGCCGACAAATCCCAAATGCCACAGTAGCTCTAGATGCATCAGAACTGCTGCTACAACTGTTTCTTTTTCTGCAACTTATTTATAATTTTATTCACTACCAACTCTATGTCATATGCCTGTCAATCTCTCTCAGTCACATTTAACAAAGCAATAAATACAAATATGTGAACTTCATAAGATTCCAATAAATACCTGAAGCAGGTTTATTGCATGTCAACTGACCACTTTTAAAAGCAGACGTCTTCATAAACACCCATAACTAAGTTTGTATTGCAGCAGAATGCAGTTGCTAGGCAACTACCATGTGACATTTCCATGTCAACCATACTCACTGCATCTCAGAAGTGAGCTCCTTTTAAGGGAAAAAGCATTTGCTGTCACACAGCAATGCTTACCATAAATATATAAAACTATAAAAATATCCAGCTGAACAAAAATTATTCCTTTGTTCATCATTTTGATAGCAGGCATTCTTAAATTTCTTCCTTTTCATTAAGTACTTGCCTTTTCCTTTTCAGAACATTAAAAATATAAACAAAAAGAGAACAAACTACCATTTAATTTCTCCCATAAACCTTCACCATATGCTTCTGATTCCTGGCATAGTTGAACCCTGCTGGGAGACTTGCTGTGTGACAGATGACATATGCCACAGACCCCTTTTACCCAACTCCTTGCCACCATACTTCTCCAACAGACCCTTATCATGCTTAAAAATAACTAAGCAAAACAATATAAGACCTTGCATGACAAATAATATACAAAGGCAACATGACCCTGAAGCAAATATTGCCTACTCTGTTCCTAGTGGGACCTGGGTGATCTGGATCTACACTATTTGCCAAATAAGAATATCTGACCAAGTCCTATGAGCACTGCAACAAATATCAAAACTTGAAAAGGCACAAGACAAAGGTATTCACATGCAAGCTAAATGTAAAAGTAAGAACAACAGTCTGATCAAGACATGCCTGGCAGGTTAAGTGTTCAAAACCAGGGTAGGCTGGCATGTTTCCTAGCACTAGTACAGATGGGTCATATTAATAAAATTGTCAAATTTGCATATGCAAATGTGGTTCGAATTAAGATGAATATGAATGCCAGAAAGTAGTTTCTGAGTGAGAGTGTATTGTATTCAAATCAGACGGTCTGTTTTTGGTCAAGTATCATTTATCATGCAGGAATTGTATTTAGGGATCAGTTTGTACAATGATTACAAGGTTTGGGTGTACTTTTGTTTTAAATTTGATATTTGATATATTTAAGGTAACTTCAGCAAGATATGATGATTTGGGGATGGACACATTCCCCACTAAAAAGTATACTTCAGTGTTCTGTGTTTTTTCTGTGGGTGCAAAATCCTCTCTCTTAATTCTTCATTAACATTGCTATTTTCAGCACTTTTAGTGTAAAATGGCAACAAATTTTGAATTTTTTAAATTCTTTTATAAAACAAATTTTGAATCAATCTGATTTTGGCCCTGTCAGAAATGCCTCAAGTTGACACCCAACAATAAACCCCAACAACTGATTGACTGAAACTAGTTTAATGAGGGTCTACTCGCCCTGTTGAGGGCTTTTTCATGACCCCGCCATGTTGACCATGCATGGCTTAAATGTTATATTCCAAATATGTTACCTAAAATGGACCCTAAGTAGGTACCTAGTTTATGTACCCATTTAGTAAAAGGATGGTTTAATTTTTGTATTTTTTTTACCTTAACGGGGAGTGAGCTGGTTTTAAGTGAATTCCACTCCCTAATTTATGGCTCACTCCCCTGACACTAGGGTCTAGTGACATTGTTGGTTTTCTGTATTGTTTACCATAAGAAAGATTCCCCATTTTTGCGTGCCTCTTCCCTTAAATATAAGTTATTCCCCAACAATTTAAACACAACTCTTACTTTATTTTACTCAGCTAAGGTTAAGCCAAACACCTTTACCACTTGCTGTGTAGGTAGTTACTTTTTCAATAAGACTGCAAAATAGAAAAAGCCAGGTGAGAAATACTTGGCATAGCTTTCCTATTCTACTGTAGGTATAAGCTGGGAATAACCATTGTTGCCTGCTTTCTCAATAACAGCAGATATGCATTGTTTGCATTCTGATCCTGTGGATTGATAAAAGAAAACATGTGCCAAAATGGCTTGCCATCTTGTTTTTATCTCAAATGGCCCCTAGGCTCCCATAACTTGGAGTCCATGATTTGACAAAAGTGGATCTAGTATAGACAAAAATATGACCTGTTTCAACCAAACTAGGAAATATGAGATTTCATATTTAAGTGTCTATATATTAGATGTTTAATCTTTTCACTGTGAAGTGCAATGACCTTCATAGGTTTAACAGAGAAATATCAAGAGTTTTCTTAGCAAATAATGGAGTTAATTTTTAGAAACAAACTTAATGCTGCAAATATGAGTTTTGGAAATGTCCAGCATTTTCAATAGGACATAAGTTATGACATTGTATGAAATTTTTATTGATTTATTGCCACATACAATTGTAGTCAACAATTTATTTGATCATCTTTTTTGAAAGACAGGTGTTGACAAATCCCGCACCTTGTACATTGTCCACATTTTGCAGCATTTTTATTGAGTTTGCACAGGGGAATCTTATAAACATAATAAAAAAAAAATCAGAATTTTATTATTTTGAAAATCAATCTTTGAGAGAGATATTTTACTTTTATTTATGTACCAGAGGGATTTTGTCTGCCTATGCTCAAATGAACAGAAAGGAATTAGTCTGGGAGGTATTTCTTGTAGTAAGTGAATTTAGCAAAATTGTCTTGTTGGAAATGTCAACACAGTGAACTGTAAATAGAGGACCTGATATATGTGTTCATTAGATACTAAAAATATTAAACAAGTCTAATATGTTCAGTATTTAATGAACACGAATATTAGATTCTATTTATCACATAATCAAAACATCAGCTGTTTTTTGTTTACAATGCATCACCTTTTTATAGTATGAACAGTTGGCCTTGACATGTGTAATTAAGTTTGGGAGAATCCGCACAAACCATTCAATCATTTTCCATAAAAAGGGAACAAATTTGTTTATAACATGACAATTTTTTTTTCTTTATTGATTAAAATTAAAATGTCCAAGAAAATGCATAAAACGGCAAGAACAAAGTGATCAGGAAATTGCATATACACTACACATACTTAACGATGTCACACTACGATAATTAACTAGTTTGTTACCAAAAATAATGCATGAGTGTTACCTAACGCTAACGTGGTAGGTTATGTGTTAAATACAGTTCTTATGAAAACTTGAAGTGTATGGCAGCAGTACAGACCATTTTCAAAGTTTAATTTGGACTGATTTTTATTACTTGATTTTTATTATTTGTAAACTCATTTCATATATATCTGTAAACACACATTTTCACAACTTTACCAAAACATGACTACTTAAATTGCAATCAAGATGGGTTGTAACATTTTCAAAAATGTTCATTAGTTAAAGAAAAGATGCACAAAAAGGTAGATATTTATATTGTAACCTGCATCCTTTTAGCACAAGGGAACACTGGTTGAAATCTTTAATTCAAGACCCGTTTTCATTCATTGGTGATATGATCTAGATGTCATGTATCAACATCAAGATTACATAATATGCCTGATTAATAAGATTTTTTTAATTATTGTTAGAATCAATAAAATATAACATCCTTATAAAAAAATCATTGTAGGACTAAACTGATCTTTTTAAAAAAAATCACAAATAAAAAGTTGAAATAGATTACAACAAACTTACTTTTGTAGATTAAAAAACAACAACACATCAATTAACTGATAACTAAAGGACACAATGTTCCAATAAAATCCATGGGTTTTTGTTTACGTTTATATCTTAATGGTTTAAAGTTAGATCATACAGCTACTTAAAACGGATACATGGATTTTACAATAGTTGCTGTTCTCTTTAAATGGCTGATGGAACTATTTGTGTTTTTTTTGTATATTTTTTGTTTACAGAAATAATTTTCAATATTTTAAGGCCATAGGTATTTTTCACCATTTAAAATCACATTTCTGTATATATTTTAATAATTACAATGAGTGCTACAATTGTTAAGAAGGGGTGGGGGTAGTTTTTTGTTGTTTTTGTTATTTACTAGTGTAGACTTGTAGGCAGGAATATACATGTCACATGTGCAATGGATAATAAGCCATATCTATGACATCACAACACAAGCTGGGGCTTCACACTCCCACCAGCCAATGGCAGACCAGATTACATCAGCATTTTGACAAACAGCCAATCAGACTGCTTGATGTCACCTTTGTGTAGGGGGATGCCAATCTCTAATTGGTTGGATTTGACCTGAGGGCATGCTAGACCAAGGAAAACCCTTTGATCTTAGTGATATCCTTTGATAGCAAAGCTTTGGCTGCAATTTACTAATCATGGCAGAAATGCAAACAAAGTATGTGTTGCATTCACAGTTTGCACAGTAATTAAATCATAGTTTCATATCTTATGCATACTTCAAAGGGCCCAAAGGAATGTGAGGGTTTCAGTTTGTGCAATCAATGCAGGTTTTTTATCAGCTGACCCTTGAAGTATTCTCCAGTTGTGACCTGATGTCAGCCAGGACAGGAAGTAATAATCAAGGTATGTTGAAGTTTTGGTAGACCATCTTTATTTACAACCAAGGACAATTTTTTTAACTATGTTTATTTCTGTTTAAAATATCTTATTGCACACTTTCACTTATAGTACTTCATAATAATAATATATTTGTTAATATTTTATTATTTAAAATGCTTTTATAAATACATTTAGCCTACATTGATTTACTTGTATCACATACCTACAAACATACACCATAACAATTTATGTAACTATTTAAAAATTAAAAAGAAAATAATTAGCAGCTATATACAAACCAGGAATGCTACTTGATTTGAAGCACATTGTTTGTTCTTATACTTGTTTTAAATGACATTATTCTATATTTTCAATACAATTATCTTTATAACTTTATTATAACCTAAACATTTTTGTTTATAATAAGTAAAATATTTTCATGCACAATACCCTCCAGACAGCAACTTATGGAGAATTTTTGTGTCTGTGGTCACCTGGGACCTTTTGTGTGTGGGGAAGGAAAAAATCACCTGCACCAAAAGGATGCCAGGTGGTCAAGGCATGAATGGACATCTTACTTGTTGGAAATTAATTACATCTTGTGAAATGTAAAGATGGACATACAACATGACTGTATAAAAGGATGGATTTTGGCTAACAAAGTTGGACTCTTGTATGAAAAAGTGTGTTGCTATAGCTGTATGTAGGTTCTAGCAATGTGTGTTGCAATAGCTGTGTGAAGTTTCTAGCAATGTGTGTTGTAATAGCTGTATGTAGTTTCTAGCAATGTGTGTTGTAATGGTTGCACATACTTTCTAGCAAAGTGTGTTGTAATAGCTGTATGTAGTTTCTAGCAAATTGTGTTGTAATGGTTGTATTTAGTTTCTAGCAATTGTGTTGTCATGGTTGCACATAGTTTCTAGCAAAGTGTGTTGTCATGGTTGCATGTAGTTTCTAGCAAAGTGTAATAGTTGCAAATATATAAATAAGTCTCTAGATGTAGTGTGCTAGTATTGTATTTTGATTAATGAACATGATATTGGGAAAACTGAAAAAAAATATTCATATCACTAAAATAACATTTTAACAAGTAAAACTATATAATCTTATAATTTAACATCACATTATTATTAAATAGTATTATTTACATAGTACAATTTATTATGTATGACTCTATTATAGATAATTTAAAAAATATATTTTAATTATGCTAATTTAATTTCCAATTCAAACAGTCAGGACTGACTTTGATTCGAAATAATAATTTGTAAATAATAATCCAATGTCAATTTGACCCAGTAGTAATATTTTAGTTCACTGTATTATTTTGGTTGACATTGGATTATTATTTACAAATTATTATCAAATTGCACTACCATTGCAATCAGCTAGCATATAACCCTAAACAACTTTTTCATAAAAAATCACTGAAATGCTATAAACATGTCATTTATAAAAAATACAAAAACTACAAACACTCAGGTCGCAGTCACATTTTAGTCGCATGTGACATGTCATAATTTTATGACTATTTCCACTACAACTACAACTACAACCACATACACTACACCCATGAACCAGCAGACCATAGCACAGAATAGAACATTTTGGATATCAGTGACATGTGTGTTTATTCAGCCGTGACAGTTCAGGAATTCCAGGCAGATTGTGACACATGGCTTGTTGATAGTGTAGTAGAGGTGTCAAAATAGGTGTGAAATGTGTCACATTCCACTTACTGTCTGGCTTGCTCTAATTTGGTATAAATTAGAGGCACAATCAGGCCATGAAATCAGATGAGCTTGGATAAGCAAAGGATGTGGATATAAGGAATAGATAGAAGTAAGTGATAATTTAAATTAAATATTGTTTTGTTTGTTAGGTACGGTCATACTGTTTAAATGGATTGTAAGTTAAACAGCATATAATTAAAAATTGTTAACATGGTCAATTAAGTATTATATTATGTTATTATACTGTATGTGATCTAAGAACATTGTAGATATAGAATGTGTTTGTACTTATTAACCTCAAGTACTCATACAAGTGTTATTAGAGTTAAAAAAAAAACATCACAACAATTAGGGGTTGTGGTAAAGGATTTAAAGAAGAAAACAATGATTGCTTTTGCTGTCCCCTCGTATTCATTGGTGCTTGTATGATAATCCAACTAGCACTTTTGTATGCTGGGGGGATAGCTAAAAGACCCACTACATAAAACTGATGACTGCCAATGGATGGGACACTGAGCATCTTTGTTAAAATTGTAATTTTAAAACATTCACTGACAACTGATGATTTCAAATTTCAAACATTAAAAAGTAGTTAGAAAAAACATTCAATAGGAGCCTGAAGGGTTTGAAATTAACCCTAATTAGAAAAAAGAGGATGTGCAATGGAACCAGCAAAGAACATGGCATTACCAATGCTGGCATTATACTGTGTGAGTGCAAGTCACTGTCATGCACCAATATAATGCCAGGTTTTGGTGATCCTGATATCAGCAGACAACACTGAATGAAAGAAAGAATAGCACAGAATGATGCAAGGAACTGATGTAAATGGAAACTACATTGAGGAAATATTGAATATGCATAATAGATCAATGATTTATGTATAGAGAAATACACAATGGATGGACAGATGCAATGGATGGAAAGCCAGTGGGATGAAAGCCAGTGGCCAATGGATGGAAAGTCAGTGGAATGATCCATTCGAATTTAAAATGGATATAGATGAAATCATGGATAAATAAACTATGGGAAAATGAAATACACCACTGAATGGACACAGATGGATATATTGAAAATTACAAAGGCACATCTAAATTTGTGAATGGATATTGAATAGAGGAAACATCAAGAAGGAAGGATTTAAACTTTTTTTTATCCCACTCAGGGTAACCACAATGTGCTTGTAAAACATAATATTAGCACTTGTAGTTGCTCAGGGTGGTGTACTAAACCAACATAGAAGTGAGATTTACATGAAAACGGAGCCATGTGACTATGACTTAGATACTGGAATATGCCCCTTCATTATTAGGTGCTGGTGTCATTTACCCAACTAGCACTTGCTAATGCTGGGGGCTCAAACCCAGTTCCTACCACATACTAGGAATTTATTGCAAGAAGACCAGCAGGACAGTAGTCCTGTATCTCTCCTCGTATTCACAAGTGCAAGTGTTGTATAAGCAACTAGCACTTATGTATGCTGGGGGGAGATGCAAGACAACCAATATATGACAATGTATCTTTTTTGAGGATTCAAGAAAAAAAGTTTGCCTTTTTGATATCCCCTCGTATTTATGAGTGCTTGTGTGGTAATGATACTAGCACTTATTTATGCTGGGGGGATAGCTGAAAGATATACTACATAAAACCAAAATGGATGGAAAGGGTCAGCAACATGAGCCCAGTCAGCAGGATGGAAACAGCAGACGAGGATACAAAAGGACACAAATCCTATACACATCTTTTGGTTTCCTGGTATTTCTATGTGCATGTGTTAAGTTCTACAAGCACTTACAAATGCCGGGGGATCAGTGGTTGTATGCAGCATGGATGCTTCCAATAAACAGCGATACCATTATATAAAGGCTTGTCATCTTGACAAATGAAAGATCAAATTGGAGATTGAAAAATAAAGCCATTCTGAAAACAACCCAGTAAATGGAAAGAGAAAAAAGGCACAAAAGCCATTCTGAAAACATAAAGAGAAAAAAAAGGCAACACATCCAAAGATAAAGGTCATTAGTTTTCTTGCTATGCTTCCTAGTATTTCTAAGTGCAAGTATGTCACATAACTAGCACTTACAAATGCCGGGGGTTATGGCAAAGAGCATACTATGTAGCACCAAGGAACTGACATTACAGGGCAAAAATGAGAAGGAACTGAAACATCTAGAGAAGGATTGCACCCAAAGTCTCTTAGTATATGTCTGTGCTTGTGTACACTATACAACTAGCACTTACATATGCCAGGTGGTAAAAGGGTGAATACAACAAGTTGAGACATTGATTTATTCAGCCTTCCCTGAATAATGCCTTAACGCCTAAATGCAAGTAGATCCTTTTATTTGTTTTACTTTTTATGCTTGTGCTCTATGGAGTGTATGTTGACTTTTCTACCTTTCTTATGATACCCAGGTTAACCATCATCAATAAACATGTCCATTTTCTTGTTTTTAAAAAAATATTTAAATTAAGTTTAAGCTTATATTTATTCACTGTTTGATATTGCAAATAATCTACAAAAGAACAGACAATAGTCCAAGACCTACCTACTGTTGACATGATAGAAACACATTGACAAAAATGCTTCTATTGAAACTATAGAAGTATTTCTCAGTAAGACTCAGATCAGTGTTGCTAAGACTTGATGCATGAGTAGAAATATAAAATATAAAGGTAAAAATAGTGTGAGTGATAATGTATAAAACAGTTGATGTATACATCATTTTTGGAAATTTAGGAGAGGATTTAGGAGAGGCCTGCATTAGAGCATTACAGGAGCCATATACTCAAAATTTTTATTTTGATAAATTCTCTAAATTCTCTAAATAAATTAAGACTAACATATCTACACTGTATGATTAAAATATGGTTGGACCTGTATTACCTTTATAAATATGTGGAACATGGCATATTTGTCACACTATTTTGGGAACCTGATCCAAAAAAATTGGATATTTCTCACATCATTTTAGAAATTTAACATAATATTATATAATATATTCACAATCATTTCAATTGAAAATTTTCTCCCTGAAATTGAAAAAAAATCCACATACAATTGGTAACACTGTAGGTTCTTAGTCTCTGCTTCCCATATCATGAATAATATTTTTATATTGACAATTTGTAATTGGCCATAACATTAACATTATTAATTGGAAATTTTACTACATTACTACATTTGCAAATACTAGCAATCACAATGACACATGCAATGTCTAGTCACTTTGAAATTCCTCAATATACCACACACCTAAACATGTTACATGTCTGCTTTGTTAAAATAGCTACCTTTTTTGTGTATATGCTGATTTATTGACAACACATTATTTTTTTCTACTGAATCTCTGCATGATGAAACATGAATTGACGTCAACACATATATAACATGTCTGCAAGCATTGTTATTTCTTATTGACTCTTCCAAAGAAATTAACCGAAAAGAAAATAATAATTAATGATGATATTTGTAACTATAAATACACCACTGATCAATTAGTTGGCTTGTGTAATTTGGGCCCGTAGAAATGAACATATTGTGCTGAGTAACGAACATATTCCCTTCAATTACGGTGAGTGAACAACTTGTCGTAACAAACTTCTGTCAAAATAATCAACTAAAATGTATAAACTTATATGTTTTCATATTCTTTATGGAATTTGATCAAGTCAAATGCATACTTTGACACATGCAACCATTTTGATTCGGTAAATCAAAGTGGATTCTGATATCGTTGGTGGATTCCGGTAAGTCGTGTTACCGCTTTCTGTCTTGTAGATATTCATGCCTCAATAAGTCCTGGGACATTTTATAAGCAGATGAGTTAAATTGTAGTGCCTGAAGCTGTGTGCTCAGTCTCATTTTCTCACTCCACTAATCTACGCTAGGGAACATACACAAAGCCTAACTTTCACAACGAAGAAAGTACGCTACATGTTTTCTACTGTACATATGCTGCTCCTCCATCCCTATTATATATGTTCCATTTCTTTAATTTATCAAAGCCATTAATTCCTAAATATTCTTCTTTCAAATAATGTAAGCGCTAAGTTTAAGTTTAAATTTCATTTGAATATTATTTGTCTTTGCAACAACAGCAACAATCACACTTAGTTATACGAAAAAGTCATGGATAGAAAAAAAACTAATCACTTTTACATCCATGACCCCAATTAACCCTTCCATGAACTACTTCCTGATTTTGCATTGTTCGGTACAGAAAGAAAACAGCATGTTCACTATATGTCATACAGCTTTGGTGGACACCTTAAAAATGGTATATTGTTGTGTTGGAGTATTACAATATTAAGTAAATTCATGTTAATTTTATAAATATATCCGCAACATGATAATGTCCTTAAAGCAAAACAGCAAGTCAACAGGTCCCTTCGCCAGACATTCATGTATACCTCCAGAACCTAATAATAACGTAACAGTTTTGATGAACTAACCTGTATGGGTTTTTAGCATTGCCTGTCGTCTGCCTTGTGATAGAATCTTTGAACACTTGTCTGCGGTATATCTTCTCCTCGACGGTCCCACAGGTTATCAAACGGTAGATGACCACATTTTTGTCCTGACCAATCCTGAACGCCCGGTCCACAGCCTGGGCATCAGTGGCTGGGTTCCAGCTGGGATCAACTGGTTGCCATGGAAATGAGAAATAGGGTATGAAACAAAGAAACAGGAAAATGAAACCATTATTTTGTACAAATATTAAGGACATTATAATAATAACATTTTTTTAAATATTTGCAGACACAGAAAGAAAGACACATCTCTCTGCAAAGTAAAAACAAAAATAATTAAACAAAATGGCATGGCATATAAGAATCAGTCCTGTTCAATTAAAGGCTAGTTTACACACTAAGATTTGTATTTTGGGTTTTTACGGCACACCAAAAATTAACAGGACATACTGATTATGATAAATAATGTAAATAAAGTATAATCTAGTTAAAATTCAAATAGGTGAGTAGAAATATAAAAATCTATCAGTTTAAAATAATATGAAATATAACTGAATACAGGTTATTACATTAAAAAAAAACTTATTATTTTATGAAGAATACCAGCTTAGAATCAGACAGTCTTGATTCTTAAGAATAATGGCTCCAATTTGATAAAAAAAATACTGAACTGTTTGAACATTACTTATTATAACTGATGTAGTATTGATATGTTTCCAGAAATTTAATGTCATAAAAATAAATGACATTATCAAATATCTGCAAATAGTTATTTTTGTAAGAAATGTTTTTATATGCAAAAATTATTTATGAAAAATATTTCACCACTACATACAAATGACCACTCTGTTAGCTGCCGTTAGAGTCAGCCCAACGCCTCCAACCTGAAATACATACAAAAATACATAGCCTTAAGAAATTTTAACTTGTAACATGCTAGGTCAGAAGAGCATCCATGGCCTAGTGCTTAATAAGTTCCTCTACAGATCAGAGGGTACTTAGGCTGATTGATTGTCACATTATCCTGACACCGGGCCAACCAGTCGTGGAACTACCCTTATATTTGCTTGAGTGTTGGCAAGGGAGCTATACCACAACCATTTTTTTACGACTCTGGTATGTCGCTGCACGGGTTCGAACAGACGCTCTACCGGTTGCGCTTCCAGGTCTGGTTCAAGGGGGTACTTTGTTCAAACTTAGAACCCTACCGGGCTAATTTAGTCATTGTGCTAAGACTATTTATGGCAAAATGCTCCAGGTACCAAAAGGTACATTTGGTAGTAAACTTACTTTATTCTAAGTAATCTGTTATTTTTGGATATGTCAGATACCAGTGGTACCCATTCCTAGAAACTGATTTGTGACTTACTATTAGAACAAAAATATAAATATAACTGGTGTGAAACTGACAGCTATCTGAATATAACTAAGTTGCGGCTGAGGCCGCAAGATGATGATGATGATGATGATGACTATTACTAAAGAATAGGGTTAAAAAATCAACATTTTAGGGAATAAAAGGAAATAATTAGATAAAGAAAATACATCAAATACACCAACTAGCTAAAATACATGTCTGACATTATAATACGACAAAAGGAGGTCTAATACTAGTTCAGTCTCCAATTAATCATCATTTATTGTAAAAGTAAAATTGATTCTTTATAAGAGCACGTAAGGATGACACATAATAAAAAAAAAATTAAACAATTATGTCTGTTGCAATAACGTTATTACTGTTCGTGATTAAGAATTATGAAATATGTATTTCTCACATGATTTCACATTGTATACACATTATTTTTTTACCATGTTTGTTGACGAGAAACTAGTGTAGTTTAAGTCAATAAAGTTCTGTTCTGTTAAATCATGAGTAAAGAGGCTTTTGAAATTATACTCAGCAATGTCTACATAAGCCATTTTTATATTCCATATTGACCAAACATTCCATTCTGACTGTTCAGCTCACGAAACGTGAGGCTTGAAAATGTTAACCCCTGGGTACCACTTTTATAGCTGAGGAATCAGTAGATGTCACTGCCTATTTATTTTTTTATTAAACAAGGGAAAAGAAGAATCAATGTATGCTCTCTGAATAAATGCTAGTTTGAAAAGTTTGTTTTTTTAAATCCCTCTTGAAGTTTCAATGTAATACTCCGAACAAAATAAAAGTATTAAAACTTTTAAAGCTCAATAACTCCTAAATTATGCAAAACAGAGTTATGGTTCTTGTACATTGCACTTCTCATTTAGATCTATCTGCCTATGAAATTTCATGTGGACATCTCTTACAGTTTTTTGTGTTATGCTCCTGACAAAACTATGAGGAACGGATAAATGAACGGCACGGTGAAAGCAGTGATTTACGCTCTCCCTTGGGGAGCAAAAATAAAGGACTAAAATAATCTTTAAACATAACCCATGGTTAATGATCTGTAGGGAGCCATTGGCTTGCTTGTGCTTTAATGGCTTAGTGTTAGTGGTGAAGGTTTTTGAATCTCATATACCGTATTCACTTGTGTAATCGCCGCACTTTTTTACCCGATTTTATCGTTAAGGAGTTGAGGGTGCGGCTATTCTATAGGTGTAAGGCCTTGGGACATTTTTTCTCGAACGATTCTGCCGATTTTTGGGACGCCATGCGTCTAGATGAGCTTTCTAAGTAGGAGGTTGACGGACGATATGAACGAGATAGCGCCGTTCTATGCTTTTGTCTAACCAATGTGAACATATTCCATAATTTATAAATGACTTCCTAGTTTTATCTCTATATTTCTGAATGTTTGCATCATCAAACAATTTCACCCAGCTGTCATGTGCACACTACCATGCAGATCAAAGGATTTCATAGTATAGCCCATAAAACAACACAGCTTTGATACGAGGCGACAATCTCCATGACAAGGTGAAAAATGAACAGGAGCGTCGACCAGTCATGCTTTCTCAACAAAAGGGTTAATTGGTAAACTGTGACTGTATTTTTGACACGTTGTGAATGTATCTAGTCTCAGTCGCACTGCTATCCTGTAGCTCGTGGCGGCATGAAATTAATTTCTTTGATCTCCGTCACCAAGTCTGGTATGACAGTACACGATATATCGGGGAACATTGCATGGAGAAATGTAATCGGCAGCTGCTTATAAAAACACATCGTTCACTCCCTCACTGTCAAACTGCTCCGATCGATATCACCTTGACAACAGCTTATCTAAGAGTCAGTCACTTGACCTGTGTAATGAGGCAAGTCTACACAGAAACGCCAAGTAAATTACAGCTTGGTGTATTTAGCAGACTGAAGTTGAAAGTTTGTTTAAGTGTTTACTGACGGATAATAAGCTGTGTTTGCGGTCATTTTGGGGGTGCGGCCATTACATTGAATTAGGATTTTTTCTTCAAATTTTGCGGTCATTTTAGGGGTGCGGCCATTACACAGGTGCGACCATTACACGAGTGAATACGGTATGTCATCTCTGGGTGTGAATCCCATTTGTTGAACTAATATATTTTTGATGTTTTTTGTTTGGGAAAAAAGATTTGCATTTTTTATAACTTTTACAAAAAAATGTTCAAAGTTTTATAATGCAACAAAATAATAGATTTTCCCGTAATCATTGTCTACTAAAAAAATTGTAGTTTCTGTTATTCTCTATATCAGTTATTGGATTTTCCCTTATTGTCTATTTAAAGTTGTTTTTTTTCCCATATTCTTACCTACTTAATGTCCTTTTGTCACATTCTTGAAACTTACACATTCAAGATTTAATAAACCATCAGAGCAAATGCATAATTTAAAACCACTACTGACCTGCGTGGTAAGAAGGAAGACATTGTAGGAGGAGTCTGTTTGGAACTTCTGTATCCTTGTCTCTCTGTCCTGCACCTGGGTAATGGTGCCATCCAGTCGCATGATCTTATGGCCCTGAAAGGACAATACAATAATAATAATAATAAAAATAATAATAAAAACATTATTATTTGTCAACATAAGTACACATTATAAAAGACCATGCACTAACACACCAAATAACCACATACCACAAAACCACATACTTGTCTACCTTTAAAAGGCCATGTTAAGTATAAGATCAAAAACCCATAGGGGCACACATATTAAATCAAACATTCAGTTCTTTTATTCTGGTTTGTGGCGTAGTAAGGTTCCTTTCTCATGCTGAGGCTAATCAACAGAAAACTGATACTTAACAAACAAAAATAAACAAATCTACAATGTACCCCCTTGTTTACCTTGTTTGTAAGTACTTTCTGCATGATGTCTAACATTTTCCGTGACTGCGAGAAGACGAGGCATCGATGTCCTTCGACCTTCAGTCTGTCTAACAGCTGAACAAGGAAGAGTAATTTTCCAGACTCGTTTATTAGCAAATTGTCAGCAATATGGGCGATACGAGTCACAGCACTCTCATTGCTAGCCTCCGTCTCAAGAAAATCATCATCTAGGCTGAATAAACAAAAGATGGATGTAAAACATTTATAACCCCTCACTACCTGGTAATAACACATATGACCTTATGATTGATATCAATCTACATGAGATACATGAGTGTGACCTTTCACCTTCTGACCCCAAAACCAATAGGGGTCATCTACTCATCATGATTAATGTCCCTAACAGGTTTAAGAAATCGTAACATTTTAAGTCATAGTTCAGAAACAATAGATAGTTTCCACATCGATGAATCTTGGTGGCCATTATTAATGGAAACTTTTTTATTTTATCATCTCGTAATTTCTTCATTTGTGGTCCAAAAACCAAATGCCAAACACATTGCAAAGTTCTTGAAATTCATATTTTTAAAATGCATTATTTTTAAAATTGATAAATGCATAAAGAATTAACACACGGAAATAAATAAAATTATTGGCTCATCCTTAAACAAAATGAACAGTGTATCTTTTTTTAAGTTGTATTTTTTTATACCTTTTAAACTATCAAAATACAGTTTTGATATTTCAAATACTTTATAAAAGTTGTTAAATTTGATATAGAATTCAGTAAAATTGACTTAAAAATAAAAACACAGTGGTGAGTTTAAAACAGCACATATTTCCAGATTTTTGCCTGCATTAGCTTCTGCCTTCAAAAATGGCTGCATTAAACTTCTTATCAGTGCCTATGACATCACATGGAAACTGTTGATTGTGACCTAGTCAACGCATTGAAACCCACCTGGAAATCATCCTTTGCCCCACTGATCCCAAAATTAAAAAGCGGTTATCTACTTGCCATGGGATGGGATGGGATTTGCTGGCATTTTTGCCAATACTGTGCAGCGACATTTCTATCATTATAACACAGGGGCATTTATGAAATGCCAAGAGACTGAACCGGTACATTATACTGACACCAACGAGTCAGATGTAATTCTGTCCCCTTAGCCCCGAGCGTTAGGAGGGAAGTTACTACTACCAACTTTAAAGTCTTTGGTTTGACCCAGCTGGGGTTTGAACCCGCGACCCCCGATCCCCAAGCCGACGCTCTACCAATTGAGCTATTGCGGCTGGTTACTTGCCATGAAAATGTCCCTACGATGATTTTGGATTGTGGTCACATATGTTCTCTAAATATCAATTGGAGACAAAAAATCTTGATCAAAGTTACTATGATCTTAAATGTTGTGCCACAGCAGTAGATTCACTGATTTGGTAATATATGTACTTGGTTACACGCATACTCATTCACAAATATTTAGTCATAAGCTGCCAATTTGTTTTAAATGGCAATTTTGGGCTGCATAATTTAAGTTTGACAATATTATGATTTTTTTTCCATCCATCTTAAAAAATAGTTTTCATTTTTCTTTAAACTCTTTCCAAAACATATTAAACATATTTAAGGCAAGAATGTGTCATTTTCTTTGTTGGTTTTATTGTCCAACCAAGAATACCATGTCAATTATTTAAGTTTTCCAATAATTTCTCTTGAAGCAGATATAGTGCTGCCTTCACTTTTAATAGCATGCTGTGAACACCTAGCATGATACCACAACCAGATACATTATCCTGACACCAGGTCAGCCAGTGGTGAAGCTAGATTTATATTTTTTTTTTATTTGAGTACAAGCAAGGCAGCAATGCTACAACCATTTTGTACAACTGTCGTATTTCGCAGACAGGGTTTGATCCCTGGCAGGGTTCAGACAGATCTGCTAAAACAAAATTCCATGACTTTTCCAGATCTGTGCGGACCCTGCCTTGGGCCTCCCACACATGAAGCAATGGTGAATCTATAACATAAACATAAACACTAGTGATGAGTCGGTGACCAGAAGATATCCATTAGCGGTGTGTAAAAGCTTCTCAATGTCGATAATCGATGTCATTCTCTCATAATCGATTTACAGAAGAGGGCAAACGCACTCCAATTAAGCTTTTACACTTATCCGGCCATAAAGGGAAATCAATAAGAAAATTATAATGGCAACCCGTGAGATTTACGCGCATATAAAAAAAGGAAGCAAGTGAAAGTTTGTATTTTGTCCTTGAAACACCAAAAGTTTGTAGAAAGTGGCAGCAAGTATACTAAAGTATCGAGTAATAATGTAAGCTACTAATCAAAAACCATTTGTGAACGTAGCACTGCGTAGATTTATAAACTGATTATAATCAGTGAAATCGCATCGGAAGTGGCAAACTATTCCAACCAAAGATCGATTATGATTTGCAACAGATTTCCCAACACTAATAAACACACTTACTGTTCATCTTCTATCCCCAGCTGTGCGCAGGCTCTTGTTGACAAGAGTCGAGGATGATCACAGATTTTCTTGAGGACATTCAACGCAACCAGAGGAGATTTGGCTGTCATCAGTAACTGTGGAAGAAAAAATATCTTAGATTAAATCTTTGGAAAAACAAGCAATATTGGTCTTAGTATATACTTTTATGTGTACATCTATATGATTAAATTTGATTGAAGTTCAGTAAATAATATACAAGTTATAGCTGGAACACAAAATTGGGTTAACATATAAAACAAGCTTCACTAGGGATAATTTACTTTTGATTTCTTTGGATATAAAGGTTATTGGCTCTTTTTTAATCTTTTCTTTTTCTTCTGCAATCTCTTCCCATTTTATCCAGTTTACATTGTCCAGATTCTCCAAACATGCTCAATCCCTTGAACCGAATGACTGAAGGTCATTGACGTATGTCTGTGAACCGACACGCTCAGCAGTCCCGAAAACCTCATCCCATAAAGGAAACACCCTGAGTGGGACTCTAACCGATGTGGTTTGGGACTGAGGAGTTACGTGTCGGCCGCTCATAACTGCTTGGCCAGGGGCACCCCAATGTATTATGACTTAGTAAGGATCATTCTTATGACTGAAAGCTATGCATACTGAGGGTTTGGCGATGCCCATATTACTGCCTTTTTAAAGTTAACATTTATGATAACATAAAGTTATTTGCAGTCCATTTTTGGAAGTAATGTTTAAATCCCAGGTGAGCCTTCATCATTTGACTGACTGAGATAACAAAACATGGCTGGAAAAAAACCCCTTAGTATCAAGCGGAATTTGAACCCTAAACGATGGAGTGTGAAGCTTCCACTGTAACCCATGCTAAAGAGTCAACTCTGTAACACAATGGTTAGGAATTGGTTATAAGAAGCAGAGAAAGGTAGGATGAACAATGAAGGTTGAGTGATGCCCACAAGGCTTTCAATCCCAGATCTTCCTAACCCTGTCTTGTTTATCCTTTTTTTGACCAAACCATTTCAACCTTCTCCTTCTCATGATGTCTGCATAAAATTCACAATGTCTTTCATGGTAAGCAGGTCTTTAAGTACTTTACAGAGTTTGACTCCCACTATCTTTCAAAGCATGTATATTTTCTGAAGTGAGTGGCCAGTATTCACTGCCATACAACAGATGGCTACAAACACAAGCATCACAGAAACAACCTGTTATGGTCAGTGATGGGGAACATAGATTGGATTCTAGATAAAGCAAGCAATAAGATCCACAGTGTATCAGGATATTGACAGTAACATCAGTACCTCCCTCAGAAATTAGGGACTGTCTTATACTTGACATCATACAACTTGAAAGTGCCGCCATCACCCAATAGTGGTCTTGTTTTTACTGAATAAATGGTGTAAGTCTTGTAGATATAACTGTGAACTGTTTTCAGGTTTTCGAAGATAACAATGCACCACCTGTTGTGACACCAAATATAGCAACAACTACAAAGAATATATATGGCTTGCACTCTACAATGGTACACATAACATAGGAAATCACTAGGGATATTGCTTCAACCTTTCCAGATTCAGTTTAAGACATCATGTTTTTAGTTTTTGTCATGTTGACCTTCCTGTTCTTGTTTTCAAAGCAAGCTGTCCATGTAGTCAGTCTTCCTTCCAGCACATCCCGACTTTCTGCCATCAGGGCAAGCTCATTAGCGTATAGGATCTCCCAAGGAAAATTTGTTTATTGGGTTTATCGTTCCACTAACAGTATTTCAGTAATCTAGAGATGGTGTCCACTTGATGCAGATAAAGTGCTGCCTTCACTGTGTATAGCATGCCGTAAACATCTGGCATGATACCACACCCAGTCACATTATTATGACACTGGGCCAAACAGTCATGGAACAACCCTTATATTTGCTTGAGCATTATCAAGGCAGCTATACCACTTTCAGTTTTGAAGACTTTGGTACGTTGCTGCTTTGGACAATAGATAATACTAATGTTCTTAGTATTCTGCAACAAACTATCTTACAAAATGTTGCTACTTGTAGCAAATTGTGTCCAATTCCATTCCATCCATGCATTTATGCAATATTATTTTTTAATTAAGAATTTAAGTTCTGCCAATAGAGTCAAAACCTAGTTTAAATCTCTTATTGTAAGGCATACCGCAGGTGCATATTGCGTAGGCAGCAATTCCAGGGCAGTAACGACGGTAATGATATGCCTTCAGACTACATTGTCAATTAGCTATTGGCGATTGCTTTTCATAAATTTGAGCATCTTTGACTTTGGATGCATGAAATGGTGGCAGCAATTGAAGCAAAATATCGTCCAATATTGGTACTTTCATTTGGTATCATGGAACAGTACTGACTTCATGATAACCCTAATGGACACCAGCTGTTCTGGAAATTACTTGGCCTTGCTGGCAATGGTTGAGCCTGCATTGCTAGCAAAACTGGATGGACAAGACAGTGTGCACATTCTGTTCTTCATCTTTAGCTTGTCTGAAAGCCCATCTAATAAATTCTCTAGCCACTTGTGTCAAAGGCTTTCTAGAAGTCAAGGGACATATTTTTGTTGCTGGATACTATGCCTGACTAAAAAAGATTGTGCCTGTTTCTATTTAACCAGGCATGAAGCCAAACTGCAGTTTTTTTATCCTGACCAGCTCCCTGATCTGTCCAAGAGAACTGTCACAAACAGCTTCATTTGTTTGTTGCAACCATTAATGCCTCTATGTGAACCACACTCCACAAGTTCTCCCTATTACCGTAATTTCTCACTTGTAAGACAGAGATTTTTCCTTTAAATTTCATGTTCAAAGTATGGGGTTCGTCTTATAGACGGGGTCTAGCGACCTGGCAAAAAGTTTTCACGTTGTTTTAGGGCGAAAACATACCACATACCAGGATAGCAGTGCAACTGAGACAAGATACATCCCGCAACATGTGAAAATTACAGTAACTGTTTAATAATTAACCCTTTTGTTGAGACAGCATAATTGGTTGACACTCCTGTTAATTTTTATGCCTCATCTTATAAGCAGGTTGAAGCAGAAACCGGCAATTTCACAGGTGAAGTAGGGGGGTTGTCTTATAAGCGAATAGTCTTAAAAGTGAGAAAGTATGGTTCCTTATAACATAAACGTCTCTAATGCTGGCTTTTCTTATTAGAACTGACCTCTTTTACACTGTCTAGAGACAAGAAGTCCTGATATATCTTCAGCTGGGCATCCTGCAGGAATGTCCAGACAATCAAGTCATTTTTCCTAGTC
The DNA here is from genome assembly GCA_007844125.1 of Sinonovacula constricta. Lineage (NCBI taxonomy): Eukaryota > Metazoa > Mollusca > Bivalvia > Cardiida > Solecurtidae > Sinonovacula > Sinonovacula constricta. The sequence continues at coordinate 20,133,054 of CM017559.1, read as the reverse complement.
ATCGTCGGCATTCTGAAACATAGCCAAACAGAGCAATTTGAAAATGCAACAAAAAGTTCTCGGCCTATAATTAAGTTCACATGGGACAAACACACAAATGACATTTAAAATAACAACTAAAGGCTTTTATATGTTCATTTTCACACCATGCTATTTAAGTGACCGCTTACCAACAAATTAGTTCTATGCACCTTTGTAATTACTTACGGATGATGGATGATCTATTAACATCCAAAAGAGGTGTGAAAACTTGTCTGCGCAAATAGCCGATGCACATTTTATTGTTGTTAAGTAGGTTTTTAATTTCAACTTAAAATTTATTCGTAGTTAACATTTAAAATAAAAAAAAAAATCAATTCAAAATTGATCAATTGAATAATACCATATTACTTAGACAATGATAATAACAGCGTCGTCAATGAATATGCCCGTTACACTAGAACTCAATAACCGTTTCCGGATTATGAAACTTCGCCGATTTTGTTAGAATAAATTGATATTTATGCAAATATCTTTTGCATATTGTTGTTTTATGTATACACAAACGAATTTAAATGTCTCTATTTATGTTTAATGTCAAATTTTAGGTAAAAACAACGTAACTTTTCCCGTAAAATAGCACAATACAGTTGTCTATGGCCGATACTATCGGCGATATTCTCTGCGGTCGGATTAGTCTAAGGGTCAATTTTGGTCTGGGGAAAAAAGGGGAAAACTTAAATTCGCATGTATAAGACGCACCCCCCACTTTTTTATCATCATTTGGGGCAAAAAACTGCGTCTTATCTATAAAACTTTACGGTACCTAAAATTAAGTGAGGTAATTCTTTCTTGACATTGTAATCTGTTCACAGAGGCAACTGGTTGATCTGGATCTTCACTATTTGAGTATGATTAAAAAGATCGTAACTGGCTTCCTACATTACAAAATAAAAGTGACTTTATCTTGTAATGACAATGCAAATCTCTGGAGAATGCCCAGAAGGCCACTTGACAGTAAGCTTCTTCCAAAAAACAAAAGGGACCTTTTTTAATATAATTTTATATATCAGAAAGTATTTGCATGTTTGAGAGTATCAAAAAGACTAAGCAATGTGGAAACCGTTTCCATATGTAAGTGTATATGTGTCAATAGAACACAAGCGTCCCAACCCCTATTGCTTTTGAGGTACTTACACAGCATGTTTGACATCACCCTCCATCCCTTCAGCCAACTCCTTCTTAAATTGGTGTTCAGACTGCTTCACCTCAGCCTTGGTTCGCCTCAGGAAATAGGGGGCAATAATATTTTTGAGACTCTCAGCCATTTGCATGCCCAGGATTTTCTCCCCTGAAGTGGCATCTTTTTCTCGAGCCTTAAAAAGGTAAACAAAAGCTGTTAAAACCTAGATACATACAGATTCATAAAAAAACAGATTGTTCCTTAAGGTGAAAAGTGTGAAAATTCAATAAAGACTACTCAGGATATTGGGACAGCATATTTGTTCCTAATCACAATGCAGAGTTTAGCAGTTTAATATTTCAAACCTTTACCTTTATATGTAAACAAAAATGTGCTTTTGTAACTCCAGGGCCAATGAATTTTGCACACAAACTGAAAAGTTCTGTAATTCTGTTGTTTATTAATCACAATGCACATATTGGTGCAGAGGGAAATTTGATCAAAATAGTAAGTATAAAAGCTTTGTCCACCTTGCACTAATTCATGATTTGACTTCTATTTTGCGGCCTGGTCAAAACAAGCTAACTAAAATTCATCAACCAGCAATTTATTTAAAGACAAAACCTTTCATACTTTGTTATTTTTGTCTTAAAATACAGAAAGCTTTAGGTTACCTGAACAAACTTAATTACTTATCATAAAAACAGAATCTATCAGGGTGCGGAAATCCCATGCCCAACATAGGAAATGTCATTGTCCGGCAAGTGGTATTTTTCTATCGAGAACTTAATTTTAGCTGTACAACACTTTTCATATGAAGAAACTTTTATTATAAGATCATTTCTAGCAAATCAATAAAACATAGTTGGGATTAACATTAGGAGTATTCAGCCGATGTGTTAAAAATCATTTGAAATATGATTAAATGCATAATTGAAGAATAATCAAAATATTTCCAACACTTTAAAATGCTATGCATAGTGAATGGGTGCATGTCCTATTGGAGTTAAAAAAAATATTAATGAATATCTGGACAAGTGGAATTTCATGATGGACAAGTAGATCTTTAAAGCCAACTTGCTTGTGGACAAGTAGAAAAAAAAAAGATTTCCATTCCCCTGTCTACCTATATAAGTAACAACTGAAATTAAACATCTGCCACTGTTCCAACATAAAGCACCACAAAATTTGGTAGACCCATATATCGACTCGGTGGCAGACCTTAGATGAAAACATTTTGACGACTTGGGCTAAGATCAACCTCTCAAACTCAGTGACAACAACAACAAAACCAGGTGGAAAAGGCAAAATCATACCCTAGTGATTGGGGTATCGTATTCCAGTTTGAAGGTTCGCTGTGTTCCAAGAAGAGACCCCTGGTGAACAAAGTCAAACAAGGCCCATAACTCCTGCAACATACAAATATCACAATTTGTTGCATCTTAGTAACTACTGAAAAACAAAACAAAAAGAGTTGTATTTCTTTAGAAAAGGTATTGATGAAATGAAATGAGCAGGTTTTTACCTACAGCGTATACTGGTTTATTTTAAGTTATGAAGCGTACCACTGACACTTGCATTTTTTTAATTAAGGTTTAAAATTACTTCAAATTGTACTAGGGTACGTTTACTGTATCTGTACACATGGTTATTTGTATAGTGAAAAAAAAAGACAAGTGATACATGCAGAATTCAAATATAAGTCTTTTTTTTTCTTTTTTTAAAAAGATGTTTGTTGCTCTTGTCCTCTACAGTTCTGTTACCTATAAGGTACTTTTATTCAAACTTAATTCCAAGATAGAAACATCCGACCTCCATACATGTGAACTTTTTTCTGAGGCCAAAGTAGGCGATTTTCACTTGCAAAGTGGGAGATCAGTCATTTTTGCAACAAAGAAATTAATTTTTAAACAAAGAAGGAAGTTTCAAAGTTAGGGAGATTTCTGAAAATGTGTAAAACACCCCACATTTTCAAAAAAATTTTAACCTTAAAAGTGGGAGTCTCCCTCCAAAAGCGTTCACATGCATGGACCTCATTTGCAGAATTCTTTCTCAGTCGAGCTCAAATTCTGACTGCTCAGTATCTTATAAATACTTCAATGAATTAGGATGGTACATTAACCTGGAAGGTTGACGGATTATCTTTAACGCGCAAAGTTGGAATTTTCAATCAGTTAGTTGTTATAAATATTCTGAGGGTCAAAAGTTTAGGCTTAAGCAAAGTCTCAAATAAAAAATGGCTCTTTTTCAGAAAATAGAAAAAAAATTAGCCATCACTTTTTTTTTGCTTAGTTTTAAATCTGTTTGCATAAACTCAATGATTTGATTATATTTATTTCATATTTAATAAAAATATACTTTATAATTAATATGTATTTTATATTACCATGGGTTCTTTGACAACATATTTATTTTTTGTCAAAAATGTCAAACTTGGAAGTTTTTGACATTTTTGACAAAAAAAGTACCAATGACCAAGTCATGCCAAGCAACACAAAGCAATGTACTTTTTAAAAATAATATCTTTGCAGTTAATATGACATAAAAATACCTTAAGAATATAATTTATGCAAACAGATTTGAAACTAAGCATAAAATGTGATGGCCGTTACTTTTTCCAGTTATCTGAAAAAGAGCCAAGTATATCTGCAAGAAGGACCTGCTTACCTTGAGGTTGTTTTGCACAGGTGTTCCGGTCAATATGAGCCTATGAGTGGCAGGAATGTTGTGGACACCTTTACTCGTCTTGGTTGGATTTTTGATCTTGTGTCCCTCGTCCAGAATCATGTAGTCCTGAAATATGTGGTCCCATCCATGGTTTAGTGATTATGACATGAGACTTCAGATCAGAGGTCCTGAGTTTGGGATGGCATTGGGATTAGCTAGCATTTCCGTCAATACTGTGCAGTGACATTTCTATCATTATAGCACAGGGGCACTTATGAGGTGCCTAGGGACTGAACCTGGCCGGTCCATTATACTGACACTGACGAGTCTGGCATAATGCTGTCCCCTTAGCCCCAAGCGTTAGGAGGGAAGCAACTACTACCAACTTTAAAGTCTTTGCTTTGACCCGGCCGGGGTTTGAGCCCACGACCTCCTGATCCACAAGCCGATGCTCCACCACTTGAGCTATTACGGCCTGTCCTGAGTTTGAAACCCCACACAAACCAGGAAATGAGTCTTTGGACAAGACTATTTACAGCACATTGCTTCAGGTACTCAGGCAGTCAAAAGGGTTTAATACTGGTCTTATTTTAAGAACTTGTTTCCCAAATGACATTAAACAGACAGGTTTAATTGAAATATGCAATGAACAATGTCATTATATTATAATTAAAAGCAAATGGTGATGCTGTAGAAATGGAATTTGTTCATAAATGTATTAAGTTTGATCAAATCTTTTATGGTCAAGATGATTTGTGTATGAAAAAATAAATTTGATTTTAACCATGTTCACTGTCATCATATGGCTGGAAGATTCAGAGTGAGACATCATGACCCCATACCCCCAAATTTAGCATATTGTGTTTCAAACACATGATTTTGATCATTGAAATTTATTTTAATTGACACTAACACCAACATGCAAGAATGTGTGGCAAATTTGTCAATTAAAAATGTCTTTTAAATTTAAAACAAATTTGCTTTTGTTAAATAATCTCAATGTAAAAAGAAAAAATGACTGCATAATTAACAAAATAAGTCATTTCTAAAACAAGCCGAAGTTCACAAATACTTCTGCTACCTACCCAAACAAATTCACGTCCTTCTTTATTGCCCAGCGCCTCCCAGCTAGTGACGACAAGTCCATAGGTGGTCAGACAAATTCCCCCTCTCTTCTGTACCCTGGCTAGGGCCCGCTCCTTCTCTCTCTTACTGCTACCATGATAGGCCACGACTTTTAGTCCAGGTGCCCTGAGGAAAAAAGACCAGTAAAAGTAAAATAAAATTTACAATACATAGATTTTTTGTTGCTAACATCTTTATTTCCGTAAAGAGTGGATATCTTACCACTTACCAGTCAAGTATACCCGTAACACATTGTCAATATTGACAAAAAAATGTTGACTTTCATTTTTAAAACAGTCACATCAGAATATGCTATCATAAGCTGTTTGTTGGTTTGTTTGTTGGGTTAAGCCTCTCACCAACAATATTTCAGTTATCTAGGGACCGTGTCCACTTGAAGCAGATATAGTGCTGCCTTCACTTTGTATAGCATGCCATGAACACCTGGCATAATACCACACCCAGTCACATTATCCTTACAAAGGGCCAACCAGCTGTGGAACTACCCTTATATTTGCTTGAGTGTTAGCAAGGGATATCACTACCATTTGTAACAAGTTTGGTATGTCGCGGTCTGGAATTGAACCTGGGGCCTCCTGTATATGGAGCCGACGCTCTACCGATTGCGCTAATAGGTTTGGTCATAAGTTGTTAATGTGGAGAAAACTTTGTGTTGGTGATAAATAAAAAGTGGAAAACTTCATGTCTATTATAAATAAAAAGTTGCTTACAAACACTTAAAATCTATTTTAGATATATGCAAGCTTTTTGATGTTCATTTATATGTCATTAGAAAAGTGTAATTGAATATGATTGTAACAATTTAACACTGCCTTCAAGGAAAGAAAACTATTTTGGAAGATAATATCACTTTAAGCAAAACCCTTACAGTGGTTTCCCAACTGTCAAGTTGATGTGAAGGTAGCTCTCCAATATTTTTATTGAGCAGCTAAATCACTGACAGTCATTTTAAATATGTAAGTCTTTTTTCTTTGAAGTGGCACCTTTATTGGCATAATAAATGTATTATACAACATTGTTTACATATAGGATAACCTGTTCTTAAATAAGTGTTAACTTAATGTGTTAAATGATGGCCAACTTTAGGAGGCTAGAACTCATCCCACTGAAATGATGTTTGTGGAGTTACAGGCTAACTTCCTCACAACTCTAGGACATCAAAGGAAGCTGTTACAAAAATGTTTAAGGTTAAACATAAAGTCCACTCTATTCCTAATTCTTTTGCTCATTCTGTTGTTTTTGTTCTAAGTAATTTCATTTTACAAAAATTATCAATTCTGACCTGCTGTATTCTTAGGCATATTTTCCTTCAATCTGATGCAGTATACTGTTTGTACATCAAGGTATTATATCTGGTTCAAAGGGTTGGATGCTACCATAAAAGGTTAATTCCTTGTTTTATCAATATTTTTTTAAATATATTGCAGCGAACACTTCTGATCATTTTAGTAACATCCGGCTTTTTTGGTGGAGGAAGACCTCTGGGAAGAACCACCAGCACACCGCAGGTCAACAGGACAGTGTTCCGATATAGTACTACAAAAGCTGCTGTTACAGCGGCTAATACTTACCACAACCACAACCGCTGCTACAACTACTTAATACTACAACAATTACTACTTCTACGACAACAACTACTGCTACTACTACCAAAACTTTACATCACATTGAGTCCTTCACCCCAAATGGGGCTTGAACTCAGGCTAGAGTAAGAGGACTTAAAAGTCGGCCAATCTACCACTCAGCCACTGGGGCCCCCACTGATACTAGAATAGATGTCAAAATGAGGATATGAAAAACAGAGGCCACATCTTGGAGAAGATAAAATGACATAATGTACCACAAACCATTTGTTCAGTTCTTTTTCCCAGTTGACCATGAGGGCAACAGGAAGCACAATGAGCACAGAATGGACCATCTGCATATCAAAGAGGCCGGACAGGAAAGCGATCACTTGAATGGTCTTGCCTAGTCTGAAACATAGAGAGAAAATCACCATTATCATCACCACTATCATCATGATCATCATCAGCTCCATCTTCATCCTGATCATCACAATCATCATCATCCCCCCACCACCAATGTCCATCATCATAAGCATCATCTACAGCCCTTTTAAAAGTCATTAAACAAATAAACAAAACAAAAAACAACAAAAAACACAAAAAAACAGTTTGCCTTTATCTAATACATGTACATGTTACAAACATTACCACTGCTTTGGAGAATTTAGGCATAATTTCTGCATAAACTCATATGAGGGTCCAAGTTAAGATGAATTTGAACAAATCATTATATTGTTAGACAGTATTTAGCACACAAAAAAATATCAATATAATTGTTCATTCTTTCCAAATCTATTAGTCACGATAGGGGCCTCGGCTAAAAATAGATTTTGATGTCAGAGTGGATTACAAGGATGACAATATAATGTAATTTCAAATGTAAGTTGTCAAGTGTGTTTCTTAGTTTAAAAATAGCTATCTCTGCAGCGTAGCTCAGATAGGAAATACCTATTTTCAATGACAAGTGGGCTTGTTCACATTGATCTACAACATCAATGAACGGCACTGTGCAGGCCATATTCAGGAACAATGACTTAATTGTTGTTGTTTTTTCAGAAAAGAATTTATTAGTCTAAACTGTTGCATACCACCTTTAAAGACCATTTCATATTTAAACATATTTTTCAGCTTGAAACAAAAGCTATTTTTTTCAAATGTTTCACTAGAAGAGTAAACATGAAAACTGTGGTTACTAAAATTTGAATTGGTCATAGATTACACAGCTGCCAGCATTTGTCCATGTCAGTGTAGGGTGCTCATGTAAGCATTTCTTATAAAACAATAGAATGCTAAAAAGGCCATTTTTCCCATTAACTTTTAATTCAATTTGAACAATAACTTTCAACCGTGCATCAGACATGTGATTATAAATACATGTTTACATGACCAGGTTACACCGAACATGGGCAAATGCTGGCAGCTGTGTAATCTATGACCACTTCCAACATTTATACAAAAAAAATGTAAATATGTCTGCTATATTTCCCAACTATAGTGGTCAAACTGACATTCTTGCAAGTGTTGCTAATTCTTAATTCTGTGCAATTGTTTGTTTTGTGGTAAGTTATACAGCAACTGACAAAATTATGGCCATATCGGCTACACCTAGCTACCACTATTATTGCAGAGGAAAATCCCAGACCATTGAAAGATCCCAGCAAGCATTTCTGTATATACTTGCTTGTTTGATTGTTTTTTGTTACATCGCACCGACACAATAAGAGACATTAATAATTAGTCTCCCCAGAAAAATCCCTAAATGCAAGTAGGTCCTTTCATTTGTTTTGCTCGGTTTTTATGGCTGTGCTCTATGGAGTGTATGTTGACTTTTCAGCCTTTCATGTGATAACCAGGTTAACCATCATCAACAAAAACTTCCTTTTTTTCAAATAACATATCTCTATAAGTATTTAAATGAATTTTAAGCTTATATTTATTTATGCAAAAGTAAGAAATTTCACTGTTTGTAGTTGCAATATCTACAAAAGAACAAGCGACAAAGTCCAAGAATACCAACTTAAAGGACCTACCTCAGTTTGGAATTCCTCAGATATTTACCAACAAGGGAGACAATTACAATTTCACCAATGTATCCCATTATGGTCATACTGGCGACATCATATTATTATTGTTATTGGTGGAGCAAGACCCTGACTTACGTCTGGCTAGAACCATCAAGGCACCGCAGGTAGCTGGAAAACCTCCCAGCATGAAAGTTCTCGCCCTGACTGGGACTTGAACCCACGCGGTGAGGGGCTGAGGAGTTTCAAGTCGGTGGCTCTAACCACTCGGCCACGGGCGTCCCCTCTGTATATAAAACCCTGTAGTACTCACCCCATATCATCTCCAAGAATGCCTCCCTTCTTTCGGCGGAACAACGACCACATCCATAGCACACCGGCTTGCTGGTGTGCATAAAGTTTGCTGTGCAAGTCTTTAAACAGATAAAAACCCTTGCCTAGGTGCATCATACCATTGTCTTCCTCCTCCTCAGATTCCCCCGCATGTTCCTTTAAATATTCCTGTAGTGGCAAAAACCAGTAAGAGATGTTACACCAACTCGCTTACTAGATTCACCCACTGTCAATCAAAACCAAAACCAAATCATGTTCAAGGTTCCAGTGACCAAAGAGCTTATAATGATGTTTTGGCAATGCTTTGCTAACAAAATGTTTTAACATATTATTATCAATTTCTTACTTTGAAAACAAGTCTTCTCTCAAAGTAAGTCTATTAATAAAACTTGTCTAAACATCATAGCTTGCACTTGCCTTGAAAGTCTTCTCAAGGACACCTTGTTTCCTTTTTTAGTTGGCAACTTTTAATTGCTTAACAAAACAATGAATAAATGCCAAGTTAAAACCGCAATACTAAGGACTTTTACTCATTAAATGACTTTACTCCCACTCTGATATTTGACAAATGAGTGACATTAAGTATCAATATCACATCAGTGAGTATACCTTTAGTTACAACATCTGTTAACATTTTCAGAACCTGCAAGTAGATATTTTTTAACATCAATATTATAATGTTATTAATCATATGATTTCATATTGGCTTGTTATTTGGCGAAGGACTATCATATAGGCCCAGGCCCATAGGGTCAATATAGTCTACCAATCACTAAAAAGTATATTTATTCAATGAAAGATTGTCAAACTTATTTTTGTTGTTTTAAGTCAACATGATTCCATTAGAAGAATAATGTCACAGTGCAGGAAATAGAGCATGGCATATTTCAGTTATCTGGAAAGGTATCCACTTGAAGCTGATATAGTGCTGCCTTCACTGTGTATAACATGCCGTGAACACCTGGCAGGATACCACACCCAGTCACATTATCCTGACAAAGGGCAAACCAATCGTGGAACTAACCTTATATTTGCTTGAGCGTTAGCAATGGAGCTATACCACTACCATATTTAATGACTGGTATGTAGCAGCCTGGGCCTCCCATACCTGGAGCCAGCGCTCTACCAATTGTGCTACCTTGTCCAGTAAATTGTTTGTATAGCTGTGCTGCCAATCAAAATTCAGCCAAAAAAAAGCTTTGTGTGCATATTGGCCTGGTTTTTTTTCCCCCAAGTATTGGCCCTGATTTTGCTTATTTGCTCAGTTTTTATACAATATTGGCTCTGCAGACTTTATACAAGCGGGGCAGAAAATGCAATACAACACCCAATATGGAATAGGTAATTAATTATGGACAATAATGGCATCATACATTAAAAAAGAGTTATGGTTCATTTAAGTATCTTAAAGAGTACATAGGATATTGGAGCAAATACCGATTTAAGGTAAGTCATTTATCATCAATTATATGCGTTTCAAACGCAAAACTTTGAATATTTAATTGTAACTAAAACAGTGTTTTGTACATCAAAACTTGAAATTGTACAATTGTTGTTGCTCTGGTTTTTTGTTGCATAACAAATGTAAAATTGTCTATATTACACAAACATGTACCTTAATTGTATACAATAGTTACTTATTTATGCTATCATAAAATTACAAAAGCTAGTTAAGATGAATCACAGATTTTCAATTGGCACAACATAATTTAGAAATACCATGGATATTAAAATATATGTCACAGAAGTATATAGCACTTATAAAAAAAATGAAATTAAAACACTTCACAAAATTCATAAGTCTGTATTTCATGTATTTCTGCATAAAAAGTACAATATATCATCCTCAGGTCCTAAAGAACCTAAACAGGAAATGCTACTTGCAACTGAGAGGGATGGGATGGGATTTGCCGGCAATTTTGCCGATACTGTGCAGCGACACTTCTATCATTAAAGCACAGGGGCACTTATGAGGTGACCAGGGACTTAACCCGGTCGGTCCATTATACTGAGGGAAGCCACTACTACCAACTTTAAATTCTTCAGTTTGACCCGGCCAGGGTTTGAACCCGCAAAGTCGATGCTCTACCACCTGAGCTATTGCGGCTTCTACTTGCAACTGAACTTACCATAAGTGGTGTAATATTTCAAACATTTTGCCAGGTATTTAGAATGATCATTTTATGGAACGAGCAAGTCTGCTGCAAAAACTGCAGGTTATGGAATGGAAGGATTTAGTAAATGACTGCCCATGGGTATTCTGTAGCTCCCTTGCATTAAAAAAAAAATATACAAACCTCCATTTTTCTGATCTTCTTTGCAAGTTTGTCACTATGTTGTAGCTTCAGGGCTTTCTTGTTGAGAATAAGTGCCTTCTCAATTTGGCCCTGCCCAATATATTTCTTTGCTCTAGATAAATATTCTGTATACTTCTCCATTTTCCTTTCATCTGCTTCTTCATTCATAGATGTATTGGTGATATCTGCCATAAAAAGATCAGATTTAGTTGATTTACAACTCTCACTGATTAATACATGGTTGGAGTTGTTCAGTGTTATTGTTTTTTTTTAAATCATATTTTGGGCTATGAAATGCTGTCAGCCCATAATATAATGTTACATATTGATCTATAAGATTATTTACATTACAGCAAATGTTTAAATAGATCATATGAGTCACGTATAACTTTTGTTCACCATCAAAAGTTTCAAAAACAAACACTACAGAATCCTAATATGAAAACTGTTTTATTTATGACTGTGAAGCTCTGAAAGATTTTATGACTTAATTTTTTTTATCATTTGAAATATTGTTAACAGTTAAATTCTATTGATAAGTTAAATTAACATATTATTCATAGTTACGTTGATTCGCATTAAACAAACAATTTAAAGATAACTTAAATGCCTTGAATAAAGAAATTTATACAATCATATGTTTATGTTAGGTTATGATCTCACCAAGAATCATTAAGTTATCAAGAGCCAGTGATCAAATAAAAGGCTACTTTCACTGTGAAAAGCATTTGGTGAATACATGGCATGAAATGGGATTGGGATTTGCCGACATTTATGCAGATACTATGCAGCAACTTTTCTATCATTATAGCACAAGGGCACTTATGAGGTGCCCAGGGACTGAACCCGGCCGGTCCATTATACTGACACCAATGAGTCAGGCGTAATACTGTCCCCTTAGCCCCAAGCGTTAGGAGGGAAGCCACTACTACCAACTTTAAAGTCTTTGGTTTGACCTGGCCGGGGTTTGAACCTGCGACCTCCCAAACCACAAGCCAATACTCAAACAACTGAGCTATTGCCGCCAGTTCTGGCATGAAATCCGACCCGTATTATCTGCATGGGCGGTCAGATAGAAAACCTCATTACATTACTGGTATTGACAAATAAATTTATTACTTCATAGATGACTTTTTAAGATCAGATGGGGTCTCTAACTTTTACATACATGTGAACTTTTTTCTGACGCCAAAGTAGGAGATTTTCACTTGCAAAGTGGGAGATTTGTTATTTTCATATAAACAAAGAAGGAAGTTATCTCTTTCCAAGTAATGAGATTTCTGGAAAGGTGTAAATCACCTCTTATTTCAAAATAATTTTGAACCTTAAAAGGAGTCTCCCTCCAAAAGCGGGAGAGTTTACATGTGTGCTTTTATAGAAACATTATTTGGCCTTCAAGAGACTCAGAACTTAGGCTGTCACTGAACATAAAAATAGAGATAATCAATGCTCATTTTTAAACTATTTTGATTTTGAAAAACAAGTAGGAAAATGCAAAACAAATATTTTAAAATACAAAGTTTCATCCCCATTTCTGTTTTGATGAAACAACACTGCAGGAAGAAGAACTGCTTAATAAGTATTATAATATATGTTAATAAATAAGTGATTTGATATTGGCCCTGGTATTTGTCGAGGTCCAATACGACTGACCCGAAGACAAATAACAGGGACAATATCAAATCGCTTATTTATTGACAATTTTATTAAATAACTACATGTGTTTATAACATTTTTGCATTTAATGCTTAGTTTTTGCATAATCCAAGTAAGAAATGCTTTGTGTTTTTGTGAAATCTACATGATTTATAACATATTCGGTTAAACACTACCAATTCATGCTGTGAATGTTTTAAAACTAATTTTGTGTTTCATAAATTTATGCAACCTGTCCACGTCTACACATAGAAGGAGTTAAAACAAAATGGCTGCCATTTCCCAGAGCTTCTGGCTGTAATCTTTACCTTTTTTTGACCCTGACTTATTAGCCAATCAAAGTGCTTTAAATGCAGGCTTTATATCTATATCGCTTTTCGGCCCGGGGCCGAAAAAGTGATATACATATTGGCACTGTTTTAAAGCAGCCTGTCCTGAATAACAACATATAGTTATTTAATAAAAAGGTTTATTCGCAACAAGTGAGCAATAAATTTAAAAATAAATATCTGTTGGCAACTAAATTACTGATTTCTCTGTAATACAGTAACTTAAAACAGATCTGTTATATACTTTTAGCAACAGAAGAGGTCTGTTTGATATAACTAATAGTTTATATCCTAATACTGATATATCATTGATATTCATCTTTTGATATCAGTGGGGTTTTTCTTAACAAACTGACACCAATGGTCGGTGTCTTCCCCAAGAAAAACATTCCCCATCGAAAATCGTTTTTCCCCTTGTAAAATCATTTCCCCCCTTGTTAATTTTTATCAAAAAGTAAACAAAATGTTTAATTTTTAGTTTATTTTAATCTGTTTCATCTAAAATCTGCACATTTTAATGAACTTCTGTTTAGAAACTATGTACGATACTGGGTATAATATTTTAAAAGTGTTACTAAATATAGGCCAGCTAAGACACGGACATTGCAACCTTGATTGCGACGCTCGCTATTTGTAATAATGGGAAAAAAATTTATAGTGGAAAACAGACGAGTGTTTGTTTATTTCCAGCCATCATCATGTTCTACGATGTCTCACAGTTGGAGAAAATTACAAAGTAAAACTATCCGATGCAAAAAATTCAAAACGAATTGATACTTTTTTTAAGACACCGTCCTCTAGAGAGCAAGGTAAGAAAGATCTTGACAATCAGTTGGATGTAATGGATATTGCAGGAAACAGAGACATGCCTCTTTAGACTTACCCTAACCCTAATAGACTTCTTCAAGACTTGTTAATGAAAGCTAAAGTAATATAAAGAAACATATTATATACTGAATTTTCCCCAATTTTGTATTTTTCGCACAATTTTTCCTCTTTTGACGAGCGTCCAGCGTCTTCCCCTGTTCCTGAAAAAAAAACACCTGGATAAATCAATCTCATTGAAATGTAATAGTGAGAAACAGAATAGATAACAGCCCTACCTTTCATTGGTCTGTCTGAGAGGTGCACACCAGCAATTTTGCTGCTTGCTTCATCTATAGACACATCCATCTTGGAAACTTTGCAGCTTCCTGGCACAGGCTTTGTCTGGATATAAAACAAACAGAAAACATAAATTAAACAGTTTTAAGGCAGGGCTGGTATGTAACTTTACAGAATATGTTATGAATAATGTTAATGATGACATGACAAATGACATGTGCATAAGATTAAGTTGTTTAACAAACCTTTAAATTTCTTTAAAAGAAAGACTTACAAAGTCAAGTTGGGATGCAGCCTGGAATCTAATTGCTGACAGAAACATTTAAATGTATATATTCATATTTGAAATGATTATTATTTGGAATATTGTAAAAGTGTTTTCTGTTGTTTCAGTCATCAGGCGCAAAAACAGCTACCATTGCAAGGTTTTGAAAAAGAGATTTGAGATTATTGGTTGTCAGGATTTTGATCATATTTAATTTGACTTTGACTTATTAAGCTAACTTTGCAAAAACTGTAAAAAAAAAAAAAAATAAAAAAAATTGTTTAGCATGGTATCCAACAGTTTGCCTATATTAACTAATATCTAATCACTGCTTTGGGGAATTTGGTCATACTTTTTGCATAAACCCATACTTAAGTCATTATAAAGACGATTTTGACCACTAACTTTATTGTTAGACTGTACTAATTGCTAAAAAAATTCTCTCAATGTTCAGTCTTTCCTACTCTTTTAAAAGCGCAATAGTGGTCTCTGCTAAAAATAGATATCAACGTCAGAGAGGATTAACCGGATGACTATATAAAAGTAAGTGGTCACATGGTTTTCTAAGTTTAAAAATATCTATCTCTGCAGCATGGCTTGGATAGGAAACGCCTATGATGAGTGGAGATTTATCCTTGACTGTTCACACGGATCTTTGGCATCAATGAACAGCATTTTGCATGACCTTTTCAGGTACCAATAACTTATTTGGTCATTTGAGAAAAAATATTTGGACCAAACTGTTGGATACCACCTTTAAACAACTAGTCTCAAAAGATTCATGTTCCATGAGATTGTGATTTGTCAAGTCATTATTCGTAACATATCCTATACTGTTAAACATTTAATGAGGACAGTCACAGAGGTCCAATTATAGCCCAGAAACAACTGTGAATTTATGAGAAAATTTGCAAGATCAATGGTACATGTATCAAGCTGCATTATGAACAAATAAAAACCTATTCAAACATCATTTTCATCAAAAGTTTAGTGCATTGTTTGTGAAGAAACAAAAGTATATTAACTACTGCTATTCTTGTAATTTATGATAAGTAACGAGGATATGACTGTACATTTTTCACTTTTCTTTTAATCATTGGACTGACATTGAAACCAAGAATTTTAAAATAATATGTGGTAATTTACTGTAGAAAACAGCATTCACAATTGTCTGCTTACAATAGTGGCGAGGGAGTACAGTAGGTATATTAACAATTCGCCACAATAACGATTCGCCACATAACGATTCACCACAGATGAATAACGATTCGCCACAGTAGTAAAATGATTGGCAACAGGTGTGATAAATGATATTGATTCGGAAAGTGCTTGTTAATTGGCACTCAATTTTTTCCGCGTTCCACTTATTTTATCTCTATATAGGGTAACACAATAACTATGTCATTCTAGTAAATAGTTTTATTCTTAATTCAATGTTTAAATATAATTTAAAGTACACAACATCACAGCATTAGTTAAATATAATCACAATATAATAAGAACATGTGAATTTGTGAATGAAATAATTGAACATGAATGAAAACATCAACACAGATTCTGCAAACATTCCTTTCTGATTAAAGGAATTCTTCGGGGATAATTACAGGAATCAGCCCCTTAATTGTCAAATGCAAACATAACAAACGTTTAACGATGATAATTCTCCCTTAGAAAGGTGGCGACATGTTGAAAAATTGTGAATAACTTCTTGATTGGGTAGACAACATAACATTTGGTTCATTAACGTTTTGATGACATTTTTTAATTAAAAATCGTAAATATTCACAATAGCGTTCTCACAATAATCAACATTATTATTCATTATTCATCTGTGGCGATTCGGTTTATAAGTGTGGCTAATCGTTATACATCTGTGGCGAATCGTTATGTGGTGAATCGTTATTGTGGCGAATAGTACCACAACATCATTCAAGTCATGGTGCAGACCAAATTATCTTAAATGTAAGCCCTGATGACAGCAAATAGTGTCAAAAATGCAGAAAACCATGCTACATTGAAATATAACCCTTCCCATTACCACATGGAGTTTTGCAGGACTTAGTCATATACCATAAATGATCTCATAATTAAGCTTTAATGCTTCAAATTACAATGTTATAGACCGTTTGCAGTTGGTGGTGATTTTTACCACTTGCCTGTTTCTTTCGAGCAGTGTTATCATGTTATATTTTAAGGGAAACTTTTAAAAAGATAATTTGTACTTACGTGACGTTCATATTTAAACATGTTAAGCATTAACTTCTTATATAAATTTACAGAAGGTTTTGTTTCTCTCTTCGTCTACTTAGTTTCAGAATTAAAGCAATCAAAATGAGGTCGAATATATTTGGGCCGAGAGCCGATTAAAAATAGTTAGTGAAACCTGCTATTTGTATGCTCAAAATGTAATGACATGACAATGTGTAAATGAGGTAACGTACATGACAACCTTTCCTAGTTACCTGGTGTATTAAATACTTAGATTACCGTGAACTTCACTTGATCAGCGTAAAAATGTTTTTAGCTTTTATTCTCTTGAATTAGTGCGCCATACTTTTTTTACAAACGGTGCTCAGTCGGTTTTCTCATCGGTCAAATGATACGCCATGCTGCATTATGAGCAATGCTTGTGCAATGCAAGCTTTCTTTTCTAAGAAACAATGAGGATCAAATTAACTTCTATATTTATTAAACTACACGTGCTTGTATTATAAAAATGTCCGTTTCTAAACCCGTATGAATTGTAGTGAATAGTAGTTCGTTTTCGAAATCTCACCCTTTCATTTTTGCAACTCCAAAGGCGAGAAGCCCGAAAAAAAGGGATGGTAGTGAAATTAAAACAAAGGCGCGCGCACACATACTGATGACGAATAGGTGAAATAAGTACTGTACGATCTCGTGAATAATAAGGCATCGCAGTTAATTTCAGTTCCAAAATGACACGTATTAAACAATAACAGACCAAAACACACAGTTTCAGACCCGGTAAAATTTAATTTGTTTTTTGTTTGTTTCCCAGCAAGCATTGCATATCGGTCCAATATCGGACCAATATGGTTTTGCAAAGTATGTTATATCGGTCCAATATCCTTTTTCGACATTGAGTCGATATATAGCACCGATGTCAGCTTGACTCTATCGGATGGTTATATGTCCGATATATGTAGGATTGGGATTCGCCGGCATTTTTGCCGATACTGTGCAACGATGTGTCTAAGCACAGGGGCACTTATGAAATGCCCAGAGACTGAACCCGGCCGGTACATTATACTGACAGCGACGAGTCAGGCGTAATAATGTCCCCTTAGCCCCGAGCGTTAGTGGGGAAGCCACTACTACCAACTTTAAAGTCTTTGGTTTGACCCGCCCGATCCGCAAGTCGACGCTCTGCCACATGAGCTATTGCGGCCGGTCCGATATATGTGTGCTTTCAGCAGACCCTCACAGGGGAATACAAATAGCCATGTGGAAATTAATTCGGGCTATTGTTTGACGCAATGGCAGCATAGTGCGCCATACTTTTTTTACAAACGGTGCTCAGTCGGTTTTCTCATCGGTCAAATGATACGCCATGCTGCATTATGAGCAATGCTTGTGCAATGCAAGCTTTCTTTTCTAAGAAACAATGAGGATCAAATTAACTTCTATATTTATTAAACTACACGTGCTTGTATTATAAAAATGTCCGTTTCTAAACCCGTATGAATTGTAGTGAATAGTAGTTCGTTTTCGAAATCTCACCCTTTCATTTTTGCAACTCCAAAGGCGAGAAGCCCGAAAAAAAGGGATGGTAGTGAAATTAAAACAAAGGCGCGCGCACACATACTGATGACGAATAGGTGAAATAAGTACTGTACGATCTCGTGAATAATAAGGCATCGCAGTTAATTTCAGTTCCAAAATGACACGTATTAAACAATAACAGACCAAAACACACAGTTTCAGACCCGGTAAAATTTAATTTGTTTTTTGTTTGTTTCCCAGCAAGCATTGCATATCGGTCCAATATCGGACCAATATGGTTTTGCAAAGTATGTTATATCGGTCCAATATCCTTTTTCGACATTGAGTCGATATATAGCACCGATGTCAGCTTGACTCTATCGGATGGTTATATGTCCGATATATGTAGGATTGGGATTCGCCGGCATTTTTGCCGATACTGTGCAACGATGTGTCTAAGCACAGGGGCACTTATGAAATGCCCAGAGACTGAACCCGGCCGGTACATTATACTGACAGCGACGAGTCAGGCGTAATAATGTCCCCTTAGCCCCGAGCGTTAGTGGGGAAGCCACTACTACCAACTTTAAAGTCTTTGGTTTGACCCGCCCGATCCGCAAGTCGACGCTCTGCCACATGAGCTATTGCGGCCGGTCCGATATATGTGTGCTTTCAGCAGACCCTCACAGGGGAATACAAATAGCCATGTGGAAATTAATTCGGGCTATTGTTTGACGCAATGGCAGCAAGCATAATTATAACATGATTATAACTCTAATCTACACATCTTTGTCCTGGTTATCCATATAACATACAACAGGTAATATAATAATAGTAACAAGGATGTAAATAAAAAATAAAAATGCAAATATGGATATTAAATCTTAATTAAAAGGGCTAAAGTGACCTCGCATTAATATAATTGAGGCAACATATCAAATAAAACATAATTGTACAAAAAAAATTAACTACATGTACACAGTAGATAAGTATGTATGCATCCTAATGAATTCATCGGTAAACATCAAGTTAAAAAATTAATAATATTATTTTAAGTAAAATATACAAAAGAATGCAAGTACAATGTATACGATTTAATTTAATCAACATATAAAATTGAACCGAAACTACCATGTCAAAATAATACTAAAATAATACTGCACTTGCCACACGCCAGCATAACATCAGTGGGCATATTGCAATAAATTAAGGACACATAGGCTTATTATAGACACATAATTAGAAAGTACACAGAGGAATACAAAATATATTACAATTGGCAAAATATTTGACTATAGAAAAGGTTGGACCCGGATGCAAGAGTTAGAGAAATAATGTTTCTGGTTGCCATGTTTCTGTGTATTCACTTTCCTTTGAATAATCACAGAGTTTAGTTTACACCCGTTTCATGGATTTATCAATTACACAAGATGATAAGCATCTGCAACATTTGGACTTCCCGGAACTACTTTTTCTGGGCAAGGACAGTCTTTACTCGTAGGTTTTCTCCGCATTCTGAAATCCTAAAACATATGTTGTGCTAGTTTCTGGCAATCCTACACACACAACAATCAGTTCACCTTTAATCAGCTGAATGTAAATTATTTTCTACCAAAATGATTTTGAATTTGACGCTAGAGTACAACCACAAAGAGCATTCAATGGTTGATAGTTTATATTACCTCCCTTGGAAGTATGACATCATGGACAAATTTGGATACCTACCCGATATTGCACCCATATATAGAAATGATGTGACTTTTATATGGAAAAAAGGCTTGTGTATTTTTACAACTGGACTAATGGTCGACTAAATATGTATACGACAGGATTAAACAGATTTAACAATCAACTATTAAATGTTGGGGTATATACAATAACGGATAACGGTTGTATATTGGACCAATATAGTAAACTAATCTGATATTGATCAGTTTACCGATATCGACCCGATATATCCGATATACATATACTTGCTGGTTTTTAATTTATTTTATTTATTTATTTTTTGAGGGGGGCGGGGCGTGGTATCCGATAGTTTGGTGGTATCCGATAATTTGAATCAAGGATTACATCTTTTTAAAAAATAAGACATTGTTACCTGAAAAATATCCTGCAAATTGTTATTCATCGATGCCCTAAATCTATATGTATGAACAGTTAAGCACAAATCCCCACTCGTCATTAGAACAGGTGTTTCCTAAATGAGCCATGCTGGAGATATTCATAAACTAACAAAACCACGGGACAACTTACTTTTCAGATCACGTTTTATTGTTATCCGGGCAGTCTGCAATGTCTATTTTGGCAGTAATCACCATTGTGCTTCTATACAGATTTGGAAATAATAAGCGAATAAGAGTATTTTCGCAATTTGTTCTGTCGAACAATATATACGTGGGAGTGTTCAAAGGCGTCTTTACTAGGACTAATGTATGAGTTTATGCAGAGAGTATGCCTAAATTCACCAAAATAGCGGGAAAATATTGTAAAATGTACTGATATAGGCAAACTTGCGGATACCACCTTTAGGCTAATACTAATTAACAAATAATAATTTATTGCCTTTTTGGCGTGATGAACATTCTTGGGTGCATCCACTGCATGGGCATACCCTCAGGGGCGAAGTCAAAAGAATTTGGTGGTGGGTGGTGGGTGATTGGTGGTATGAATGAAGATCCGTTCAACTTTATTGCAGTTAATACTAGATATATATACACAGTAAGTGACCCAAGCTGTGACCCTAAGCAGTCAACAGTCAAAATTTACTTAATCATAGTATTTTTTTAAGCTTGCATGTATGTGTTTTCTCAGTTCTACTCTCTGGCACCCTTCAATGAGATATAGTTACCAAGTTTTTGTCTTTATAATATATCGCTGTTTATAAAATAAGTACTGTGGTTGTTTGTCTTGCTACACCTGCAACGAATCCACAATCATAATTAGATTTCGAAAAGATGCGACCGCCATGCCGGCATCAATAATATGCACCTAAGATGAAGGGTGATTATACAACAGGTAATTTTTATTTGACATGTTTTGGAGGTTATTAGATTTTGCGAAACACAAGCGGCCTTTGAAAATCAAAGTAGTAGGCCTGTTATTCATTTTTGTTACTGTTTAGATATTTATAAATGAGATAAGTTAAATATGAAATGGTCCAATATACAATCGATCGACTTATAGTGGAATGGATTTTCAGTTTAAGGCGATGATTTTTTTAAGTATACGCGAATATAGATCTATCTTTTCTTAAGTTAAAAGAATGTAAACAAAGCTGGGAGTAAGAAGTTTGTTGGCGACGCGCTGGAGCTGACGCATATATATATATATATATATATATATATATATATATATATATATATAATTCTATATAGATATATATATATATATAATAATTAATATATATATATATAATTAATCTACTATATATAATATCTCTATATATACTATCATATAATATACTATATATATATATATCTCTAATATCTATTAAGATTCTACTATCTATAAGATTCTCTCGCTTCTCTACTCTCTCTCTTATATCTACTTATCTATCTATATCTATATATCTATATATCTATATATATATATATATATATATATATATATATATATATATACCACGCCCCGCTTTCAAATAAAAACCATACAGTTTCAAATGTCGTTGTTACTTGCTCATGTATTGTTTTATTTTAATCTATTTACCTCTTCCACTTTTTGCGTCGCCTTTGATGCTTCGCATTAACGACTTTTTCTTTTTCTTACTTGTAATGCGATTAGGGCATAGGTTAGAAACATAATATTTGGCCAAATATAAAATCAAACGATTGGTTGAATCAGCTGTCGATGAGTATGACGTCAGATCACGTGATTATACCAAAATGGCTGCGACCAGGAGACTAACGAAGGTTGTAGATCATTTTTCTATTGTATATTTATTACATGGCAGTCGTAAACATTTCGTTCGATATGAGAGGTTTACATTAAGATTGATTTAAAAGATTTGAAATATCGAATATGGGCTGGGTCTAGTACGATATTGAAACAGTTGGTTTCAAAATGCCAGTAACCGGTTGTTGAAAATAACGAGAATAAGGGAAGAGAATAGAGAAGAAATTAAATTACGTTTTCTTAGCTGCCTTTCTACATTTTTTTTGTAATTTGTAAAGCAACATTGTTATCACGCTACTGGCATTTCCTGACTATTTTGTTAAATACTAATTGCATTTTAAGCCCATTCCACCGAGTTTATTATAGTTTATACACAATCGTGAATCGATCATTTTCATTTCGTCGGCGCTTTGTTTACCTTTTTAATTTATGATCAATAATAAATACCCTTCCTTTTTTGAACATACAAAGTTTATATGAATGATCATCATTTTTGTATATATCCTCCTTTTACTGAGATTTTTTTTTATTTTGTCAAGAAATGTTTGTCACAGAACATTCTAGATAAGTGTCCATGGCAATAAACTTAAGTTTCTTATACCATGTATTTCTCTATATCAATATACTCCTGTTTATTTATGCTATGCAAATGTTGACACAAATAAAATAAATATTGAAGCTGAGTCTTGTATAAAAAGAAATAACTTCCAAGTAGCAGTTTTCAGCTCAATATTTGATCACATTTACCTAATGTACAGATAAGTGTTAGCAAGTTCACCCTCAGAATAACAACACACCATAACTTCATTGTAGCTGTATCATTAAGTTGTATTGTGAATTGTAAGATAAATTATTATTGGTACTGGTAGCATTAAATCTTGAAAGATTCACAGACATTAATATTGTTTTGTTTTTTGTTTCAGGAACTTCAGGAGTTGAGGAATGCTGGTTTAAAGAATTTTAAGAATATTGTTGTTGACGATTCCAATATACTTATATGGCAGGGTTTGGTGGTTCCAGTAAGTTTGTATACCTTAAAATAAATCCCTAAAAACACACACATATACAAAATTTAAAACAACAAATAAAAACAAAAAAAATGAGTCCACAAAGACAACTGACTCATTGAAAGCCCTATTGATAACTACTTACAAACTGTCAAGAACACCGCACATATAGATAAATAGCTAGCTAACCCACACCCCAATAGTTCCAAACTTAAAGCAGACACAGTTTTACACTCCATTTGTTAAACTGTTATAAAATTCCATAAAATTATGGGATTGTCTTGTGATTTCATAATCATTATAGATAAAATATAGATTTGATACTTAAAATACTTCATAAAAGCTGTTAAATTTGATATGAAAGTCAGTAAAATAGACTGAAAAATAAAAACATGGTGAGTTTAATACTGTACATATTTCCTGATTTCGACCTGCATTAGTTTCTGCCTTCAAAGTTGGCTGCCTTAAACTGTCTTACCAGTGCATATGACATCACATGGAAACTATCTATTAAATGACGTGTGTCATGTCATTCAAGTTCATCACAGTTGGAGGATAAAGCCACCCATGTAACTGCTCTCTCCATGGTTGATAGCTGATTGGTAGGATGTAAACATTGCAAATAAAACTGTTAAACAAATTCTTTGTTTTAAGTAGAACATATTCAAACTGCTATATATTTCAGGTAGTTTTAAAATTTCATAGGGGGCGGTTAGAGTCGCTGACTTGAAAGTCCTCAGCCCCTCGAGTCCCGGTCGGAGCGAGAACTTTCATGTGGGGAGGTTTTCCAGCTAACTTACGATGCGCCAGTGGTTCTACCCAGAGATTAGTCTGGGGCCTTCCTCCACCAATAATTAGCTGGATGTCACCAATATGACCATAATTGTAAAACAAAAAACAATAAAATTTAATGTTTATATCTGCATTGTTACAGGAATGTGAAGCGTATAACAAGGGGGCATTTAAGATTCAGATAGACTTTCCTGCGGAATACCCCTTCAAGCCACCTAAAGTGATATTCAAGACAAAGATATACCATCCAAATGTAGATGAGAAGGGACAAGTATGCCTGCCAATTATCAGCGCAGAAAACTGGAAGCCAGCTACAAAAACAGATCAGGGTTAGTTTATAACATTCAAAAGGGTTACAATTTAACCTGTTCACTGCTCTAAGCTGTGCTGGGAGTATAAAGTGCTTCATGTATCGCCAAACCATGAGTGTTGCTAGAGTTTTAATGTGTAATTGTCTATTGTAAGGACTGTTGCTAACAATCCGATATATTGTGGCGTTTTCTCTCATACAGTTTAACCATTTATTTACATGGAAAGGGAAATTTACCTTTGATTTCACAGTATGATTCACCCTCAGAGCTTAAAACTGATCTAAAGTGGAAATATATTTGACTTAAAACAGTAAGTGTAATGTAAACAACAAGATAAAACCTACCGATATTATCAGTGATGTGTAACAAAATATAGAACGAGAAGGTTGGTGAGAAAATGCCGTCTTAGACCATATAAAATAAGTACACCTGACTAGTTTTTTTTGCAAATATGCAGGTTTTTTTTATAAATTGATATGAGCAGTATAAAGAGATGTTGGTAACTAAAATGTCCTGGGTTAAGGAAACCCATATGTACATAACAGTGTAAGTATTAAAATATGATTTTACTCACAGATGTGTGAGAATTGTTCTTGTCCAGCCACGCTGGGATATTCAAATGTCATAAGTATTTTTACTGGCATTGGGCCAGTGATATTGCCAGAATCACTGGACGGACTGGACAGTGATTTAAAAAAATTTAAAGAGTTGTCTGAATAGTATGTGAAACATTATTATTGGTACATCTTTCTTATTGAGAAAAAGAAGTCAATTTTTTCTGTGTTTTTAACTAACAGTCTGTAGAAGAAAACTTGTACAGAACCTACTCAACAAACATTGTTCACATTTTCATGACTGACGACTGTTTTATTTTTAAGCATCTATTAAGAAGCATCTATTAAAGATACCTTTAAAAAGCAAAAATGCTTTTCATGAGCCATAAAGGTCATGTGCTATAATTTTAAATCAAGACCAGCTGCACACTGGTCTTGGTAGCACACTCAGTAGAGCGTCAGCTCCAGGTACTGGAGGTACTAGAGACCCCGGGTTCAATCCCGGGCCGTGACATACCAAAGTTATTAAAAATGGTAGTAGTATAGCTCCCTTGCTAACGCTCAAGCAAATATAAGGTTAGTTCCACGACTGGTTGGCCTGGTGTCAGGATAATGTGACTGCCAAGTGTTCACGGCATGCCATACACTGTGAAGGCAGCACTATATCTGCTTCAAGTGGATACCGTCTCCAGATAACTGAAATACTGTAGGTGGGACAATAAACCCAATAAACAAACAGGACTAGCTACTAATTTAAGCATGTTTTTTATCTTCCCATGTTACAGTTATACAGTCTTTAGTTGCCTTAGTGAATGACCCAGAACCAGAGCATCCACTTAGGGCAGAGTTGGCAGAGGAATACACCAAGGACCGGAAAAAGTTCATCAAAAATGCACAGGAATTCACAAAGAAACACAGTGAAAAGAGACCCCCTGATAACTAAAGTGCAAACCCCTGTGATGAGGACATTGTAATGATTTAAAATTAATTTTTTCTATCAAAAGAGAGCGAAGACGACAAAAAAAAAAATGTAAGCTGTTAAGTCCCAGATTTATTAAAAGAATGTTAGCTTTTTGCTTATTTTGGCTGATGGGCATTTGCTCTAGACTACAGAATGTGTTAATTTCTAGTTATATCTTGTAACTCTTGTAGTTATATCTTGTAGTCAATATTTAAAACGTGAATTTATTTATGCTAATGGAGGATAATACTATAGAAATATCTATAATGAAGGCGTGAATAAAATTAATATACTTCAGAGTATGTCTGTACCATTTAAGTTGCTATGGCATCATCTCCTTAAGTCCTTAAGTATGGGTACAATCAAGTTTCAAGTGAAATTGGCATTCAGGCAACATATATTTACTATTTTATTCTTTTAAGATGCACATAGGGTTAACTTGTGGGGATTATGTTTAAGACTTATTATTTTATTACTCACCTATTTGAATTTTAACCAGATTACACCCTATTTACATTAAACTTAACATCGTATTTGGCGCCATATGACCTGGTGTCGGTGTGCCGTAAAATCAAAAATACAAGTACAAGTACAAATTTTATTTTGAAACGGAAAAGGCTGTACCTGTGGCAGTTGACCGGAAGAAGTACTATCCATTCATAAACTCGGACATAAAAAACATCACTGAAGGTTGTGGACTTAATTGCTTTCATTCTTTTTTTGTGCTTTTAATGTTAGTGTATCGTCTGAAAGGCTCAATTTGATATCATTGTGTATCTTCAAATGTCTGTTACACAGACTGGTGTCTCAAGTGATGTATAAATACCGATTTAGTTATATTTGTCTACAGAGTATGTTCAGGTTTAAATGGCAGTCAGTTCCACTTTTACTGCACACTTGATCAATGTGTACTTTTACAGTAACATTTATGTATTATACATCTTTACTACAGAAAATATATCATACTCTTTACCATCCATTATAAAATGTTATAATTTGGACAATCACTTATTTTGTTTATTAATTGCTTTTTTTCCCTGCAAAAAAAAAAGAAGAAAATCTAAAAACCTTTGGAAAAATGTTAGATTTGTACTGGTCCGTTTCTTTGGCACTTAACGATTAATAAATAAAAGACAATAATCCTTTAAGTAATTATTTTGAGTCATTTGTATAGACTTGGTACATTTATATGTTAACAAAGTCACTGTTCTGTAAACTTCTTTACACTGTCATACTCAATAAATTGTTTGCAATAGCTATAACTAGGCCATGCCCCCATTTAGGTCTTTAGTAGTAAGTAACCATGATTTTGGTAGATTCTTTATTCTAACCCTTACTTAAAGCATTTTATTTCTAATAGACTATGCATTGTATATGTGTTTTAATTGTATCCTGTAATTAACTTCTAAGAACAGTGTTTGCAAAAGTATTTTTGTATCAATAAGAGTTCAGAGATGTTTGGAAACTGGTTGTGCTTGTCTTTTTTCTCTGAATTCCACCCCCCCCCCCCCCCCCTCAAAAAAAAAAATAAAATAATAATAATGATAAATTGTTAAGGATATTGTTCTTTCTTAAATATGTTCTCTTATGAATATTTTGTCAATTTAGATGGTAAAATACTGCTATGAAACTTGTTGGGTTTTTTTTAATTATTTTTTAATTAAATATTTTTGTAAGAGGACTTTATTTTGTGATTGGTTTAAGTAGCAAACATTGTAGACAATTTAGTTTAAACTTACAATTCTTAAAGTTAAATGATTGACCAAAATAAAATTCTTAGGTCAAATGAACCTTAATGTTATAAAGAGGATACCAAAATAGACCATGAAAGTCTGATGAACACCCTTTAAGCATTGCCAACTAATTAAATGAAATCCCAGTATTGGACTACACTTTCCAAGACATTTGCAAGATACAATTCTTTCTTGGATTCCTTAAAATGTAATTCACACTAATTTAATCAACAATGCTTCTCAAACAGTGAAATGAAAAGTTTTTTAGCAAGTACATCAAGTCAAACTTAAAGAAAAAACGATTTTGAATACTGTCTAAATTGTAAGGTGATGTAAATAGTGGAAATATATTGATCTACATGTCCATTCTTTCCAAAACTTAAAATAAGCATGATCAGGATTTCTGCTAAAAATAGACATCGACATCAGAGTTGTACCTGAATAATGATATAAATTTAGAGGGCACATGGCTTTCCTAGTTTAAATATAGCTAACATTTAAATATAGCTAACTGTGCAGCGTGGCTCAGTTAGGCAATACCCATTTGTAGTGACGAATGTTATGTTATTCTTCACTTTTCACATAGATGTAGGACATCGATAATCAGCATTTTTCGAGATTTTATCAGGCAACAATAATTTATCAAGTTCTTTGAGAGAGAAAAAACTGGCAAATACCACATCTAATAAAAATATTCACACAACAAACTTGGTAAGCTTGAAGATAAAATATTTTCTTACTGTGTTAAACTCTTATAAGAACTTAAGCTTAATGCTTTAACTTCAAATTGTGCAAAAATAAAGTATATGGGCAATTAAGACAAAGTACATAATGCAGTTAAAATAGTTGTTAATTTGCATGTTTTTTGCCAGTATTCCATGAGATCATAGCACTGTTAAAATGAAAGCGCTGCAAACTTCCATTGTCCTAGAAAACAGAAAAGAAGTTTACAGACAATGACAGTTGGTGGAGATAAAAATTTAATTCCTTTCCATAATGTTTGTGTTAGATGAAAAGTCCTTTCCCAAAACTGCACAAATTCATTTTCAATGAAGTAAAAGCAAAAAGAAAGTAAAAGGTCAAGAACCAAGATCTATGGACCCATTTTACCCCAGAACAGTGGTTCACTATCATTATGAAGGTTTTGTCACACGAGTGTCCAGATACTGTATTCTTGCGCCTCTGGGAAGTTTTTATTTATAAATATGTACTTCATTTAATTCATATTAAATTCGCTCCATGGCCCAGAGTAATTAAGTTCGAAAATTGCTCTGACTGCTGAGCCTCACACCATGTGGGTTCGAGTCCCGTTCAGGGATGTAGGACTTAATGTGTGAAGGTCTTCCAGCTGACTTGTGGTGTGCCGTTGGTTCTATCCAGACATTTGTCTGGGGTCTTCCTCCACCAAAACAGCTGGACATTGCTCTTATGAACACAATTGGTTGCTGTTTGCAATGAGATTAATCAGGCTGTTCAGTTGACCAAAAATTATAACTGTTGTGTGACATGATTAAAACTGTGACACTGCACACACACACACCAGTCCTTGTGGTAATAAACAGTATTTAAGTACAAATACAGTCTTGCAGAAATCCTATACTTTTCGCACGTAGAAGTTCTCAAGTGATGTTGCATAATAAATTATTTGAACCTTTAATGATAATCAAATTTCTTTCAAAACTTACCGTAAATAAACAAGGCAAAACAGATTATATTGGCTCGTTCAAATCCAAAAAAATTTGCTTCAAACAAGTGTCAAACTTTGATCTTAATTCTTGCTTATTGATCATCTCTCACTGAGCATGAATTCCATAATCAATAATATGAAATATTGCTGTGCATGTAATAACATAATTTTTTTTATTACAAACTAAGATACCGATTATATTAGGGGCGCCCAAGGCGGAGTGGTAAGAGTTGCCTACCTGTGTCCGCAGCCTCTCACCACATGGATTCGAGAACTTTCATGAGGAGAGGTCTTCCAACTGACTTGGGGTGTGCCAGTGGTTCTACTGAGATTTGTACCGGGGTATTAATCAGTAATTAGCCGGGTGTTGCCAATATAATTGTCATTGTGATGTTAAAACAAGACAAAGTATATGCATCTGTTTTGAAGTCATGTTCACTTGGTTGATCTGAAGATCGACTGTTCCATGCAAATTATCAGATATTGCTTTTTGATGAAACTTTACTGAAATGGTATGCGCCATGCTTAATTGTGCATATTCTTGGCATGCCATAAACAGCTTGATTTTAAATAAGCTCTGTTTATGAACTGTGGCAAAGAAGTCTGGGTTTAATCATTATCTTTGTGGGGGGTAGGGGTGTGGCAGAACAATTAGAGTTGCTGACTTGAAACCCTCAACCCCTCACCGCATGGGTATGAGTCCCTGTTGAGTCCCATTCATGAGAACTTTCATGTGCGGAGGTTTTCCTGCCTACTGTGGTGCGCCGGTGTTTCTACCCAGCCATAAGCCTGGGGCCTTCTTCCACTAATACAAACAAAACATTATCTTCTATGATAATTCTCATTCCTTTATTTTTATTCAAAGAATTTGTTATGAATGCAAGAGAAAAAATATGAACCAAAGAAAAATATTTTCATGATGACATTGTCCAAGAACACATGTTTTGAACTTAGTATAGTTTAATTTATAACTGATAAAATGATTTAAAAGAAAAAACAATGGACATATTACAAACTGTAATGGCCAACTGATGTGTAAACATGTAAAATATGTGTCCTTTCTTGGGCATGTTTTCAAAGTAAACTAATATGCTGTTGACTTGGAAATAATTTTCATAAAGCAGTTTTAATCTGATACAAATAGCAGAGCAGAGTATGTTAGCAATCTTTAAAATCGAAATGATGGAGTTGAAGTTGAGAATTACCCATCTTGACAAATTTCTTTTTGTATGTTTGGTGTGAAAGTATGGGAAAATAATGTATACAACACTAGTTTGATGTTGAGTGGGTAACATACATGTACTGTAGTTCTTGTATAGTGTATATACATGCATGACTTGTTTAATACAAAATAATTGACTGCTAGGTGGATTATGTATGTATGTGTGTTCTTTAGGGTGCAAGGGTTAATCATTTCAAATAAGAAGTAAATGCACTGACGACACTTAATCCAAGAAGAATGTAAATTTTCTTCCGACCCGATTTCTGAGACGAGACAAAACCATTGTGCCGCTTCCTATATTAAGTTAAAACATTATATGAAATGAATTGTCAGGGTTAAATTAGACAAATAAATGTTCTTTGAACTTTCAAAAAGTTTTCATGCTCATTGACAAATATTAAAGTGATACAAATATCAAATATCTTTATTACTTTATTCTGTCTCTGAACTTTGGATTAAATAATTATCTGTTAATCATTTATTAATAATAACATGTCTGTTATCAGAAAATCTTTTAAAGGATGACTTGTTTGAAGCATGCCAAATTGATTTATTATTATTGTACAAATGACAGGAAGCTTTTTGCCATGGATGTATAGTTTTTCCAATCATTCAGGTACTATATGTGCTAGTTTTACTTCAGTTCAGTATTTTGCAATATTTTTTGTGTGTGTTTTTGAATGATAATTTTTGTTCATAACCACTACAATTTAGAATGTAATGTTTTAACTTGGAAACAAATGTACAAGAAGGTTTTACACATTTGTGAAAGTATGTTGCAAGAAAAGTTCAACATTTTTTTTAAATGTTCTTTTATCCATGACTGTTAAACATTATTGCATGGTTTATGAACTTGACTGCAAGCATTGGACTGATTGATGTACGGTTTAGTGTCAGCTGCAATTAAGATTATAGATCAATAATTGAATATTGATGCCTCAGTAGTGTTGCAGTGTTAGTATGCAATGGAAAAAAAGATTGTTAATTTAGCATTATAATTGCGATAAACATAAGTATGTCAGACAAGCAAAACCATTTGTTTGCAGTTATTTAACCACAACATGTACATGTCAAATGTTAGAAGATGTAAGCTGTTTTAAAATGATAATTCTAAAGAATAATAATATCTGATAAGACAATTGATAAAAACATGCAAGATTGTATTCAGACTTATAGAAACCAAATTTGAACACCCCTTAGTACAACATTCAGTTCAAATTAACTGACTACACATTGAGATTATTTTAATGACAAAAAAGTTGTTGGGTCATTGAAAACCACATAAATTACTACCATGTAGTTGTTTTAAATATTTATGCTTGTAATGATAAAGGATTTGTCTTACTCAACAAGACAGTGAGTGCATTTATTTTGAAATATAACTTTAAACACTACTTACTATATGTACATATGTAACACTTCCTTAATTATTGTTTAGTTAAGTCAAAATGAATTAATCTTCTATTTAATATTTTTATTCTGCACATTTTTTTTTGTCTATGGAAAAAATGCAATCCAAGCTACAAGTATTTGCTGTAATATCTCCTTGTTATTTCCTGTAATGATATTCATAAATATTTATAGTTGAATAAAACAAGTTAACTGTTACTCCTTTTTTTAAACATGTCTAATTTTGAAAAGAAAAAAAACTTCTACCGTAGCAATTCGATTTTAGTGCACACTAGGGTAAAGTATGCACTCCCACCTTTTAGATGGGGAAAACAAATGTGCACATTAATATAGTAATTACAGTAGTAAGGTTATATAATTGTGAGTGGCACCATGTTTGTGTGAGAAATTGGCACAAGTTTTGTTAATTTAAGATTGTTGTGAATAATACTGATCAATGTTTGTTTCTCATGTACAACTGTACAAAATGTAAACCATCTACAGTTCTGCTTGAAGTCATTTTTATGTTTTCGCACAATTAAATAATTGTAAATTAAATTGTTACTGTGTTTTTTTTACCCCTTGCATGTTACTGGATTCAGTCAATTGATTAAAGATAGTACAACTGTATTATTAGATTTATTTTAATCAGAACTTAAAATATGTCTACGGTAGAGTACTTTAGTTGAAAATTCGGAATATTTTGGAGATAATATGCCGGGTGTTTTATAACTGACACTATTCTTGCTAAACATACATGATAAGTGAAGGCGTATCATATTATATTGAAGGATATAAATTAAAGTTTTGTTGCACGAACAATTGTTGACATTATGACTTCATTTGTGACATAAAAAGTAGTTATTGAAGAAAGCGTCACATGTGATCAAACTGACGTATGATAGTAATCTACCATTTCATGTGATCAGATCATTTTAAAACAACCCTCAGCACTGGAAACTCAGAAAAAATGACAGTAGACAAGATTTCAGTCCAATGATGAAGCTTTGTTTCTTTCTATTGTGGTACTGGGCGCAGCCATTGTTATACTTCAAGTCTCCGTGCTAAAGAGTATGGAATTTGTAAGCAGTATTATGATTGGCCAATTCTTGTTCTATTCAGTTCGATAACAGGGCTGAAAATTTACCAATAGACCTATGGTTGACAAATGTAGTAAACCGGAATAATCCAGCGTGGGTGTCCAACAATGGTCTTAAGTCAAAATCATTCCCTTTTATAATACTAAAGACTGTTTACTTGAAGGAACATTGTGACAATGTACTATTTTTTAATGGCATCCAGCAATGATGTAAACTGATACTGTTTTGAACATTTCTTTCAATGTAGATTTGTTAAGATAACCCTTTGATGCTATAATAGTATGTAGAAAAACTTCGTAATAAAACTGCTGTTGCATGTTTAACATTTATAAAGCAACAAAAATTGTGTCAGATATTTTATAATACCCTGTAATTATAAGTGAAAAAAAAGTTATGAAAAGCACAGAAGCAAATCGTATATTGCATTCGTGGCTTGTCACAAGTTACCAATATTCAAAGTTAAAGCCATATCTTCAGTGAAACAATGTCCTCAGTACAAAAGAATTCAAACAAGAAGTTCATGTATATAGCACAGGAAATTGCTCAAAACAAGTGCTATTACAAGGCAGTAGATGCTTGCAAACAGGCATCCAGTCATTGCTGGACCGGAATTGGGATTGGGATTTGCCGGCATTTTTGCCGATACTGCGCAGCGACATTTCTATCATTATAGCACAGGGGCACTTATGAGGTGCCCAGGGACTGAACCCGGCCGGTCCATTATACTGACACCGACGAGTCAGGCGTAATGCTGTCCCCTTAGCCCCGAGCGTTAGGAGGGAAGCCACTACAACCAACTTTAAAGTCTTTGGTTAGACCCGGCCGGGGTTCGAACCCACGACCTCCCGATCCCAACATTATTTCATTTTGAGACGGTGTCCACTTGATACAGTGCTGCCTTCACAGTTGCATTTTCTTGACACTGGGTCAACCAGGCATGGAACTACCCTCATATTTGCTCTAGCGTTGGCAAGAGCTATACCACTACCTTTTTTAATGACTTGAAACGCTTTGCCAATTGTCTGGTGAGATGCGCAGATGATGCACATGACCTGTTATTACCTAACCTAGCTCAGAGGACAGTGAAGTCCCACGCGCGAGATATCACAAATATCTTGGTATAGAACTTTATGTGTAACCAGCTTGTGCTAATAACAGTTTGCTGTTTTGACCCTTTCCTCTGGTCATTAATGTTATTCCTGTGCCATGATGTTTGTATGTGGCATTGTTCATTCAAAAATCTGCTTTTCATCTGTATCTCTGAAATAGACCATATAACGTACTTCCAGTTTAAACATTAAATATTAATGTTTACATTTGAAGCATACCTGACACAACTGATGCATCTAATCTCCTTAGACATACATATTTGTTCTGTAAGCACACTACTTTCTCCCAGGCATGAATAAATGACCACGTGTAGTCAAGGTCAGGCAGGGTCAATCCTGTGTGCTTCAAAAATCCAGCTTTCTCATACCTCTTGAGTACACTGCCCAAAAAATACATGATGATTATAGGAAAACCATCATGGCTTTTATAGGGCAAAATTCTCAAAGAAGAATTTTTTCATTCCCAGACTGCTGTAGCTTCTGATTAAAATCTGCTTTAATTGGGACAACAGTTTCAGAGGGTGTGTCTTTTCAAAAATGGATGCATGACACCTGGCAAACACAAAAACTCCCTAGTCAACGATTTTAATGTGAAGTTCATTGATTTAAATTTTTTTGTCATTCATAAGGTAAAAACCTACTTAAAATGTTGCGCAAGCAAAAGTTATAATTTGTAGCATTGGACAATTTTAATTTATATTTGTCATGCTTGCATCTTAGTTTTAGTTACATTTCTTTAACAGTCTGGAAAGATGTAACTGCTTTTTTTTAAATGTTACTTAATGTCCGTTTTAATTAATGGTGTAAGCATATTATAACCTTGTCCTTAAAAGTTATATTTGTCACATAAAAGTAATTTTAGACATTTTTATTGGAAATTATGTCAACAACTAAGTGAATTACAGCATTCGAGAACCAAGTAACTAGCAGCTAAATGAACCATTAACTTAGGCTTCTAGTTCAACAGATCACAATATTCCAAGTGCAAAGAGTCTGTATAAATAACACTATTTTTTCATTCCCAACGTACGAGTTATCTCCTTGTAAAATAACAAGATTGTTGTGATGATGGTCTTATATCACTCACCTGAGTGCCAAAGGCAATTACCAGTACTAATGGTGAGCAAGGAATATAAGCATTATTTAAACAGACCAGAATAATTATAATACATGCTTTTCAAAGTCATTTTGTGACAGAGCCTAAGGAATGTGTATAACACATATCCTGGTGCTAGCTCTTGTGATTTCTTACTTTAAGATTTTTAAAGGTTTTAGTTTACAGCCTATTATAGAAAATTGCCACCCTTCTTACAGCCAGATTTTTTCTTAATGAATAAAAATTCTGTGGACAACTTTTGGTTCAATGAACAAGCCCAGATGAGCTAAAAATAAAAGGGTTTGGACTGTTATGCATTGCACTCCTTCTTCACACCAACATTTATGGCTGGAAGCCAATTCAATAAGTAGTTTAAATGTGCATACAAAAATTAAACTAAGGAAGATAACTAAACAAGAAACATGACCCTGCCACGAAACTAGGTTTTCAATGATTTAACACAAATTAAGCAGAAACTGTTTTTCTATTATTTTTTTTAACAGTGACCTTGACCCGACGGGCCCCAAATCCAATCCCAAGCTAGGCCTTCATGCAAGCTTGCTGTATCGAAAGTTTTGGCAAGATGGAATTATCCAATTTGAAGTTATTGACCGGAAACCCGCTGTTTGACACTGCCCGCCTTCCCTACCCCAATCTTACAACCAGGGTTTTCGTTGAAACCCTGGTTAATAATAAACATAGGTAGAATTTTCCTTCTTGTGCACTGCACTCCTATGCATTTAGTATCTATTAAACTTGAAGTCAAGATGTGCAATAGTTTTTGCAATGTTCTGGGATATTTTATGACGGATGACCAGATATAAAAAAATGCATGGATAGATGGGAAAAAGTGGTGCCTTCTGGGAGCCTAAAAGTACAATTCACCAATTTAATGCAAAGACAATTACATTTCAAAAACTATTTATTCATCTTATAATAAGATTCTTATTACAAATAACATGTATTTTCTTGTTGCTTTGAAAATTGGTCTTCTTCCATTTCTTAAGCACATGACCACTTCTTTACAAACATAATAAACTAACAATCTATCAAGTTTAATGTTCTTTTTATGTCACTATGCTGTGTATGTTATTCCCACTAGTGGTGGTCACCATGGACTGACTCTGTCTCGTAACCTGAAGTGATGGCATTGGTGTACTTGTTATGAAGAAGAGTGTGGTCACCATCTCCCCATGGGAAAGCCTGAAAGTAAAGTGTAAAAAAAGGGTAAAGATAGATTTTACAAAAATTTACAATATAAACAAAGATAAAAGATATCTAGCAGTTGCATACACCCTGAAAACCTCAAAGTAAAAAAAATTACCCAGTACCATTATCCTGACACTGGGGCCAACCAGTCATGGAATTACTCTTATATTTGCTGTGATTCATTGAGCTATACCACTATAGTTTGTAACAACTTTGATACGTTACAGCCCGTAAATGTACCTGGGCCGTCTTGTACCTGGAGCTGCCGCTCAAATGAGCTACAAGGTCCGGTTTCCTTTTTAAGTATGTGTACATAACTGAAGCAGATAATATAGTGTTTATATGACAACCTACTGAGAATAAATGCCTGGGTGGGTACCTAAGCAACTTTTTAATTTTTTTATCCCACCTCTTTATCTTGGTACAGAGCAAGTATGCACCATTAAGGGAAGCTTAAACAAAATATTTCAGGGCCTTAAACAAGATTTATCCAACACCGATGACCTAATAAACAGCAATTTCAACAGTTAATGTCACGTTCTAGTTGTTATTTGTCATTTTACACCTAGCTGAATAACTGTAGACCAAGATCCACCATACATTCCATATACACAGCTGGTGACCAAATCAGTTGACATGAAGACTATAAGTGTGACACCTCAGAAGGAGCCAGAGATTGGCAAAAGAGAGAGCTTTTGACTGCTGATATATTTGTCATGAACTTGATTTGATATCACACTGTCACATTATCCTGTCATAGAATGAGCTTTACACTGGGTTAAGCATAAGCAATTGTGCTAAACCACAACCATTTTCATTACTTTGGTATGCTGTTGCCATGGTTTAAAACTTGGAGTGATGCTCAGCATACTGAAGTTTAAGGCCTTACAGCATGTCCGATTAATAATGTGTGAATTTAGACATACAGTCAAGAAACTATTCAAATGTTCAATTATTTGACATTTTTCATATTGTACAAAGGTATATATATCATAGATGTGTGTTTTAAAAGTGTTTTTATGAGCATGCTAAGATTTCTACTTGACACCAACCCTGTTCAATAAACCAGGCCTTAGAAAAGACTAATGTGTGACAATTATGATGTTGCCAAGTTTTCCTGTTGTGATGGACATTTTCAAAGTAACCCTTGACCTACATATATATTTAACTCATTGTACCCTAATGACGCATTAAAGCGGCACGAAAAACAGCCTCCTCATGCCGGGTGACGACTTATCGCGTCGCATTTTACCTGTGTCTGACGCCTAGCGCCGCATTAAGGCGGCCCTGAAATGTCTCGGCTACTGCCGAACGCCGCGTTAATGCGTCCATCATATTTGCTGGTTAAAACTCATGTTTTATATCACTTTCGAGTCTCGGCCAATCAAGTACATCACAGTATCGTAAATGCTAATGTCATCTTAATCTAATTCTACCGGCTTAAATCCTTTTTTGTTATTTCATTTATTGTAGCGAGCAACAGAAAAATCGGCGACATTTTCTCTGATTGAAGTGATTCACATCTAATTTGAAACATTTCTCGGCTGAAATACGATCATAAAAGCAGTTTTCCAATGATTAATTTATACTTCGATCTCAGCCAATCAGAAACTTTGTTATATAATATATTGGAATTTCATGTAACCCGGATGTAAACACAATGAATTAATTATGTCGAGACAAAGAAAAACAGCGATGTGCCTTACTGTTAGCTTTAAGATTCCTACTTATACGCATATGTATCGGCGGGTATGTGGAATTACCTACGTCAGATCCAATAATTATATGATAATTGCAGATATCAATAGATAAAAGACACAATCTAACTCTTGGAAATCGCCGAAGTTTTCTATCAAATATAAAGTTTAAGAGCATTATTTTCTCAAACTACCGGTAAATCTCAACTTTAAATCAAAGATGGTCGACTGTTTTAAAGTTACTCATTATATAAAATATTATATAAAGCAGTGTTATTTACGTTATAAACATAAAAAACTTGATGGGGTCAATATTATTTCACTTTAATAATTTGAACTGTGTCAATTTTGATATTGTCAATCTTACGTGTTCTTCAGATTTCACTCTTTTCTGAAGTATTTCTTCTCATACCGTGTTAAAAATTACATGGTTGTGTAAAGCACTCTCTGTGCTTCAAGTATGTGAAAATATCCCTTTAGAGTACTTCCAAAATGACATGTTTATTGTGTTGTGTATACAACCATCCCCGATATCTTCCACTGACCGGTAATCCACACCAGATGTGTCTCGGCATGAGGGGCAGTTAAGACCCCCACCAGGTGTAGGGTATAACTGGAGAAATGCCTCTAGGGTACGACTGGACAATTAGCTGTAGGGCACAATGAGTTAATATACTAAGACTTAAATCTGATGTGTTCTTTTTCTGAAAAGTTTGTTATGTCTTGTTTAGTTACACCAGGTTGACATTATTTCAAAATATTGTTTCACCTGCACCATTACTTAGAATACTACATCTGAACCTTGAGGCTTACACTTAAATTTATGTGTGAATGGGCATTAATGAAGACTGCAGGTTAGTGTGAAGGGCAAACATTCCAAATAAAACAACAATTCTTATTAGCCTAACTAAAAAATGTTTCATGCTTTGACTACTTAGTTGTTAAGGTAGGTGTTTCAGCAAACCAGAGGCTGACCACCTAGTTTTTTGTTTGTTTTTGAAACGCATGGCAGAGACCACTTATGATCATTATAGCAATATACAGCTATTTTGGTGGCTGACCACTTATTTTTGAAATATATAGCAACGACCATTTATTACCATTATAGCAATGTCCAGATATTTTGGTGGAGGAAAACCCAAAATAAATGTCTAGGATAACCACAGGCACACTGCAGGTCGGCTGGAAGACCTTTCAAATTAAGTTGTTCGCCCCGAATGGGACTTGAACCCACATAGTGCAAAGTTAAGTGGTCAGGAGGCTGACCACCTAGAAATGTGTCTGGGGTTGATCCCCACCCATAATAGCTTGATGTTATTCTTAGCCAAATAACCATACTTATGTTGCTACAATAACCTAAAAACAAGAAAGCTATACCTTTGTTCTCCTACGTAGATGAGGATATGGTTTAAACTCTGGACGAGCATGTTCCTCTGGGTTCACAATGAAGGCATTCACCCAGCAGAGTGCTACTCCTGGGATAGCTACGAGGAAGGTGAGCTTCTTCCACAGCTTCATGCCCTTTTCTGTAAAAGAAAAATGCCATTTTAAAAAGTTCACAGTTGGTTTAGATGATAGTAATGTTTTGTATGTGTAAACAAACCAATAAGCCCACACTGTTGTTTCTCTCAATAGCAATATAGGTAAAATAAAAAAAAACAGTTGATCAAACTTTATACTCTAGACACTTGTTAAGTCAGCAGTTTTTTCTTATTTGTTAATGGGTTTATTGTCCCACCAACAGCATTTTAGTTATCTGGAGACAGTGTCCACTTGAAGCAGATACCAACTGTGGAACTACTTTTATATTTGCTTGAGTGTTAGATTATAAGACTTTGGTATATTGTTGCTCGGGTTCTAATCCCCGATACAACTGCAGCCCGAGGCTGTCAAGCCAGGTACACCCTCTCTACACCACTACCCTTGCCCCACCCCTTTAACATCCCACTGTGATCCTAGTGTGAAGCCAGGTAAGGCCACATTCTAATTTCCATGGCTTTACCAGCAGCTAGTTAGGTTTTTGGGGGTTTTTTTTGTTCGTTACATCACACTGACAAAATTATGGTCATACTGGTGATTCCAGCTAAATATTTGCGGACAAAAAAGTTTGGACATAGAAACAATAGCACACTATAGGTTAGCTTGAAAACTTTTCCTCATGAACATTCTTTCAGTGACAGGGACTAAAACCCATGCAGTAATGGGTGAGTAGGTGCAGGCATGCCAACAGCCAGTAGTTCTAAGTTTTTTAAGTAAAGTAACACATGTTTGCTTCAAAATCCATTGAGTTATAAGACAAAGTGATGTACTCAGACCAGATCCCAATTTGGTCCATTATTGTCAATACCTTTCTACTAAGTATATATGTACCGTGTGTGAATGAAGTGGGCGGGGTGTAGTGGCGAATCAATATGCTTCCTGTGACACGCGTACACACCCAAAGTAAACGTAAAATATTAACTTGTTCAATAAAAAACATTGTACGTGACAAATTTCGAACGTTACCCCACCCACCAAACTTGGGCTGATATCATATGAAGGTCAATTTTCTGTTGCAAATAACTAACATGAATGAATGAAAATCGGAAACGGTTATCAAACAAACCTGCTTCAAAGTCATAATATTTAGCGGCTACGTCAGTTGCGCTGGTGGCACTACTGCTTTTCCGCGACTGTTGTACGAAACTTGTTGCTAGTCTTCTCAGCAGCATTTTGGACGACTGCTTCTCTGAATGCGAGGCTCACCTAGAACATAAAGCAAATTCAAAAGTTTGCTTTGCGGCTATGGTATGGTTCCGGGAAGATACAATGAAGGTCAATTGTAAAAGGCACCGTCAGTCGCTTTACATTTTACGAACATTATAAAAACGTATATCAACAAGTTAATGGAAGTTTGAATCGATTTTGATAACTAAAATATCAAATATTTAATATAAAATTTCTTTCCCGGACTAATGAAATACTGAAAAGTCCGCAAATCATGTTTATTATTTTATGAAACTATCAGCCTTTGAAACCGGAAAATGAGGGACACAAAACAAAATAGCATTTTGTCATAATTTTGTAAATGATTGTGTTTTTCGTCAATGTAATATCAGCGTTAGTAAATTAAAAAAAACAGAAGGCATATAAGAGTTTATCATTGTGCATATAAGAGATTGTTTATATACGGCATACAATGTTAGAAGTCTAGTCAAAACACCAGCTTCACTTTACTACACCGTTCTTCATGTTAATATATGCTATATTTAATATCATTTATTGGATTTTCACACTTCATAAAACAACTGACGCCCATACATTTCCCAGCTTAACTATTAGACGTAGAACTACTGTTAACATTTGTTGAAGTTTTGATTGTGACAAGCAATTGGTCTCTTCACTTCCTTTTTATACAAAAACTTCTCCAAGCATCTCTAATGCCACTTCAACTAATACTAAGGTAACGAAATTAAATCAAATGTATTCAACTGTGAAAAAATACAGATCTAGATAAAGAAGGCATAACAAAATATTCCCGAAATCCACTAAAATGGCTGACAATGGCAGTGATATTTTCAACTCTGACTTCCTGAGTTTTGAGAGTACACTGGATAGTTTATTGGAGCAAGATTTCCCAGGAAATTCTGTGGATGATTCTTCGGTTGAACAGGTTACCCCACCTCTGTCTGAAGCTCTAATGTCCACTCAGCTATTTGATAGAGAGGACTTGGGCTTAAATACAGGTGGAAACTTAAAAACAGCCTTTCAAGACCAAGTAACATCAGTTTCAATTATTGGGGAAGTGAAATCAGTGGAGGGAGATTCTCTGCCCCCAAATACAACGCAAATTACCATGGAAAAGTCTTCAGTAACCAAGGAGACAGTGTCAGAAAGTGGTATGCCTTCATCCAATAACATAAAAGGGGATGATGGTGTTGATAAAAAGGAGAGCAAAAAATCAACTACAACAAAGGACTTAGATAAAAAGTCAAGAATACGAGAGATTGGAGATGAAGACAAAAGAATACCTGAAGTTACTGTCTTAAAGAATAATGCAAAAGAGAATGAAAATGCCACAATCAAAGTTGACATTCCAGTTGTGTCTGATATGACAAGTGATGCTGCAAAACCAGTTCCAGGTCGAGTTGACTTGAGTATAAGTATTCAAGAAAAGATAAACCTTGCTGAGCTTAAGGAGAAGCGCAAGAAAAATTTAGCACAAAAGCGAAAACCAGTGAATGACACTGATGAAACCCTAGGCAGAAAGTCTAAACGGAGAAAAGAAGAAGGAACTGTTGAAGAAATATCTCGCAAAATTGTTAACTTGGAGCAAAATGAGAAACCGAGAAGTGACTTAAAATTAACTGATTCATCCAGCAGCATAGAGGAAAGTGCTAAGCCTAAAAGCAGCATCAAATTGAATGGAAACACATGTGCAGAGATTTTACCAAATGATTCTGAAAAGTCCAATGATAAAAATGAAACATCCAAACCAGCAACTGACCGTAAGAATTCTGATGAGTTAAATACATCAACCATTAAAGAAATTTCAGAAAAGAGCGGTCCAAATGCATGTAAGGAGAAGTCTTTAAAAGATGAGACTCAATCACCTAGTTGTAGTTTGTCATCAGAATTGACTTCAAAACCTGATTGTGATGATTTGAATTCAAGTATTATAACAAGTCATGCTCAGTCAGAGAGTGAAGATATGAAAGTCATTGATGACAAAGGTGCAAAACCAAGAAGTCTTCAGGATGCTGCTGCTATTAATGCAGTTTCAGAAAATGATTCAGCTGGTTCTCAAATAGAATCCAGACAAAACCTTGGTGATGACGAAAGTAGTAATTCTTTCTTTGATGAAGATGATATCGATGTTATTGATACAATTGACACAGAAAATTATTCATCTGATGACACAATTGTGGAAACTGTTGATGAAATGGATGAAGATGATTTGACTAAAGATTCTGACTTAAATACTGTAGATGAGAATGATCCAATGGACACTGGTGATAATGATGACAACCCGTCTGACATTAATAAAGATTTTGATGACGCAGTGGAAGACTCTGATGGTAATAATATGGATGATAATATGGGGACCTCTGGTGATAATGATTATGATGAAGATTTTGAAGACAGTGATCTTGATGATAACGAGATATATGACTGGTTGGAAGAAGGGTTAAAGAAAGAAGCTGATGGAAAAAAGGATGCTGAACAGAATTCAGAACGGACACAACAACTTAAAGAGGGAGAGTTTTTCAGCAAAGAGAAAGTTGTGCTTGAAGGTAATTAATACAAGTAAAAGTATAAAGAGAACTTTTTTGTAATATCAAGTTACGTTAATTTTAAAATGTGTCTACTTAATGTACATAAGCAGCATTATATTACCTGTTTTAAATTTTTACAGTTATAAAAAGATATACTAAGTTACAAATTATTTAGTTTTGATTGTTTTTAAGTTGCACTGTAGCTTTTTAACCCTTTTCTTGCTTGAAACACTTTCAATGGGGGTATCCGACAATTTGCACAAATTTCTTTTTTTCATACAACCATTATTGTTTTCTGAAAAGATAGGGAGAAATACAATTTGTTGGTGCCCTACATCCATGTGTATTGCCTATATAATGATGGTTTTTCTCTACCTTAACAATTGTTACTTTAGGTTTGAAAGATAACCCATTTGAAGTTCTACCTGAGGGTTGGATTCAGATCCAACACAACAGTGGGATGCCTGTCTATCTACACAAACCTTCTAGGGTCATTACCCTCTCCAAACCATACTTCATTGGAACAACGGGAGTCAGAGTAAGCAAAATCATAATTGAGAAATCCTTTTTAAAAGAGCTTTCAGCTGTTACCGTAAACTTCGTATTTAAGACCCACCTCTCAAAAAATACCCCCCCCCCCCCCAACGATTGTCAGAAAAAAATGAACAAACTATATAAAAAACATGTTTGTAAAATAAATGTCTTAACACACCATCTGTCCACATAAAGTCTTCAATAATCCGATAATCCTATGAATAACAGTGCTAACTTCACTTTTAACTAAATTAAATGTAACTTGTAAAACTTATAAAAGTACAGGTAACTGAATTTTTATTAACGCCCCCTTTTTTTGAAATTGTAACGCCCTGTGGGCGTTAAATATGAAGTTTACGCTATATAAAAAACTACAACTACTTCAGTGAATGGCCATAACTATGCACATGTGAATACCAGTGTATGTCAGTCACAGACTGGACTGTGATTTAAAAAAATAAAAAATCTAAGTACATTACAGATGCACAATTGTAATCAGTTCTGTGACTGCCGGCTTAGATTGGTAGAAAAACTGTAGGTTAACATCTGGGTAGAACCACTGGCACATTACAGGTCAGCAGGAAGAGTTCCCATCTTAAAATATTTATTTCCCCAACCAGGATTCAAACCCATGTGGCGAGAAGCTGAGGAGTTACATGTCGACTACTCTGCCACGTCAGCCAAGGACATGAATATTATTATGTTC
This sequence comes from Sinonovacula constricta, assembly GCA_007844125.1. Taxonomy (NCBI): domain Eukaryota; kingdom Metazoa; phylum Mollusca; class Bivalvia; order Cardiida; family Solecurtidae; genus Sinonovacula; species Sinonovacula constricta. Next base: position 20,088,530 of record CM017559.1, on the reverse strand, counting down.
TAATGATAGGGCATAGTTTTATAATGTTGTGATATATGGGCATAAATATTATAATGTTATAATAATAGAGTGTTAATATAAGAATGTTCTATTAATAGAGCATAAATATATTATGATGTTCTTTATTAAAATGTTCTTTTAAAAGGGCATAAATATTGTTTTGTTCTGTTTATAGAGCATAAATATTAGAATGTTATAATAGTAGAGCATACATAATATAATGTTCTCTTAATAGAGCATAAATATTAAAATGTTCTAATAATAGAGCATTAATATAAGAATGTTCTATTAATAGAGCATAAATATAATGTTCTAATAAAAGAGCATAAATATTTAAATGAACTAATGATAGAGCATAAATATTATAATGTTCTAATAATAGAGCATTAATATAAGAATGTTCTATTAATAGAGCATAAATATAATGTTCTAATAATAGAGCATAAATATTATAATGTTCTAATAATAGAGCATAAATATTACAATGTTCTCATAATAAAGCATAAATATTATAATGTTCTAATAATAGAGCATAAATATTATAATGTTCTATTAAAAAGGATAAATATTATATTGTTTTAATAATAGAGCATAAATATTATAATGTTCTAATAATTGGGCATAAATATTATAATGTTCTAATAATAGAGCATAAATATTAGAATGTTCTATTAAAAAGGATAAATATTATATTGTTTTAATAATAGAGCATACATATTATAATGTTTTAATAGTAGAGCATACATATTATAATGTTTTAATAATAGAGCGTAAATATTATAATGTTCTAATAATAGAGCATACATACGGTATTATATTGTTCTAAGAATAGAGCATAAATATTATAATGTTCGTAGGAGTGGCATGAAAGCATTTGAAACTATCTACTAGCAAGAATGACTTTACATAATATGTTCATATGTAACTAAAGAATGTTCATTGTTGTCACACATTTTATCCACATTTTATTCCAATTTTCAGAACCATGAGATCCTTCTTAGTGCCATTCCATGCCTTCATTATGTAAAGACGCAGGAGAAAGAAAGAGAAGAAGCCCAGGAGGCTTCTGCTAGTGATGCTGAGTCAAAAGTGACAAAAGCAGGTTAGAAACGGAACCTAATTGTAAAGTTTGACAAAGTATCATTACTTGAAAAAGTAGTTACAGGTGTGATTCTGAGCCTATGCATATTGTACTTGAATGTCCAGAGAAACACAGAGTATGTTATGTTTATTGGGTTTATCATTCCACCAACAGTATTTTAGTTATCTGGAGACGGTGAAGAGTATGTTAATATTATAGCTGAACATTTTCTAGGCTTATAATTTGTTTTGAGCTAATAATGCATGCAAATATTGCTGCATGTGTATGTTACAAATGATATAATTATATCCTTCAGATAAATAATAAATCTTTTTCATAGTTATTTTTTCTTACAACATGCAATTTATTGGATCTTTATGACTTCATTTATTAGTAATGTCAATTTTTTTTTGTTTCAGCTGATGGGACCATTATACCTACCCCAGTTTTGAAAAGTGCAGAGAAACTGGTTTCCCTAAGTATGGGTCTTTAGTATATATCTTAAACTAATTTTCAGAATCTTTTTGAAATTTAAAAAGGGAATATCACATAACTTCCATTTTAAATGCAAATGTTTCATGACGGTTTAGTGACTGAGCAGATGGAGATGTCAACTTGTACCGCCTCAGCCCTTCATTGCATGGGTTTTAGTCCCCGGTCAGTCAAAGTATTTTCATTTGGGAAGCTCTTTCATGTAACCTGTGATGTGTCGGTGGTTCTACCCAGATATATAGGCTGAGGTCATTCTTCACCAGAAATTATCTTGACATCACCAATATGACCATACTTATGATTGGAGTGATATAAAAAAATAAAATAAAATAAATAACATTGCCCTAATACAGAAACAAGCAGCATTTACTCGGTCACTCATTTGCATCTGTAAATAAGTAAGGAAAAAGGAAACATGACAAATTCCTATGAGCGTTGCAACATATACCAAAATTTGAAAAGGCATAGAACAAAGGTATTTACTTGTAAGCCAAATGTAAAAGAACAAATCTGTAATGGGTCATGGGAGAAAAAGAGAAAACCTAACAGTTACCATCTTGGAACAGTCAGTCAGCAAAAAGGACAGACTGGGGTGCTTAAACCAGTTTTAAAGAGCCCTAACTTTGCGCTTCCGGAGGTGTTTCTCAAATGCAAGCAATGAAAAGAAAACCAATCGATTTGAATAAAAAATGTCCATCCGCTGACGTTTTCTTCGATAACTTATGACGTTGATAGTGACATAATTGAAAAATAATGTCCACGTGGTATCTAGAAAGGAGGGAAGGTTCATTTCCAAAGCACAACACCATCCACTCTTCATATGTATTAAAAAATTTAATATTGGTTTCAAGCATATCTGCATTTTGTTTATGACTAACTAGCATCTACAGGTTATTTTTAAAACATTTAAGTATTAATATATATTAAAAGATACCATTTGTTAGACCCTTTGACATCAACTTGAAACAGTTTGGTTTATGAAAATATCTCAACTACATAAGTTTTGCCAAAATTCAATTCTATAATTGAACAGAAAAATAGACAGATTAAATGTAAAAATGACATTAAAATTTAGTTAAAATGATGGCACTGAAAATGACATCCTAATTTACAACAAAAAGCACTTAAATTATTCTAATGTCATAGGTAGTAACAGTGTGTAGTCTAGATATTCAAAAGCAAATGCAATAGGTTAGAACTCGTCCAGTTTTATTGTTACATACATTACATACATCATTCCTAAGAGGAAATAATATGCTTTCTTGTGCTGAATGAAAGATTTCTTTTTTGAAACTAAGTTTAAAAAAAAAAGAAGAAGTTTGTCCAACTTTAATGCCATGACACATATTAATCACGGATCAAACATTTTTATTCAGGCCCCAATACAAACACTGACCTTTGTTCTATCTTAAAATGTAAGTTTCATTACAATATATGATAAACCAAAGTAAAAAAAAAAGAAGACCATTCATTAAATTGAATATTGCTCATAATATATATCTTTACATTTATTATATGTCATTTTTTTCCATTTAAAATCATATGAATTGCATAGTTCTGTTTCTTACTCTATCATTTATTGTTGAATTTTTTATGTTGTGGCTGCACCAAATATATTTCGAATGTGCCAATTAAAATATCTGGTTCATGTGAATGATTATTGAAGATTCTATCTTAAAACCTTCCTTTTCAGCCCCAACAGAATTTCATGATTATTGCAAGAAACTGTTCAAATTCAAGACAGTAACTGTAAAACAGTTCAAGTAAGTATTCCTTAGTTTAATTTAATTTTGAGTAAGTGCACCCGTTAAGAGTCTCTGACTTGTAACTACTCAGAGCCCCATCGGTCGCAATAGCTCAATTGGTAGAGCACTGGCTTGCGGATCGGGAGGTCACAAGTTAAAACCCTGGCCGGGTCAAACCAGAGACTTTAATGTTGGTAGTAGTGGCTTTCCTCCTAAAACTTGGGGTTAAGGGGACAACATTACGCCTGACTCATAGGTGTCAGTATAATGGACCGGTCGGGTTCAGTCTCTGGTCACCTCATAAGTGCCCCTGTGCTATAATGATAGAAATGTTGCTGCACAGTATCGGCAAAAATGCCGGCAAGTCCCATCCCATCCCGCAGAGCCCCAAGGCGTGGGTTCGAGTCCCAGCCGGGGCGAGGACTTAAATGTGGGGAGGTTTTTTAGTTAATCTGTGGTGCACGCCGGTGGTTCTACCTAGGCATAAGTCTGGGGTCTTCCTCCAACAATAATTAGCTGGATGTCACTTATAGGACCAAATAAAAAACAAACAAAACTAATTATTTTGAGAACCTGATATTACCTCTCAACTTCATATTGATGATATTGGGCAATATTCCCAAAGCAAGACATACTTTTACCAGAGCAAATTAGTAAAAATTTCTTAAAATTTTAAATTTTGATTAGTGAATAAAATATCCCCCAAATTGACTACAGACGTAACTTTTTGTCGCTGTATTCTTCGGACCTGAATGAATTTATTTACAAAACATACAACTTCAAAAGATAAATTCTTACTTAAATGCACTATCTGCCATTTTGTGTAACTGTAAGATTTACACTTGTAATATGTGCATTTTATTTAGGGATAATATAATTCAAGAAAGAGATGTTCAACTTTTAATATCTAATTTCACCAAACCTCGTCATTTCACTAAAAATACATAAACACTCCATTTGATGATACACTGTCTACATAAAATACAATTTATATGATGTATTTATGCATACAAAATGTTATGCACATGGCATGTCTCACAGATCCATTTAAGAAAATTCACACCTCTGCAAAACAGAAACAACTTTGAGTCACGACTGGCATATAACAATGGAAAATAGCTTGATACACTAAAAATGTTGACAATTACTACATCAATATATAAATGCTTAAATTACATAAAGAAAAACATGAAACATTGTAAAAAGGTTGTTATTTTGAGAAAAGCAACACTTCTGAAGTTGTGACAACGAGAACAGACTGTACCTGCATTCTGTCAGTCATTATGCTCATCTGTGTTGTGGATTTCTAAATTTATAGTCTTCCAAGATAAAAGTATGATTTGCTAATTTAATTCAAGCAAACCTTATCACATCAACAACCGTCAAGGTTAGGATTAAAGAAAGTTAATTTATAACTTACAGTCACCTGAGTAGTGTGCTTGATATTACTATATTACCTAGTTAGTCAGTTACGACATTCAGTTTGAAATAAAATGCCTATTTACTAGGGACACAGAATATTTAATAAGAGATATATGTGAAATACTTTTGCAGGACTTGGAGAGAGAAACGTGTCCATCTTACAGAGGCCAAGAAAAAAGAAAAACATCTACCAGGACTAGTATGTTGACGATAGTCACTGCATTTCTAATACAGTTTAGTTAATATACTTCAGATCATGAGTTAAGAAATGTACAGGCTATTACTTACGCAACGGCTAGTACCATCGTTCTTTCAATGTATTAAATGAAAAATGTTATCATCGTGAAGATTGAGATGCATCAGACTCACTCTCATTCGGATGATGATAATAGTCTCTTGAAGCAATTAATTAGGTCCCAGTTTCATGTTTTCCCACCTCTTCCCCAAAAAAACCCCCCAGCTAATCTCAGCCCTCATGTGTGTTGATTGACACTTTGATCAAAAGAGCAACAAACATCAATCATGCACTAGTCACTGGATGGTTTTGTCTTGATAACGAATAATAAGGTAAAGAATTCATGCTAGTAGAATCAAAATTTGTATTTAAAGCACTATAAAAGCATTTAGAGATAGATGTTTTATCTTAAACATCTGTTGCTTTACCTTTACATGAGTTCTAACTGAATAAAAATAGCAGTGGTATAACCTTGCAACTTAAAAATATTTATGTTCAGCACATCAATGGCAGACTGGACCTGGTATCGATCCTGGGCAGTGACATACCAGTCATTAAAAATGGTAGTGGTAGCTCCCTTGCTAACGCTCAAGCAAATATACGGCTAGTTCCATGTCTGGTTGGCCTGTTGTCAGGATAATGTGGCTGGGTGTGGTATCATGCCAGGTGTTCACGGCATGCAATACAAAGTGATGGCAGCACTATATCTGCTTCAAGTGGACACTGTCTCAGGTTAATTGAAGTACTGTTGGTGGGAGGATAAACCCAATAAACAAAACATCCATGGCCGAAACTTGTATTAAGCAATGCCTGTCCTTTAAGTTATGATTGTTCAAATGCGGCAGAGATTCATAGCCTCATGATCAAAATGTAAATGTATACTTACCTGCAAAGACTCAGGTAATTGGAGTAAATTTGATAAGGTCTTGCAATCCACAATATAATTCTTACTCCAAACGTGTACTGTTGCTTGTCAATTATAATGAGTGCTTGGCTTTTATAGATTAGAAGAAAACATGTTGTGTGTTTGCTGTATAGCAAAATATTGGGAAAACTTGTCAATTGAGTTGTGTATTTAAGGAAGGAAATAACTGTTTTCAATTTTTCTCCAAGTATAATGTTGGATTAATCTTCATCTTGCCCTTTTCTAGCCATCGGACACCAAGTTGATAACCTGCACCCTTCCAGCTGATGGGAACAAACAGACCAATCAAAAGAAAAAAGGTGAGTTCTTAAGCATTCTAGTACCATGTTTTTTAGCTCACCTGAGTACAACATGCTAAGGGCGAGCATTTTATTTTTATACCCCTTCATCCATTGTGCATCATACAGTGTCGGCAACTTGCTTGTGAACATACTAGAGGCTGTAGCTTTTACCCAATCGTTATTAAACTTGATCAGAATGTTTGTATTCAAGAGATTTTGGATGAGTCTGTAACTTGTCACATGGAGTCAAAACTAGATCACTAGGTCAGATCTTAGAAAAATCTTATGAACATACTGGAGGCCACATTTATGACCCAACATGTTCACTATACTTGTCCACAATGTTTGCCTGCATAAAATTTTGGATGAGTTCTTAACTTGATCACGTGGGAACAAAAACTAGGTCACATCTTAGAAAAAAAGCTTATGAACAATTTTAAGGTCACAGTTATGGCTCAAACTTTGCCAAACTTAGACAGAATATTTGTATGCAAGAAATTTTTTATGAGTTTGTAACTTGGTGACATGGAGTAAAAGATTTAAGTCACTAGGTCTGATAGTTTTATGAACACTCTAGAGGCCACATTTATAACCCTATAGTCACCAAATATTTCAAAATTAAATAAATCTTAATTACTTGATGCCAGGTATGAGCCTACTAAAAGATTGTGTTTTCAGGTTGGAGATTTAGGGCCATGATGGCCACCTTGTCATATTTCCTTTTATTAAGATCCTGTTTAGTGTTGTTTTGTTTTTTTCTTCTAAAACCTTATCACAGACATTATGATACTAAAGCTGACGTCTTTCTCGCTTGCAATATGATAGACTGCTGTATTAGTATTGTTAAACTTTTTGCAATGAAAATCCTGGTTATTAGATTGGGGTATGGCAGGCCGGCGAGGCGGCAGTCGGTTGTGCGGGTGGCAATAAACAAAATGTTTCTGGTCAATAACTTCAGTTTGGATAAACCAATCTAGCTGAAACTTTGAATATAGCAAGCTTGTATAAAGACCTAGCTTGGGATTGAATTTGGGGCCAGTAGGATCAAGGTCAAGGTCACTGTTACTACCCTTAATAATTTGTGTTAAATCGTTGAAAACCTGGTTTCGTGGCATGGCCACGTTTCTCATTTTCATTTCTTTAGCATTTAATTTGTTGAACTTGCAGCTGCCTCAAGCTATATGCATAGTTGTTTATCTTGTTTCTCATATACAACATGTTTTTCTGATTTCAGACTTCGTTCTGAACCCAGTTGGAAAGACACCAGTCTGTATACTACATGAGTATACCCAGCATGTGTTGAGAGTTCAACCTACCTACGTGTTCAAGGAAATAGGTAAGGCCAAATATAAATAAAGATTTTTGTCTGCACCTTTTTCCTTGTTCACCTGGACTTATGATATCTGTCATAGGCTTCTTCATTCCATTCACTGTAAAGGCAATCAACAATGTCCCTTACCAGACCTGGTAGCGCAATTGGGATAGCATAATGTCCAGGGTTCAATCCAGGGCTGTGACATTCCAATGTTGTTAAAAATGGTAGTGGTATAGCTCCCTTGCTAACGCTCAAGCAAATATAAGGGTAATTTCACAACTGGTTGGCCCGATGTCAGGATAATGTGGCTGGGTGTGGTATCATGCCAGGTATTTACGGCATGCTTTACACTGTGATGGCAGCACTATATCTACTTCAAATGGATGCCGTCTCTGGATAACTGAAATAGTGTTGGTGGGATGATAAACCCAACAAACATAAACAATCTCCCTCAATGCACAGCAAATCATGGAAGCCAGCCAAGTATTTCTTGCCTAGCCACTCTTTAGAATCATGTCTTGGTTGAGAATTTGCTCAAGTTCTTACATACACATTTTTTATTTTTATATGTTACCAACTTGGAAAGATTGTTGTATTAAGATTATAAAATAAAATGTATAAAATAAAATGTTAAAGATACATGAGGTTAATAATGTGCAATAAAACATTTGAGCAACAGAATATTTTTTTTTAAACCAACGTTATTGTGTGTGCTGCACATGTCATTAGACTTAGTACAATTTAACCATTTTTTTGCAAAAAATGCCTAGAAAAAAACCCTACTTATTTGTTTAATTATGGATTGTTTTCCCATCAAGTTTTTTTTATTTGTGTGATCAGTTTTTTTTTTAGCTTAAGGAAGATCTGTAAGACAAGTTGTTTCAGTCTACTTTTCATAATCACAAATTTAGTAAGATATATATTAATTGTAAATAAACTTATTTTTTTCAGAGAATGCTGAGAAGCCATTTAAAGCATCTATACTGATCAATGGTATCCATTATGGTTCTGGGGTGGCTAGTGCTAAACGACTGGCCAAGGCTGAGGCAGGTAAGTAACATCGGTCAGAAAATTCTTATAATAGTATGTATCTTTCTTTCCAAAAAAAAAATTATAATCTGTAACTAACAAACTTTTGGCTAATACGCTGCAAAAATAGTCTTTCAAATATTTTTAAATCCTGAAATCTAGGTTTTTCAGGTTGAATACCGCATGGGTTTGAGTCCCCATCGTGGCGAAGGACTTAATGTGAGAAGGGCAGGTGATTTGCGGTGCATCGGTGGTTCTACTACCCAGACATATGTCTGGAGCCTTCCTCCACCAAAAAGCTGGACATTCCTATAATGATGATAAATGGTCGCTGCAATGTATGTCAAAAACAAAACAAACTGAGGTTGAAGAGCTTTATTATGCCTAATTTTATTGACATGATTTTAACAGCTCAAATTGTGATTTTACCCATCTTTGGATTTGTCTTTCTTTCAAATGATCTCATGAGCCAGATTCAAACATGCCAAAATCATGACAAAGACTAGATTGGAAGTTGTTTGTAAACATTGTGATGTTCCAATGTATAATAATACTACATTTAAATATGCATACACTAAGGATTTTTTGGTGCAGTTGGAAGAGCATTGGATTGTCATACAATATCCTTTGATTAAAATCATACAAAAGCCTTGTATTTTATTTGTTGCTACTAGAGCAGAAATGATGCACTTCCTTCATGATATGATACCTATGTCACTTTTTGTCTCAATTCGATATTGAGGTATGATACATTTGGGAAGATTGGATACGTTAGATGGTCTGTCAACTGTTTGGCATGAAACTTTAATGACTGACGAAAAAAAATTACTAGTGTTTATATGTAAGCAAGTTTAACAAGGAAAAATTAACTATTTTTGTTTAAACAGCAAAAATTTGTATAAAAAATAAAAATGATACAAACCATAGTAACAACAGTGTAAAGTATTTGTTAATATTTTATTAACAGTAAAAATAGAAAAAAAAACTATCAAAAGAACTTGAGATAGAGTAATTGTTATAACTAGACAATGGAATTTTATTTTGACATGATTAATTTCATAAAAATGGCACAAATTGGTCTAAATATTGAAATTGACCAACCTTGTATAATATTTGTATCTTCCTTTTTCAATAGTTCATTTGCAGCTTCTAAATTTATTGACTTAGTTTTGTAGACCATTTAAAACAGTTATGGGAATGGTAAAAGAGTGTGTGTGTGCATGCATGCATGTGTGTTACTTTGGCTTTAAATGATGACTGGTTTATAGAAAGTTAGTAAATAAACCCCCACTTTCTCACCCCATGTAGCCAAGGCAACCCTGGAGATGTTCATGCCTTGGTTGGCTGACCAGTGGAAGGACAAGGAAACAGAGGCCAACAACAGATACAGGGATGAACAAAACTCAGACCTCTCTGTGAGTTGTTACTTTTATATCCTAGAGCTCCCCAAATTAGGTGATTGAATCCTTTCACTGCCATATATACTAGGGGAAAAAAGAAATGCAACGTTTTAGTCGATGCAAATAAAGTTAATTTTGTTTTAATTGTGCAAAACCTCTGCTAAAATATGAGTCACAATTGCTAGGGAATATGATACGCTTAACAGTGTTCGAGAAAAGCATGCACAGAGCCACCAGAAACAGAATTTTGAAATGCACATGCTGCACTTGCACCGCTTCTTACTTAATGCAATAATTGAGTATAGATTGGTAGTCGCATTTTCTTTTCCCCTAGTAGATTTTTATATCTTCTGACTATTTTTCCTCATCAGCCAAACTTTTAATGTGATCTTCCTTCGATATACACATTTTTTTTTAATGTTTACATGGTGCTAAAATCGGACTCAAGTTTTTTGGTTTTGTTTAGATAACAAAATAGGAAACAGTGTATTCTATTGACAAATAAAGATAATATTAACATTTGAAGATGTTGTCAGAGTAAATGAAATACATTAAGCCCATATGAGGACCTGAGGACCATACTGATACTTGTACAAATCAAAAAAGAAAAGTTGAAAATATTTCACTTATACGTGACCTGTTAAATGAAAGTTGATAGTAAAAATAGCCGAGTAATTGATTAGAAAATTGACCAAATACTTGTTTACATACGTTAGTTCTCGTTAACATCCTTGCATAAAACATTTTATCAATTATTTTCTATGTAGGTAAAAAATTGGGTGATTTTAACCAACCATCTTTAATATCTTTTCCTATTAAACTTGTGATCATGTGATCTTGGTGAAGTATAGTTTCCATGGCACTCATTTTGTGGGTTTAAGTGTTTGCCCTACTTTTTCACACCCTCCAATCATGAGCCAAAGATTTAATATTTAGTTCCCATAGAGTCTGAAATTGAGCTCTTGACAGTGAAGCAATTTTTGAAGCAATTATAGAAAACTGACATCTGATTGGTGAAAAATTAGAGCAAACCCCAAAATAGTTGGAGACTATTTCTAAGTACTCTTTGGCATTCAGAAGCCATGCTAAATCACTACTCTCCTAGATGCTGGCACCTTAATGGTGAAGAGTGAAAAAATAGCCTCCAACTCTTATATAGTTCCAGACCTGCAAGAACTTTTATGAGAGGAAGTCTTCCAAGTGAACTACAGTGAGTTGTACTCCCAAAACAGTTGTTATGGATCTTCCTCAACCAATAACAGCTGGATATAACCCATAATTGTTTTAGTGCGATGTATTTGAAAGTAGACAACTTTGCTCTATGTTTAGCCCTTTTATGCCATATCTGTATCTTTGTTCTATGATATACACCTTTATACCACCATATCTGTATCTTTTCTCTATGTGGATCACCTTTATACCATATCTGTATCTGTGCTCTATGTTAAACTCTTTTATACCATATCTGTATCTTTGTTCTATGATATACACCTTTATACCATATCTGTATCTTTGTTCTATGTAAAACACCTTTATACCATATCTGTATCTTTGTTCTATGATAAACACCTTTATACCATATCTGTATCTTTGCTCTATGATAAACACCTTTATACCATATCTGTATCTTTGCTCTATGATAAACACCTTTATACCATATCTGTATCCTGTTCTATGTTAAAACACCTTTATACCATATCTGTATCTTTGCTCTATGTGTAACAGCTTTATACCATATCTGTATCTTTGCTATATCTTAAACAACTTAATACCATATCTGTATATTTGCTCTATCTTTAACACCTTTATACCAATATCTGTATCTTTGCTCAATGATAAACACCTTTAAACTATATCTGTGTGTTTTTTTGTAGTATTTTGAGAAGGTTGTGATTGATGATCCTCGTGTGACAGACCTCTGCGATAAAGCAGCCCTCCCTAAACCAGTGCAGGTTTTACATGAGTGCCTAAAAAGGTAAATCATACAATAGAAATATATGTCATTAATCTTAGTAAATCATACAATAGAAATATATGCAATTAATCTAAATCATACAATAGAAATACAGGCCATTAATCTTTTAGCTGCTGCCTCTATAGCTGTCTACAAAACTGTACATCGTATCGCTCCTTAATCAAAGTTCTGTTGCTACAACCCACAAGCCATCTATCAACAGGCATCTTAGTAAAAAAAAAAAAAAAAAAAAAAAACAACATTAAAAGGTCCCATCTGGGAGCTGTTTCATCTAGGTCGACACTTTTTGCCTGCTGAGTTTCTAGTAACATTTCTTACTGGGTTTTTATTTTAAGAAGTTTTAAAAAGAAAAATGAAGATTTTGTAAGATTTATTTATAAATGTAGCTAGCTAATGGTTAAAAACCTTTGTTTTATCCCAATTTCACCATATTTTGTACCAGCTGCCATAGCTCAGTTGGTAGAGCATTCGCTTGCGGATCAGGAGGTCAAGGTTTCAAACTCCGGCTGGGTTAAACCAAAGACTTTTAAGTTGGTAGTAGTGGCTTCCCTCCTAACGCTCAGGGCTAAGGGGACAGCATTACGCCTGAGTTGTCGGTGTCAGTATAATGGACCGGCCAGGTTCAGTCCCTGGGCACCTCATAAGTGCCCCTGTGTTATAATGATAGAAATGTCGCTGCACATTATCGGCAAAAATGCCGGCTTATCCCATCCCATATTTTGTTAGCGTGGGACAGGAAAACCATTGGGAAACCTTATTTATTATATAAAACAATGTCTAAATTTAAAGAAGTGAAGTGTAATGTTATAATTAGCCGATTGGTCAAGAAATATGTCCATTTGGCAACCATTTTGAACATTTAGATAATTTTTTCTGTGTATTTAAAAAACCTTTACACCTTAAGAAACAACTAAATGGAATTAAAGTAAATTTTCAATGTTATTATGTGTGTGTTTATAATTGGTATCTGCCAGTTTACCTATATCAGAATTCATATAACAATACCTTACCACGGAATTGGAGAATTACTAATTAGGGCATACTTTATGGACAAACTCATACTTTGGTACAAGTAAAGACGGTTTTAAAGGATGCCAACATTGTTAGACAGTACAAATTGCGGTAAAAACGCTCTAAAAGTTAAATCATTCCAAATCTGTGAAAAAAAACATGATGGTGATCTCTGCTTAAAAAAGATACTGAAGTCAGAGTGGATTACTCGGAAACAATCTTAACTTGATCTCAAAAGTGAGTTGTCACATGCTTTTCCTAATTAAAAATAGCTATCACTGCAGTGTTGCTCTGACAGGAAATACCTCTTTGAAATGAGGAATAGGGATTTATATTTCACTGTTTAAATTGATTTAGAGCATCAATGAGCAGCATTTTGAAGTATCTTTTCAGGTAACAATGACTTATTTGGTTATTTGAGAAGAAATATTTTGGTCCAAACTGTCAGCTACCACCTTTGAACATTGATGTCCCATTTCCCTAAGTAATGTGTAAGCCGAGCCACACCCTGACACAAATACATCTTTTTTCTCCAGAAATTTTGGTATGGGGGACACCAGTATCCACATAGAGAAGAGGATGATATCCAATCAGCGAACAGAGTTTAGTCTCACCGTTGGAAAACACACAGCCACGGTAAGGTCCTTGTTTCTATAATAAATTCTCTCTCAATAGACTGGTAACTAAATGCAATGCTAACATCCAGTGTTTAATATCCAGTGCGCTGTCATTATTTTGAATATGTATGTAAAGACTGACCATCTCTACTTGTTTATAAAGTGTGCAATTTCTCTCTCTCTCTCTCTCTCTCTCTCCTCTGCCACTTTGAAGTCTGTAGAATAACCTGCAATGGGGTACATTGGTGAAATGGAAATTGTCTTCTTTAGTAGTTAATATCTGAGGTATTCCAACAATAGATAGGTCCTTGTAGTTGGAATTTTCGGACTTTATTACCAGTACTTTTGTAGATTTTGCAATTACAAATCGTAAAATTCTTTACTTTTGCATAAATATAACCTTAAAAATAATGTTAAAAAGAAAATGGAAGTGTTTATTGATGATTGTTAACCTTGGTTTTACAAGAAAAGCAGAAAGGTCCAGATACATTCTATAGAGCACAAGTATAAAAACCGAGTAAAACAAATTAAAGGACCTACTTGCATTTAGGGATTATTCAGGGGAGACTATTTATTAATGTCTCTCATTGAGAGGCATGTTTCTGGCCATACTATAACATTTGTGACTAGTTGTTATAATTAAGCCAATTCTATCCTTATCAAAGGCAGCTTTTTAAGGTCCAGCAGGTTATCAAACAACAAGGTGATTTGTGGAATGGCTGAGAAAGAAAGCATTCTGAGTTTTTGATCTTTTGGTCTTACTGTAATTTATGTGTCGTTTTCAAATTGTGTTTTTTTTAGCATTAATGATGTTTGGAAAACTGGTGTGACTAATGCAAGTATATTTGAATAACATTTTTATTGGCTGTTTGATTGTAGGTTGTGTGTAAGAACAAACGAGAGGGAAAGCAGAGAGCCGCCCAGGCCATGTTAAAGCTACTTCACCCCCATCTGAACAATTGGGCAGCCATACTGCGTCTCTATAGCAAATCAAACATGCTGGGCTTTAAAGAAAGGGTAAGTGCGCATCAAAACTATTTTGTACATTTACTATGTTTTCAATATTTAAGGACAGTTATTATTTGCCTTTTTTATAAGATGTTTGGAGGATTAAACTGAAATCAGGTTGTGTGTGTATTTCTGTCCATTTTTGGACACAATTTTATTCATGCACCTTCTATAACTGTTTTGTATCAATTTTCTATAAAACTTCACATTTATCTTAAGTACCATGGGTAACTTTGCACCTGCTATTGGTGCTACAATTGAATGAAGAGTGCAGGAGTTATTGTATCTTTTTTAGCAATATTTCATACTTCGATATAGAATTTTGTAAATATATGCAGAGAAGAGTGAGAGTATTGATTTGCGGCTTACAGTTCATGTTGTACAATATTTTGTTATAAGATGTAATCTTATCTAACGATTGGGTGTATTGGACAAGATTTTGCATACTAATGCTTGTACTATGCATGACTATGCAATATAGCATATACTTATGTATAATACAATTTTGTTAGAAAAATGTGATTAGAAAGTTTAGACAAAGAAGCATAATTTCCAATTAAAGGGTTAATTGTTAAACTAGGTATGATATATTACAGGAGGAGGAGGCTGCCTCGTCAGCAGACCAGGTAACCAAGATGAAGAGTTATGAGATACTCGACAAACTTAAGGATGCAATGAGGAAGCTGAAAACTCAAAGAGTAAGTTACTTTAACTGCCTAAATAATAGGAATGTATTAGTTACCTCCCTTCGTACACTCTTGATATTTCACTTGTCTTGTATTGATTGTGCTATCTCCTTGAGCTTTACCTTGTAAGCTCCCAATGTTACATTTTTTTTATCTTTCAGGCTGAATTTAAGTGTTTTTATTTAAGTTGTCAGAATGTTTGTCTGAATGAAGTCTCTGATGAGTTTGTTAAAGCGTCATATGAGATCTAAAAGAGGTCACTAGGCCAAATCATTGAACAATCCTGAGAACAACACGAAAGAGTCTGTTGGATATTCAGATAACTTTATCAGAATCTTTGTTTTCATGGACATCTTGATGGGTTAATATGTGCAAGGATTACAAAAATATATTTCTATCTGAGCCAGGCTGCGTGGTTAGCTTTTTTTAACACTGTGACCACTTACTGTTGAGGTCACCTAACATGGTCATCCTGGTAATCAGCTCTGACATCAGTTTCTTTTTTTTTTTCTTTTAAAAAAAAAAAAAATCTTATTGTGCTTATTATTATAGATTTGAAAATAATTGACATTTTATGTGACATATTTCAAAAAAAATTGTTGTGTCTAACAATTGAGGTTATGAACAGCTTTATTTCAATAAAAGCATTAGTTTCTGCAGCAGTTATACACAATTCCTAGTAAGATGTTGTTACATGTATTATGTTTACTAAAAGCAAATTGTCAGATACCGCTGTTTAGTCAAAATTGTATGTATTGGCGCAATTTTTGCACTGTCTCTTGGAGACCACTTCAGTGTAAACAAAAATAGGATTTTTTTTAACTTTATTTTCCTTTGGATGGGCTTTGTCAGATTAGTAATGTTAACACCAAGTTTAAGAGCTTCTTTTTGTAAATAGACAATTAACTAGATCAGACCTGGTATCGCAATCGGTAGAGTGTCAGCTCAAGGTACGGGAGGCCCCGGGTTCACTCCCGGGCCATAACATACCAAAGTCGTTAAAAATGGTAGTGGTATAGCTCCTTTGCTAATGCTCAAGCAGATGTATGGGTAGGTCCACGACTGGTTGGCCCGGTATCAGGATACTGTGACAGGGTGTGGTATCATGCCAGGTGTTCACAGCATGCTAATACACAGTGAAGGCAGCACTATATCTGCTTCAAGTGGACACCTTCTCCAGATAACTGAAATACTGTTGGTTGGACGATAAACCCAATAAATCAATTTAAACAATTAACTGTTTTCTTAAATTGTATTACAGGAATCGGGCCCGCCAGTGACTCCAGGAAATCTCCACAGTACTACCCAGCCCATTGACCTATGATCATGGGATCACTTACTTCATCATCTCCATTTTGGAGGTTAAATAATCCATTGCATGATGTATTTAAAAAGACATTGTGCCATTAGTATGCTTATTAATTACACCCATATTAGGATCAGCATCCTGGGAGAAGTCTGACGAGGATCTGCACTATTTCTCCAGCAATTATGACCCTGGTATATAAATTTTAAGCCAATAACTAAGAATTTGGTATGTGTTATTAACAAAATGTAGAAGGCTGAGAGTAAACAATTTTTCTGAAGAATTTCTCTAGCACAGAGTTAATACATTCTTTCTTGAGGGTACTCAGTATGTGCTCTCTAGAATAGATATTTCTTTTACAGCACATCGTATCTGAAACTCTAAAAACCAACACAAAGCCACTCTACTTGCATTTTCTTTCTTAGAAAGATACAGATGAACAGCTAGGAGATACAGGATCCTTTAATTTTTTTTAATTAATTTTATTAAGGGACTTGGGATTCTTCATTCCTCATCATTACCATCATTCACGTTGTTTTGTTAACCAACCAAGTTGGTTTCATTTTTTGCGTTGCTTTGTATCACATTCCATATTTTCATCCCTTTAATTTTGTTGTTGTGAATATTAAGTATAGCTTAAAAAATCATGTTAGCTACTCTTAAAAAATCATGTTTGCATGCAGCGGAATTGTTTTTAAAAGAGAACTTGTCATGAATTTCAATATAATTTGAAAATCTGATAGTTGAAAATTGTTGTGAGCGACATACAGCCAAAATAAATAATAACTGGATGTAGTTGGTCAGAAGGCATGCATGTGTTTACCATTAACAGACCACATTATGCAATGCGAATGTTAAATTTGGATTCAGGACCAGATAGCATGTACATTGTTTTCATAGAAAAGCATGGCTTTCTTGAACATTTTTTATTACATTGTTTTCACTGAAAGCATGGCAAGTTCAAAAAAATTTATTTGTCTAAAAATACAGAGCAGTTAAAATTAAATTAAATTAAATTTAAATGTGAAAAAATCTTTTTTACTCCTGGTTTTATCTTATAGGCTTCCTTAACACAACTATGAATAAAGACAGAATGTCTTCTGAAATAAAATTAAAAATTAAAAGAATTTTATTGTATGAAGAAGACATGCAAATTAAATAATTTTGAATATTTTCATTTTTATATATATCTTTTCTTTAAATTCTAGTCTTGTGTCAATGTAGTATTTTGTTAAATTTTGTAATAATACCATGGTATTTACCTGTATTTAGTTTGTAGTGACTGCAAACACAGTATTGCAACTGCTTTTGATAGGGTTGTGACTAATTTTGTTACTGGTACTTTTTACCATTTGCATCAGAGTTCTTTTTTCCTATTTAATAATTAATTATTAGTTTATATATTATATAAATGTAATAAAAGTATTGTTTTTTATCATACAATCTGAAAATGATATTTATATGGGGCTTTAAAGGGGTTTTCAAGTTATTCTTTAAAAAATTGTAAAAATAAATAAATGTCTAAAATGAAAAAAGTATGTATTTATACCATTGGTGTATATGAAAAAAAATTCAGAAAAGAACCCAAATAATTATCAATTATAAACAAAATTATCAATTTTGAAATGTCTTATTTTAAATATTGTTCTGTACAGTTCTATATATAATATATTGACACTGTTTTTTATGAATCCCTTTAAACACATTTTTGTTGAATAATCCATGAATTAAATATTTTTTTGATTAATTGTGATGGAGATGACTGAACAAACTGTGAGTATGCTTTAAGCACTAGAAAGCAATTTCATTGTTTACATGATCTGTGGGGATATCCATGGCTAGTTCAAAACAATCACTTACAACTCCTTAAACCTATTCAAAGTCACACTAGGTTGTGGTCTGATTTTTGCTTACCATATGCCTATGGGTGAAAAGCGAAGGTAAAAAAACCCCGTTCGTCCATTGAAGTCTAATCTTAGACAAAAATGTACCGAGACATTTGGATGTCCATGTCTCATCACATGTGCAGGAAGGTGCTTGTGGTCAAGCGGTTAGAGTTGCTAACTTGAAAGTCCTTAGCCCCTCAACGTATGGATTCAAGTCCCGGTTGGGGCAAGAACTTCCATACGGGGAGGTTATCCAGCTAACCTTCGGTGTCAGGTGGTTCTACCCAGACATAAGTTTGGGGTCTTCCGCTACCAATAATCAGCTGGACGTCGCCAATATGACCCTAATTGTGTCGGTGCGATGTTAAAACAACAACCTATTTAAAGTCGCACCACGTTGTAGCCCAATCTAAGACAAAAATGTACAAAGACATTTATATGTACATATATCTTCTAATGTGTGGGTGGGCGACTAGCTGAGCGGTTAGAGTTGTTGACTCATTGCTGCAGTTTGAGTCCCGGTCACGGTGCAAACTTATATATTGGGATTTTTTTAAAGTTAACCTTGTGGTTCCACCCAGACATTCTTCTTGGGTCTTCCTATATTAATAATTAGCTGGACATCGTCAATATGATCATAATTGTGTCGCCAACATGATGTCGACAATATGATCCTAATTATGTTGCCAATATAATGTTGCCAATATGTATGTTATTGTGTCGCCAACATGATGTTGACAATATGATCATAATTATGTTTCCAATATAATGTTGCCAATATGTTTATAATTGTGTCGCCAACATGATGTCGCCAATATGATCCTAATTATGTTGCCAATATAATGTTGCCAATATGTTTGTAATTGTGTCGCCAATATAATTTCGCCAATATGATCATAATTATGTCGCCAATATAATGTCGCCAATTTGTTTGTAATTGTGTCGCCAACATGATGTCGCCAATAATTATGATCATAATTGAGTTGGCAATATGATCATCATTATGTCGGTGCAATGCAACAAAGGAAAAAAAACTACATGCTGGCTTCAATTTTCTAGGCTTAGAATTACTACACAACACAAAAAACACAATAAGAATATATGGCAAACTCTTATAAGCATTGCAGCCTGCACCAACATTTGAACAGGCACATGATAAAGGAGTTCACATGCAAGCCAAATATAAATGTAAGAACAAATCTGTGATGAGTTGTTTAACAAAAAGAGCAAACCCTGACAGTTACCACCTTGGAACGGACCAGAACTTGTAAGATGTAAATTAAAGCACTTGGTCACAGTTTTGTATAGGTACATGACTATAGAACCAGATGATTTGGTCACAGTTTTGTATAGGTACATGACTATAGAACCAGATGATCTGGTCACAGTTTTGTATAGGTACATGACTATAGAACCAGATGATCTGGTCACAATTTTGTTTAGGTACATGACTAAAGAACCAGATGATTTGGTCACAGTTTTGTATAGGTACATGACTATACAACCAGATGACCTTGTCACAGTTTTGTATAGGTACATGACTATACAACCAGATGATCTGGTCACAGTTTTGTAAAGGTACATGACTTTAGAACCAGATGATCTGGTCACAGTTTTGTATAGGTACATGACAATACAACCAGATGATCTGGTCACAGTTTTGTATAGGTACATGACTATAAAACCAGATGATCTGTTAACAGTTTTGTAAAGGTTCATGACTATAGAACCAGATCTGGTCACAGTTTTGTATAGGTACATGACTATACAACCAGATGATCAGGTCATAGTTTTGTTTAGGTACATGACTATAGAACCAGATCTGGTCACAGTTTTGTATAGGTACATGACTATAGAACCAGATCTGGTCACAGTTTTGTATAGGTACATGACTATAGAACCAGATCTGGTCACAGTTTTGTTTAGGTACATGACTATAGAACCAGTTCTGGTCACAGTTTTGTATAGGTACATGACTATAGAACCAGATCTGGTCACAGTTTTGTACAGGTACATTACTATAGAACCAGATCTGGTCACAGTTTTGTATAGGTACATGACTATAGAACCAGATCTGGTCACAGTTTTGTATAGGTACATGACTATACAACCAGATGATCTGGTCACAGTTTTGTAAAGGTACATGACTTTAGAACCAGATGATCTGGTCACAGTTTTGTATAGGTACATGACAATACAACCAGATGATCTGGTCACAGTTTTGTATAGGTACATGACTATAAAACCAGATGATCTGTTAACAGTTTTGTAAAGGTTCATGACTATAGAACCAGATCTGGTCACAGTTTTGTATAGGTACATGACTATACAACCAGATGATCAGGTCATAGTTTTGTTTAGGTACATGACTATAGAACCAGATCTGGTCACAGTTTTGTATAGGTACATGACTATAGAACCAGATCTGGTCACAGTTTTGTATAGGTACATGACTATAGAACCAGATCTGGTCACAGTTTTGTTTAGGTACATGACTATAGAACCAGTTCTGGTCACAGTTTTGTATAGGTACATGACTATAGAACCAGATCTGGTCACAGTTTTGTACAGGTACATTACTATAGAACCAGATCTGGTCACAGTTTTGTATAGGTACATGACTATAGAACCAGATCTGGTCACAGTTTTGTATAGGTTCATGACTATAGAACCAGATCTGGTCACAGTTTTGTATAGGTACATGACTATAGAACCAGATCTGGTCACAGTTTTGTATAGGTACATGACTGTACAACCAGATGATCTGGTCACAGTTTTGTATAGGTACATGACTATAGACCCAGATGATCTAGTCACAGTTTTGTATAGGTACATGACTATACAACCAGATGATCTGGTCACAGTTTTGTATAGGTACATGACTATACAACCAGATGATCTGGTCACAGTTTTGTTTAGGTACATGACTATAGAACCAGATCTGGTCACAGTTTTGTATAGGTACATAACTATACAACCAGATGATCTGGTCACAGTTTTGTATAGGTACATGACTATACAACCAGATGATCTGGTCACAGTTTTGTATAGGTACATGACTATAGAACCAGATCTGGTCACAGTTTTGTATAGGTACATGACTATAAAACCAGATGATCAGGTCACAGTTTTGTATAGGTACATGACTATACAACCAGATGATCTGGTCACAGTTTTGTATAGGTACATGACTATAGAACCAGATGATCTGCACTTCATACATATTTAAATTATTACATCACTATCAAAACTTTTCATATTTTAAGACTACTGTATCCAGACAGAGTATATTCCTGCATGAGTACCTCAGATTTATACTACATTAGTCATAATTGGCTTAAATTGTTAAATATTATTGTGACGGTTTTGATTCATACCATCATTTTTTTCTCCCATCTCAAAGGTAATATATCTGTTGATGTACAGCATGTTTACATACAGTCCTGTATTTTTTTTATCCCATTCTTATCGCAGTTCAACAAGTTTTGCCTTTTTTAAATATGCAAATTTGACCGTACCTGATCCATTTGCTTTAGTGCCAGAAATTGCATTTTTTAATTTATACATTTGGGTATTTTTTGTCTCTTGTAAAAAACAAAGTGTATTTGTTTTCTGTTAAAACATATTTGTATAAACATATTAAAAAGTAATTAAGTAAACACGTGTAAAATTAATGGTAGATCCATTGTCTTAGTGTCTTTGAGTTTGTGGCTGTTGCATAGTAGCTGGGGTATTATATCAAGTTTATTGTGTTGTAACAATGTGCTCTAAATTTTGCATTTCTCCTTTTATATGGCTGAACCTTATGAAATGAAATAAACACAATGAAGTCTGTAATAATGTCAGTTGTTTTAGACTGCAATCCGTTAGTCCTATGCCATAACCATATTCGAAATTGTTCAGTTTACGTACTACTTTAACCGCGCCAAATTGTATTAAATTAATAATATATTAAAAGTGATATCCGCCAGTTTTAACAAAATAAGATATTCTCAAATAACCAAGTAAGTCATTGTTACCTGCAAAGGTCTTGCAAAATGCTGTTCATTGCCGCATAAGATAAGTGTGGACAGTGAAGCGTAAGTCGTCATTGCAAACCGGTATTTCTTGTCAGAGCCACGCTGCAGATAGCTATTTTTAAACCAAGAAAACAACGTAACAATTTATTTTTGAGATCGCGTTATATCTTCATCCGGGTAATCTGCTCTGACGTCAATCTCTATTTTAAGCAGAGATCACTCGTGCTTGTTTATAGATTTGGAAATAATGATATTTTAGAGTGTTTCTGGCAATATGCAAAGCATTTTATGTCGCTGTCGATGTCCTTTCTACAATGAACATTTTTGGCTAACAAGTAAACCTACAAAGAAACAGCAGAAACATTGTTATTAAAAAGATGTAAAATGGGGTAAAATGTTCATGTATTGCAATTGAATTGGTATTTTATTTTATTTTGATACTCTCAAAAGTTAAATAACCGAAATTCAATCCCTTAAAGCGCCGCAATTCATTTTTAATAGAACAACATGGCACTATCCATAAGACTTTCCCGGAACGATTACATATCAATCGGATAGCCTCGTATATATCACGAATAGTCCCTCGGATGTATGTAGGTAGCCGTGTTGAACCAGAATTTTCATACATACGAATATGTCACATGTGTGATGAATTTGTACGAATATGTCACAAGTAGTTATTGTAAATTTTTCGAACCCTGTTTTGGAGACGCATGTTAGTACGTACGTATTTTTCACACATAATAAAAACTTGTATGTTTATGATCTGGGTCTTTGTGAAGTTGGAAGAACAACAGCTGAATAAAGAAAAAAGATTGGGTGTGTGTGCTTTGTCAAGGTCAGATTTCAGTACGCTTTGAATATGTTATTGAATATGGTATTATATTTAAGTGTGTAAGGGCCGATTCTGAGCAAGTTTCATAACTTATGTGTTATTGAAGAAGTTATTGAAGAAGCAACAATCGTAAATATAACTGAAAAGAAAAAAAATATAAAAAATATTCGTATGTGTGAAAATTCTGGTTCAACAAGGCCCTTCTATGAAATCTAAATATCAAGGCAATTACTGAAGCAAAATGGAGTGGAAATAATTTACTCCTGTGTTTATGTACATTTATGTTTCTTATGCAATATTATAAATGTGTACAGAAGTAATGCAATTCTTAATAAATTGTAAGTTTTTTCGGTCAATGTTTCTACATAAGAATGATAATGTAAAAAAGGCTTATCAAAGGTTATCGTTCATATATGTATGAACTGCAGACCCCATAAATGAATTTTATACCGTTTTATTTGTAGAATGTTAAATATCTTATAATATGATTACTGAGAAAATTTTGTCGCACACTGAGAGTAATGGTTCCAAGTTACTTAAATTCCTGAAACAACCGCTATGATATGAAGAATAATGTCATAATGGACTTTTAGTTTAATAATATACCTAAATGGAGATGATTCAACAAAAAATATAATCTATTTATGCATTCGCTTTGAAATATTTCACTTTAAATACATTTACTATTACATTTATCATTAATCTAATATTCAGGTTATGTTTTGTAGATGGGACGGAGTAATCTCTTTATATTAATATACATATTATTCTGTATAGTTTTATAAGTCGACAATTTAAACGTCAATTTGACCTAAAGTGCAAATAGGGAAAAATAGTGCAATGTTTCATTAATCATATCAATAGTTTTTATTTTTGTTACTTGTTACATGCAATGAATCGTTCTAAAAGACAAATAATATGTAGTTAATTCTTCCTGTTAGAGGTAGCAGAAAATTGATTTGTGTAAATAAAGAAACCGTAATTCGGCACTTCCGTCGAAACTACATTATTATTGTGCGTAGAGCTACTGTTGGAAATTCATGACTAAACAACGGAAGCCGTATATTCCGTACAATCGGTCAGCCAGATGCACGTATGTAAAACGACATACCAGTTATGCGTAAAATTGGTCGTATTTTCAAACTTTATGGAAATCAACAAACTTTTCAGAAGACTGTTATTGCATATGTTAAAATATGGTAAATGATACCAAAAATAATTTCTTTTTATGTTACTTTATCAGTTTTCTCGATTAATAATGGTGATAACGGCGTAAGCATTGTCCAAAAAATGTTGAACAACTTAACGGGTCGTGAAAGCGGTGAAATGATAAAATGCCCCAAATTTTGAATGCTGATAACTATGAAGTCTTTTGTCCGACTCTTCTAAAACTTTCCAAAATTATGTATACATTCTATAAGAACAGAATGGCAAAATATAAACGTGAAAAATTACCTAGAAATACGTTTTCTTTTCTTAGAATATTTTTTTCAGTCATTTTGTGGGGGCAAAAGTTCATCTTCACAGCAAAGCTTATATAAAACAACATTTAGCAGAATTATTAAATACACCCTAATGGAGGTAGTATGGAGCTTAAAATTTTGATTACCTTAACCGTGTTTGATAAATCTATCACCATAGTTTTCAATGTCAAAAAAGTAGTCCCTCTTTGAAACAGAAAGTACATGTGTTTTCACTTGATTTTTAAAGTGTGTTTTTATGCATGTTCTAAACACTCACTATGGAAATTAAGTGAGCTTCTACGTTGAAAATTGTTTGAACAAACTTATGTTACAATAAAATTGTGTCTATAAACATATTTCCTGGGCTAAACTGCTCATAACAAAAAATGGTAGTTTTATCAATATTCATCAAATTTCACTTTTTTGTGAAGTAATCTTAATAAATTATGATATAATGTGTTATAACATTGGTTTTGATGTATGGCATGAATATTTATATGAAAAAATAATGAACTTTGAAAATTAAAATTTTATGAAATGTGCCGCTTAAGCGACCCCTTAATATACACAAATTTCGCCATCAACACACAGTCATATGTTACAAAATAAGCCAAACTGTATCATAAATTTATTTCTAAGCAACGAAATGGAAAGAAATACTCTAATAAATGTTTTATTACCATTTTACGACTCAAAAAAACTTTCTGCTGATTTGAATTAAAAATGAATTAAAGTATAAGATAAAGATAATTTTATGATAAGTTACAATTTATTATTTAATCAAATACAATATGTTAGAAAACTTTCGCTATTTTTAACGTTTACCAACATAAAACAAGTTTACCTAAAAACGCTCTGCACACATTCACCATTACCAACCCCTGACCGAAATACGATCTGTATGGTAAACCGGGATTCATACGTGATTTCGAAATGTTCGGTTTTCAGTCATGCACTTATATAATGTTACTGAAGAGTACACACACAAAAAAGAAGGGGGTGGGGCAGTTAAAAAATTGAAATTGAAATAAACCTTATTACAGATAAACCGTCTGTAGAACAGCATTTTTCTTGTTAAAAGTATCTTTTACAAAATCAACAAGACGACCAACTAGAGTTAATGTTTTTATCACTGTACTCTGCTCAATAAGCTCTAGTGTTGTGTGACATTTCCAATCAACATCTCTGGTACTTTTAGAGTTATTATCCAGACAAGCTTTCTTTGCAACAAGAGAGATAATTTAAATATAGACTAATCATTCCTATTCACCATATGCTCAGTACAACAGCTTTTCATCTAAAAAAGTGATATATGCATATCGAGAATCGCCACATTCAGAAGACACAGCCTCCCCACACAGCCAAACAGTACGTAGGAAAAGAGAGCATGGTTTGCAAAATGACCACTTTCATAATAGACACCACAAACAATTAATGAAAATGTGAACCCAGGGGATTACCGCCTTGGAACTGTCAGTGGCAAAACAATTTGCCACTGGGGGTTTAAACCAGGTTCTAGGGTGCACCAACCTTCACACTTGCCCCAACAGGTTCTCATATGAACACACAAGTTGTCTTGGTGAAATAACTCCAACCCACTCATCAACTAGAAAATGTTGCATGCCAAAGCACACACACATATAAATTATAAGAAGCTAATAGCATTGTCAAGTAAATGGGTGGGTACTCTATGACCTTACCGAGACCAGAACCCAAGGAGTCAAATAAGCAGGAACACGATGACAGGAATAAAAGAAACAGATATAGCTTCTAGGTTCTTTTTAAGACTTCCCAATAAACATCTAAATCCCTGCCACTGTCGTGTAAACAAAGAGGTAAACATCACGATCAACTGTTGGCTCAATCACCCATCAGGCATCTTTTCAAGCTTTACTCCTGTCATTTTTATTTGACAAAGGTATATGAATAAAGTTGAGCCATCTAGATAAATGGATCTTTGTAACTTAATTTCTCTCAATTAGCACATTTTAAGTTGCAGTTTAATACTACAATTTTGACTTTTGTCCTTACAAGTGAAATAATGGAGAATCAGGTTTCTCCTCCTGCATTTTCTTTCAATAAGCTTTATCAGTCGTTGAAGTAACAACTATGCTTCTCAAAGAAATTTCGAGTTATGCACCGAACACCCTTTTAAAATGGGAGCTAATTTAAAATGGAACCATTTATAGTTATGGTTCTTGTTACTGCATGAAACGCTCTATCGTTGTGCAAAGTTATATCTCAGTATCTTTGATATTTTCCTGAGCACCTATGTAGATAAATAACTACGGACGGACTGACCGGCCGATCGTCGGAGTGAGGCACTGACGGACGACACAGGCGATTATATCTTCCACTATCTTAGAAAAGCATAAAACGTACTCCCATTGATCAGTCAAAGTGTCATAAACAGATGTTAAGAATGTGAGACAATTTCGGATGAACAAAATTTTAGCAAATGTTTTTTTACCTTTTGCACATGTGAGATTTTTTTCAATGGGGTATGGGTTCTGAACAGTTACATATTCGTACGTTTTTGTCACACCAATTGTAAACAATTCGTACGAATTCCTCACACATGTGACATATTCGTATGTGTGAAAATTCCACACCAGTAAGCCGGATCACCTCGTATATTTCCCTAAATGGGACTTCTTTTGTGACACGTCAAAACAAGCACACCGCAGCGGATAGACATTTTTTTTTCTACATAATGCAATAATAATACGTTGATATCTTGAGTTGCAGAAACGCACACTTACAACCAACATGTAGGGTAGTGTCTTACACATTAAACTTTTCCTAAAGCCTGTTGGCAACTCGGCCAGCGTATCTCTTTCCTCAAACAATGCCTGTAAAACTTCAATTTGTTGCGGCTTTCAATTTAAATCGAACAATTTTTTAATTTACTCAGCGCAGCAGACACACAGCTGCCAAACGATGCCATTGTTAATGTTTTGTGCGGAATACATTTTAGGCATATTCTTCTTCCGACTTCCGGCGGACAAAACGATCATAGTTGCTGTAAGTATCATTGCACCAGATATATACGAGGGATGATTTTCCCGAGGACGGAATTACCAGATGAGTTCCGATTGGTTTTCATATAGACGCCTCTCAGCGACAATAATGATTATACACAATTGTTAAAATCAATATGAATTTTCAATGGCTCTCACTGCAATATCATCTTATCGAAGAATCTTTCTAGACGCGTCGATGGTGTTTTTCTTCGCATATTCATGATTTGAAACCCTTTGCCACACTAACAGCTCAATACAGCCAGGTTTGTGTGAAAATTGTAATAAGTACCAACAATACAATTTTGGAAAGAACAATATGGGATATATATATCAGCATCTTATCCTCTGAAACTGGTGTGGATTTTTGTATTATCACCCCATAACGTTAAGGCTTGAAAAGAAATTGCATTAGCTGAACTGCCTAGAAAATCCATTTAAGAAAGATACACACACACACACACGCACGCGCGCGCGCACACACACACACACATACACACACACACACACACATACACACGCACACACACTGTGTTTAATTAACGTTTTGGGTTTCTTTGTAGTGATGTATACAATTATCTTAGTCAGTAAACGGCGATGAGAGACCCGACATTGTATTTGTTAAGTTAAAAGTACGGGATAGCGCTAGACGCATCAAGAAAACAAATTCTTTTTTTGTACTTTACAGAACAAGTAAATAATACGTTGACCTCTGGATGGACTAACAATCGATGAAAATAGCTCCACTATTGGTCTATCCTATTTATGGATGATGTTTATGTTTATGTTAATTTGGTTTATCGTCCCACCAACAGTATTTCAGTTATCGGTGTCCACTTGAAGCAGATATAGTGCTGCCTTCACTTTGTATAGCCTGCCGTTACCACCTGGCATGATAAAACAGCCGGTTAAATTATCCTTACACCGGGCTAAACACTCGTGGAACTACCCTTATATTTGCTTAAGAGTTATCAAGGGAGCTATATCACTACCATTTTAACGACTTTAGTATGTCGCGGCCCGGCATTGGACCCGGGGCCTCCAGTACCTGGAGCTTACGCTCTACCGATTGCGCCACAAGGTCTGGTGTTTTCTGGATGATTTGATGTCTTGTTGGGGATGGGATTGATTTGCCGACATTTTTGCCGATACTGCGACATTTCTATCATTATAGCACAGGAGCACTTATGAGGTGCCCAGGGACTGAACCCGGCCGGTCCATTATACTGACACCAACTAGTCAGGCGTAATGCTGTCCCTTTAGCTCCGAGCGTTGGGTACGCGTGCTAAATCGGTTAATGTAGCACTCATTTTCAGGCCCTTGAACGCAGATAATGGAATCTTACATAGCCTGGCTTGGAGTGCTGACCAAAGACATAATATATTATGTCTATTGTGCTTTTGAGTACAACCTAATGCTTTAGAAAATACTCTTGGTAGGGGGGAGGGGTAAAAAGACCAACCGAGCGTCATTGTATGCAAATGCCATTTTATTGCGATATCTACACCAAATGTATACATGTCTGTAAAATGCTAACAGTCATTACGCGCTAATTTACTCTAAAAAATATAGTGATATTTAGTAAGACATTCAATTTTCCATCTCTCTTTATGTACTGATCCCATGCCCTATAATAGTCATTTGATTGTTAATGTTATGACCGTGTGTATTGCCGCTTATTCTTCCCTTATGTTTAAATGGACCCATGTAGGAACGTGCTTCGGGTTCCACCGCACTAAGAGGCCATACCTTTATTCACTTTGGGCTCAACAGGAAGCAAATACATGACTACTGGTTCTACTCATAAAGTGAGCTGTAAAACCAAACAAGAGAAATAAGGGCTTTAGTTTTATTTCTTGTGCTATCTTTAAATGTTCTTAAAGATATAACGGACTTTGGGGTCCGCTCCGAAAACGGACCCAAATTGCTTTGATATTTACTAAAACGTGCATTGGGGTAGGTACTCCGTTACTTAGAGACATTAGTCAATAGTCTCCACTGAATAATCCTTAAATGCAAGTAGGTCCTTTCATTTGTTTTACTCGGTTTTTATGCTTATGCTCAATGATGTGTATGTTGACTTTTCTGCCTTTCTTGTGATACCCAGGTTTACCATCATCAATAAACATTTTCATTTAAATTAATTTTAAAGCTATATTTATGCAGAAGTAAGAAATTTCACTGTTTGTTATTGCACTATCTACATAAGAAAAGGCGATAAAGTCCAAGAATTCCAGCTACAAGGACCTACCTACTGTTTGGAATATCTCGGATATCAACTAACAAGGGAGAGACAATTTTCCATTTCACCAATGTACCCCACTGTGTCAGGTTTATGAAGGATTGACATTCGAACGTCTAAGTAGATTCACAGTAATGTAAGTTTAATACTTTGTAGCAAAGCAACAATGCATCACCAAGTGACGTCCAACCCTGACCCCAAAATGCGTTCGGCATTTTACGGTCCGATCCAAAGGTGCATTTGATCCCAAAGTGCGTTTGATCCCAAAGTGCGTTTGATCCCAAAATGCATTTGATCCCAAAGTGCATTTGATCCCAAAGTGCGTTTGATCCCAAAATGCATTTGATCCCAAAGTGCATTCGATCCCAAAGTGCATTTAGATCCCAGACTGCGTTTGATCCTAAAATGCATTTGATCCCAAAGTGCATTTGATCCCAAAGTGCATTTGATCCCAAAGTGCGTTTGATCCCAAAGTGCGTTCCTCCCGAAATTATTTCTTAAAAAAGCTTAAGGTCTCCATAGCGACAATACTTGACTAGGGGTGACATTTATATATAATTACATATAAACACCAATAACAAAAGAATTCGATTTCTTTCATGTCAACCAATCTCAGAATGTTTGTATATTATCTCATAACATTATTAAAAACATTGCATCTGAAAATGGCATGTATATGTATTGTGGCTAAACATATATATGAACATTCTATATACATAAAACATGCAACTGAAGGAAAAACAAAACAATAAACTTGGAAACAGCCGTTGTATATGCATACATTGTGTGTGTGTGTGTGTGTGTGTGTGTGTGTTTATATATATATATATATATATATATATATATATATATATATATATATATATATATATATATATATATATATATATATATATGTGTGTGTGTGTGTGTGTGTGTGTGTGTGTGTGTGTGTGTGTGTGTGTGTGTGTGTGTGTGTGTGTGTGTGTGTGTGTGTGTGTGTGTGTGTGTGTGTGTGTGTGTGTGTGTGTGTGTGTGTGTGTGTGTGTGTGTGTGTGTGTGTGTGTGTGTGTGTGTGTGTGTGTGTGTGTGTGTGTGTGTGTGTGTGTGTGTGTGTGTGTGTGTGTGTGTGTGTGTGTGTGTGTGTGTGTGTGTGTGTGTGTGTGTGTGTGTGTGTGTGTGTGTGTGTATGTATATATTATTTGATGATATTAATAGTAAAACAAGACACTTTTAAAGTTTATTATTTTCAAAATCTATATATAAGCAGGATAGTGATTTATGCTAAAAATAGATATCCATGTCCGAGCGGACTACACGGATAAACTGTATAACATGACCGCAAACCACGTGGTTTTCTTAGTTTGTAAATAACTATCTCTGCGGCGTGGCTGAGATAGGAAATACCTTTTTGCAATGACGTGTATGGATTTATGCTTCGCTGTTCACGATATTCACAATTAACCGTTTTTTTGCAGGACCCTTTCAAGTAACAACTACTTTGGTTATTTAAGAAAAAATAATGGTTCAATATTTCGGTTACCACCTTTAACAAATGTTCTGTTACTGCCGTAACATAACGCAAGCACTGCAGTTACATAACGTCGGTGCTGTATAACAATTTCGTATGTTTCCAAAGTGTACACGCACACGCCTCTTAGCTACAGCTTTCGGCGGTATGGTTGCAGGCAGAAACCTTAATAAAAAGCGTCGATTGGCTAGTATACTAACCAATCAGATTGCTGGGTTTGAGTATGGATATACATGTATACACATTAGTGCACTACTGTTGTATTGTCATATTGCTATGTCTTTATGCATTATTTAACTCTTTAAGAATTCCGTTTGCCCATTGGCTCCAAAGCCTTTGTTTCTGCTTATAATGCCAGTCTTCTTAACATGCAAAGAATAATACCTCCCCTTTATGTCGCCCAAATAGATGTGTGCGTCCGTATCGCTACTTTATTGGCTTCACGTCTGTCCTAATGTACTTGAAAAGTCACTTTTCAAACCAAATGGTATTGTTTTTCAACAAATTTATATTTTATCTATACGTATAAAGAAAGAGTACATGTTATATGCATCATGATTTAAAGTGAAAGGTTCACTGTCGAGCGATTGTCACGTTACCTTTAGCATTTCACTGACATAAAATTACTTTAATTGTCCAATCCATAACATTACAATATCCACTGTTATGTACAGTTGGCAACACCAATGTCTCTTGACTGGTTTATTGACTCAAACTGTCTGGTTTCTTAGATCATGGTCCCTGTGACCTCTTTTCAAGCAACTTGCAAACATTTCCCTTACTTCTACAAGAATCACGCAACATAGTGGAGCCAACGTGTAGTAGATGGTCGAAATTTCGTCTACAAAGAAAAACTTATCGTTCAAGTTCACGTCAAACAGGCTGATGATTGGTTCGATTCTAAACGGGAGAGCAATGCTTGCAACCGTTGTAAGGAAAATCGTCGAGGGGAGCCGCATATCCAGAATACGTTTCAAATTCCAAGTGACGATGGTCAAGGGTCGGCTGCAACAGCAGTCGAAGAAGAATCGCAACCAAGAGACGAAGATGCAAAACCAGACACATGCCGTAGGGATAAAGTAGCCAAAGATGTACAGGCGTGTCTGGAAGGTTGGGTTGGGCACCGCGCAGATTGTGTGATGGATGTTCACATGGCGTAGGCTGAACTGCACGAGAACAACCATGCAGAAGACTACGAAGGATTGCAGCAGCCAGATCCTGAACTGTTTGGTGGAGCCATCAAGTACCGTCACCTTATTAGCAAGAAGTAAAGTATACAGCGCCATCAGTGCTAGCAACCACTGACCGGTATTGAAAGCTACGAATGCCAGATCGTACAAACAGAAGCCATACAGCTCAACTTCAGGGTATTTTATGTCAAGGCTGAGGCTCAAACAAAGAAAAGCCAGATGGCTGAGCCCCAGTGACGTCAGCAAGGCAAGGTTTGCGCTGCGATATCGCAATTTTTCGCCGGATACCAGCAGCGGCCGGCTCGCTAGGAGCAGAAGCATAAAGAAATTGGTGACGATGCCGCACACACAGATGATCTTGCGCAAGTTGGCATACTTGAAGTATATGTCAGTGAAAACACTTTGGGTTATTCTGCTTTCACTGGTTCTTGGCGTGGTTGGGAATACATGGTTCCAATTAAGACCAGAGTCGAATGCTGTGTCGTCGTCTGAAATCCCGCCAAAGTCGGTGTACCAATCTCTGTACACAAACTCCGTCTAAAAAGAAAAAAAAGAACTGATATAAAAACATTTGCTATATCCAATTGCAAAAAAGTAATCAATTGCCATTTTGTTTTATTGATTGTTCGAATATTAAAACTACGATAAATAATTTGACAGATCATAACATGGCCACAGCAAACCACGCTGGAATCCAGAAATTTCCTAACGACTAATATGTCAGCATTTTACACGTATATATATACTAACACTTTGTACAAATATAAACATACATGTTGACAAATACAGTATATCAAGAATCTCTGACCCACATCTGAACAAGGTTGCATTTATGATTCCATTTATTTGGTCATTCGTGTTTTCTCGGGTCTTTATTTACAAGTTACATGTATATTGTAAAGGTACATTTGTACCAAAGCTGAGTTATTCTTAGTTTAATGCACGTATATGTATACTCTGTATGCATAAATATTATTAATGCCAATTACATTCCTTTGAAAGTACATAAACATCGTTTCTCTGTGACTAAGAACCGTCTGCAAACCTACTGCCGTTGTCTAAGTGGACCCTTTTTTTCTCTCTTGACGATCCGCATATATTTGGGAAATTGAGATAGAGAAACATACAAAATGAACACGGGCAAATAGAAAGATTAAAAAATAGAACAAGAAAAGTCGTTGATGCGAAGCATCAAATGCGACGCAAAAAGTGGAAGAGGAAAACAGACTTGTATGAAAAGTAATGGTTTTAATTTGAAAGTTTTCAGTATACTATAAATTTTGAGAAGTCGGTTTTTCAAGATGTTACATATGTAGAAAAAACAAGTTGCAAAATTATTATATTAACTATAAAACTAAAGTGTACAAGCAGAAATTGCACATGTGCAGCAGCCTCACATTACACAAATAATTATTGTTCATATAGTATTTTTTAAGTTATGTTGAAAGCTACATACACACAAAAATAAATAAAGCACGTTTAGGAGAAGTATTTTATCAGGTCAGGTTGGCAAAGCAAACTTTCCCCATGTGCAAATTTCAGTGAGCATTCCATATATAGCCGTCGTGCTCCAGTATTTTTGTTCATATATTATTTTTCTAGGTTATGTTGAAAGATACAGACACACAAAAATAAACACAAAAATAAATAAAGCACGCTTTTTACCGAATTAGGACCCGTATTATTAATAGGTAAGGTCCGCAAAGCAAACTTTCCCCATGTGCAAATTTCAGTGAGCATCCCATATATAGGCGTCGCGCTCCAGCGCGTTACCAATAACTTAAGACAGTTAATTCCAGGCGAATTAAAGGCACTGCATTATAATTCCTGTTTATGTTAAGACGCGATGATATTCATACCGGTATATGCATGTAGCAAACCACAGACACTTGTACTTGATGTAAACTTAGCGTTGTCTAAAACATTACAGTATAAAACAAAGTTTATGTCAAAAGTACACAAACTACAAATGTTTTATTAAGCAACAGAATAAACCTTTTATTTTTATCTCGAAATATGTTCCATAATAAAGTAAAGTAATGACAAACATTTAAAATTGTCTTTGTCATTGAGAAATTGTTATGTCCATCAGTTTAAGAAAATGTCTTTTCTTTTCGTTCAGTTTTATTTTAAATCAACAGAGTGATATTCTATTAAAATAATTTACATAAAACTGTACGGACTCCTCAGTATATTGATGAAGTACCCACACAGCTAGTTTAGATGAAAAATAAGAGAAGTAAAACATGAAATACAAGTTGATAGATCAATGTTAACCTTTACTGCACACCTAAATAATTCAATCTTTAAACGGACAATAAACGTTCAACTGGCAGTTAAAGTAGAAGCAGTTCCCTTCAATGCTTGTTTTGGACTTAAATTTCAGGTTTCTAAAATAATAAAACACACGTATGTATTTATAAATAGGTCGGATAGTCATTGCTTTTTTCCCATAACAATGAATTGAGCGTCGTCGTATACCCACGCTCGACAATTCGTTATGACGAAAGTAGTGACGTTGATTGTAAATGAAATTATATTTTTGAACCAAGAAATTACGACCAGAGTATAGTTGTAGCATCATGTTCATGTGAAGATGGAATCGAGGAACCCAAGTCCAATGTCCATCAAAGGAACATTTATTTAGACGCTACGTCATATGCACTGACATTTGTTTAGTCACTGGACTTACTGACATAAATCCAAGAGGGAATTTGTGGCTAAATTATTTTCGGTTTTCGTATTGCTTTATTTCAGTTCAACTTATTCCATGTGAACCATCTGTCTGTTGCAATTTTCCAAAATGGCTTAAATGCAACCTTTCTGTTCTCCAAATTATGACATTTTGCTTATTGATACGCTAATAAAAACTACCTCTGCATACAAACTAGTGAATTATTTCTTACATAAGCTGTCTTATTCGTAAGTATATTAGTGATTCTGTTCAAGTAGCTTTTCTATTGGAAATGAAGAAGTATGTTTTGACTAAATACAATTGTTGTTTTAATATTGAAATGTTTATAACTTACAAAATACCTAAATCTAGTTATATCTTGATACCGAAACCACCACGTGTGATCTAGAAACCCTAAATTTTAAGGGGGAGCATCTCCCCGGACCCCGCTAGCGGCCATGAGTACACATCATTTCGTGCCGAGCTACGCCCCTGACGAATTACGATCGATTTAAAAACCATGTTTTTATGGAACACCGTACGATGTCTGAGGTTTTGCGATCACACCGTCAGTTCCACTGCAATGGTGCCATGCTTTAACAGTTTTCAGAGGCAACATGTAACGACAGTATATTAAACACGCATATACTAAGTCGCCAAGGCGCAACCCGCAAAAAATGACTGCTAAATACAAACTGTCGTTGGTTCTAGAAAAAATACAACAAAAACTACACAAGTATTTTTTTTAAATTGCTGATATTACATTTGTCTCTTTTGTCTTCCTTTTTTATTCCTAGCATGTTTACTGCTCCTAATTTTGTCCACAAAATCGTGTTCTAGCATTTCTTAAATCACATACCATTTTAATCTGTTTTGAAGACGGTTCAAATGTATCTTCGAATATTATTATTGATTTAAATCACCCTACAGACTGTTCATGAGATAGAAAACACCACATGCACGAGTATAATAAACATCAATACATATTTAGATTTAATCAAATTACAAACCTGCATGATGCCATCTTTTGACGAAATACTCGTGTTTTCCATTTTGTCTGTTTTGAAACGAGACAGTTAAATCCGTACAAATGAATATTTTCCAGTCGTATGATTTCACCTCAGCGCCAGTTCCAAATGTGACATTTCTACAGGGCCGCCGCTGCGGAATAGTAATGCAATTAACCAAATCGTAGATAATTACAAACTTGTTTAATTACCATAATGGTAAAGGAGATAATCGGCGTGATATTACCGAGTGAATGTGTACTATTGCGTTCACTTTATGCGGCGCCGATTTTATAATTTGCCCGGGAAAATGATACAGACGACAAACGACTACCAAAATGCACTGAGCAAAAACTGTTCTATTTATTTGATATAGACGTGGAATTATTTTGAAGTTTTAGGCACATGAACAAAATAAGTAAATAAGAAAATTGACCACTTTTAAATATAAACTACCTCCAGACAAAGGCAAACAGGGTAAATGTCAATGTGACCAAAACAAAGAGACGAGCCATAATACACAAACAGAAAAACAAAGAAACAGAAGTTACCACATTGGAGCGGCAAGTGTGCAAAAGGACCAACTGAGGTGTTGAAACCTGGTGAATAGCTAATAATGTGAAAAATAATATTATAAAAGCTAATCGTTCCCCTTATCGTTTACGCTCATTTAAAGTTATGTAAATAAGTTATTTGTTTGTACCATTTTGTAATTTACATTAACTTACATAACCAAACATAGAAGTGTTTTAACGTCAGTGGGGATAGTTTTACCCATGTAATGTAATACAATGCTATGTACTTTAATAAGCCCACATGCGCTTTTTAAAAAGTAAAGCTAAAAAGGACTTTTAAAATTCAAGCATTTTGGCTTTATCGTCGTAAGCTTACAGTTTAGCGATGGTTGCTGGAGTGGGAATGGGGTGGGGTGGGTGTGTGTGTGGGGGTGGGGGGGGTTGGGGGGGGGGTGGGGGGCATTGCATCTCCCAACCAACCAAGTAAAAGAGTAGAGTTTTGAAGCACATTCATGTAAGCTTAAAAATACTTAGCTTTTAAAGTATATTATGCCTGTTGACTGCTTTGGTCAAAGTTCGGTCCTTTACTATGCTTATATATATAATACAATATAAATATATTTTCTGAATCCGCCCCTGTTTGTGTATGGGTCTATTTGGGACGGTTGCTTTCTCCATTTCTCTCTTCTTCTACATTACAAAGAGTATTTATGTATGCATAGACTAGGTTAAAAAATACCGGATGCATCATTTTAGATTTTGCTAGAGACAATACCACGTTGTGTTTCCCCTCGCATCATTGACCTTTAGCATACGTGCACGTGTTAAATCGTAGTAGTCACTAACCCTTTTATCTTGCTTGTCGACAGTATGTGCATATGAAGTTTTGCATATCGACTCTTATACTTGTTCTGGTAAATATATGCAGAGCGACGGCGTGTAAATGCATATGACCGATTTACTTCTATATACATGTACATTTGCAGCTGTACAACTATTTCGCATTGTTTCTCTCTCTCTCTCTCTCTCTCTCTCTCTCTCTCTCTCTCTCTCTCTCTCTCTCTCTCTCTCTCTCTCTCTTTCTCTCTCCCTCTCTTTCTCTCCCCCCCCCCACACACCCAATTTGTAGAAATGTTTTTCACAAGCTTGAAGCATAAATAGTCAACATGACCTGAATGATATTTACTTCAGCTCGGCTTGTTTGAATCCACAACCCGTATGCAATCGGAACTCCTCGGGTAATTCCGTCCTCGGGACAATTCATTAATCATCTCTCGGATGTATGTCAATCTGATCACCTCGGCCTTTATGCTATGCAAGAGACCTCTGACATAATAAGGCGCCATCTTGGATCTACTTTGTGTGTCTTAGTTTTAATACT
This sequence comes from Sinonovacula constricta, assembly GCA_007844125.1. Classification (NCBI taxonomy): domain Eukaryota; kingdom Metazoa; phylum Mollusca; class Bivalvia; order Cardiida; family Solecurtidae; genus Sinonovacula; species Sinonovacula constricta. The sequence continues at coordinate 20,050,259 of CM017559.1, read as the reverse complement.
GGGTATTTAATGTTGACTTTTCAATTTTCCGTAAATCATATAGATTGTATTGATAAAAAAATCGTTGTTATTGCAAGATATACTCAACTAAATGATATATATATATAATTTGTTACTTTCTCGCGAACGGACACTGTTTCATAACTCAGGCGACGCACTTTGGTGTATTCTAGAGCTATGTACGAGGTGTATTTTACGAACCATACGGAAATACCCGAAGTTTTACGATTGGGATGTATGTAGGTAGTCGGATCACCACGGCCACTGATATAATTTATAATTGCTTCTATAAGTACAAACAATTCACTCAGTACCAGAAGGGCACTTGTAATTGCTTTCGTGTAAGTATGAATTGTGAATGGAATTATATTGAAACAGTTAAGAACAATTTCTTCCAGTTGTTTAAAAAGCTATTGTAGATTAATAAAACGGCACATTCCAGCATTGCAGAAGTCAACTAACATTCCGACGACTCAACTTCTGTCTTCAATTGCCATCCGCGTAATTTAACATGTTTTTCCTTTTGGGCACGGTTTGCGGATCGGATAGTCGCTGGCTTAAACCCCGGCCGGGTCAAACCAAAGACCTTAACGTTGGTAGTAGGGGCTTCCCTCCTAACGCTCGGGGCTAAGGGGACAGCATTACGCCTGACTCGTCGGTGTCATTATAATGGACCGGCCGGGTTCAGTCCCTGGGCACATCATAAGTTGCCCAATTCATTTAGGATGTATTAAAGAACATACGATGAGAAAATTAAGTAAATTAGACAATTAACCAAAAAAGATAATTAAATATCGAAAGTGGCCACTTTATAGAAAAGTTGAGTGTATATATTTTTGTTTTGGGTTCATTTTTGTGTGTGTAAATGCCTATAACATCTCCAAACTACTACAAATCGCATCATTATTATGCAGACGACGTGTTATTGTACAGTTTATGAATGGGGCTTAAAATGCCAAATTACTGGACTCTCTCTAAAGCACATCAAACTACGTGTATTACTGCTGCTCTAGGTCACGAGACCTATAATTGAATAGTTCTGTGCATGCAGAAAATAATGAAGCAAATAACAACAGGAATTCGCAGCTGTTTGGCAATGCCATGGTGGGTGTTTACAATGAGAAGCACAGCAACCTAGGACCTCTTGTATGGCAGTCCGGCGCCTTGCAGTCTGCGATATCACGGTACACGTTTGATGTATCTAGCTTTATTATACGATGCAATCAAACCATAGTTTATAGTTAAATGTAAACAAAACCTGTGTTCTGATATTGACAGGTTTCAACCGGTTTTATTATTTTATTTTGATCAACGTCGGGCAGAATGAAAAGGTCAATAGCTTCTGCTTTGGCCAGCCTTTTTACCGCTGTTTTTTTTTTGGCTTAAGTTAAGTTTAGGGCAAAATGAACTAATGCAGTCAGAAAAAAGCAACGCTTCGCTTCATGACGACACCATACTATGTAAATAGTCACTCCCTTCAGATAAAAAAACAAACAATACATACTATTTTCAAATAACCCTATTTCGGGCAATTAGCCACATTTCAGTAATTTCCAGACGTCTGATTGCAGGCAGAATAAAAGCACAAAAGCTCTGGAACCAATCAGACTTGTTTGTATGTTATTGTCATAAACATGAGCACGGCTGACAAATGTCATGATTTGGCATTTAGTTGCGCCGCACCATTGTGTACGGTAGACTAGTTTTCCCGCTCAATCTTTGTCATCGTCACATGTACAGGGATTGATCCAGTGTGGGGGATGAAGTGGTGGATGGGGATGCTTCCCCCTCCACCACCAACCAGGTAAAAGAGTAGACTTGTAAAAACACATACATGTAAGCTTAACAATACTAAGCTTTTAAAGTAAATTTTGTCTGTTGACTTCGATGAATTTAATGGTCTCGTGGACGGAAATTCTCGAGGTCTTCCGATTGTGATCGCATACCACCCATTGACTTCTGATTGGTTGGCGACCAGCTGGTATGTGACGTCTATACTATGGAATGCTCACTGAAATTTGCACAAGCTGGGTCAATTTTGCGGATATTCTGAACTCTGGTTTAACGGGTACTAATTCGTATTTTCTGGTCCGTGCAAATAAACTCTGTTTCTTCTTAATACACCGTTATTTAACATCTCGGAACACCATTGAAAGGTTTTGCGTTTTTGCTTTTTTTTTCTGTTTGTGTTTTTGTTTGTAACCCATTCTTCATTGTTTTAGGAATATACATTATAATACTTATTACAGATATAAAAATAACACTTAAAATCACAACTGTTATATTCTGTGTGTTTTTTTGTTGTTGTATTTTTACTTACTCTCATACTGCTTTAACATGTTAACCATACTGTAACCATTTACATTTAGATGTGTCGCTTTTGATGTTTTGCATCAATGACTTTTCTTATACAATATATAACCGGTAGAAGGAAATCGCATCAAATTGAAATAAGGTCTGTATTTTGGTAAGATTCGTTATTCCATGCATTCCATTCTATATAAATGATACGTTTTAATTCCATTAAAAATATTTAGAAAAATATTATACGAGAAAAAACCCCCACAGTATCCGTTTTTTTCTATATGTATGGCTACACAAGCAAACATTAAAATCTCTCTCTCTCTCTCTCTCTCTCTCTCTCTCTCTCTCTCTTTCTCTCCAACAACAACTAGACGTCAACTTGCAGACACTTCAAGTGGTATTATACAATGTCAAGGTCATGAGGAAAATTTTCCATGTTACAAACTCATATCCTTGTGTAACTAAACGGTCTTTATAAGTAAGTACAACGTAATATTAACACGCCATGACATTTACATGCTGCAAGGTTTCGTCCTGATAAAATCTCAAGTTTTATTCAAGTCCGTTGATTATGGGCTATGTAAGTGATAAAAAAGAGAAGACAAAACAAGCGCATTTTGAAAATAAAATTATTAATTGTTCTTCTTTATGTAAAAAAATTCTATTAACAATCTACTTGTATTGATTTCAATACGCATGTCATCAATTTAACGAGGACATCCGCTCGCATGTGCAAAATTTTTCAGCATTCATATATAGGCGGCGCGCTCCCTTTGGTGAGGTATACGAACGACAACTCTGCTAGGAGATATGCTACGTCATACAATTTATACTCCCGCCGAACTTAGTCAGATAGCTAAACATGGTTGATATTGAAAACGTATCGATGCCGAATCGAGATTTTTAAAGGTCGTTTGGCTACGCCGATCGATATGGAAATGCTTCGTGTAGTTAGAGTTTTGCAGAGCTGATGTTGTTGGTTGTGGGCAAAAGGCTGAATCCAGGGCCTTTCCCCATCGATCAAGTAAAATAACCATATTCTACTTTCGCTTGCATGGGTTGTCGTCACTAAAAACACCCTATCATGATAACCCATGGAAATCTGTGAGTTTATGTCATAAAGGGTACTTTGATACACGTATAGTAACTGCGTTAATACCAAAGTAAAGAAACTTACGAATTGACTATAACTTTAATACATTTATACAATCATTATTCAACAATAGAGTCAAACAAATATTATCTTGCATGATAATATGTGTTCAGACTAGCGTAGTTATTTGCACCAGACCCCTGTTTATGGTATTTTACGTAATCTTTGTAGAAAAGAACCCCATCATACTTTTGTCTAAGCTATGACGATTTTCAACAGTATTTCAATTTTGGATAAAAACCTCGTTAATCAACACTTACACTGTTCCTTTTTGAAATCTATAAATAAGAACGATTGGAATTTCTGCTAAAATAGACATCGACGTCACAGCGGACGACGTGGATGAGCGAAAACATAAGTGGTCACGTGGTTTTCTTAGTTTAAAAATAGCTTACTGTGCAGCGTGGCCCAGATAGGAAATACACGTATGTTATGACGATTGTGACGTTATGGTTCACTTTTCAGACAGATGTAGAACATCAATAAAGTGCATTTTGCGAGATCATTTCAGGTAACAAAAGTTTATCAAGATGTTTAAGGTAAATATTTTGGCCCAAACTGTCGGATACCACTTTTAAGAAGTTTTATGACATGATAATATTTCATGTATGTGTTTTCTATGATTGGACCGAACGCTATATCTTCATAAAGTTTCTACTTAACCACTATGTCTTTTAAAAAAAAATTTGGTCTTGCGTGTGTGTTTTTATCTGAATTAATGTATGTTTCTAGTATGAAATTCATTAAAGTTGAAACATGCATTTTGATGAAAAACATCCCAAATATACGCCAAATCGCACCCATTGAGTGTAAAATTCCAGGGAGCATGCCGACCCTAGAAAATCTATGCCCCTCTGCAATTGACGCTCTTGGTAGTATCATACGGTTCTTTGAAACGTCTATGCCTTTGACAGCAAAGCAACATAACGACAGGACAACCATCATTTAGTGAATCATGATGTCTTGTACATGCTGATTATTATTCACCATATATATTTAAATTACGACCGCAGAGGTAGAAATATAAGCGCTTCAAACGATACTGGCTGCTTGGTTAACTCGTTAGCGACGCGGTTTATGCAGCTTCCCGATTTGCGCGGTTAAGCAACGGTTACCGTGGCCGGTGTATGGATGGGGGACCGCTGGAGAGAGCCGACAGCGTTTCATTTACTTGTATGGAACGCCGTGGCTGTCTTATGTTATCGAATTGCATTTCATCGTAGGCGCGTGGCTACCTATACGCAAAATACGCAGCTGCGTACACATTGCCATCAAAGAATGAAAACATAAAAAGATTAAATCTGCAATGAAAATCTTACCCTAATATAAACCATTATTCAAGTATTTCATATTAGAACTTCTCAGATAATTTCGTCGTCCTTATGATCTCAACTTGGCAGTATCTATGTATATAATTGCAGATTCTGTATTGCCTCCACGTTACATCTAGAAATAAAAATTTTCCGTGGGAGTATGCCCCCCGGAACCCCAAGCAGCCATGCGTACACATCATATCATGCTTAGATACGCCAATGCATCCCGTTTATATACTATGCTGTATTGTTCACAGTATATGCTGTCTTGTCTGATGATTGTGTTGTCTTGTCAAACATAATACTATCATACCGAACCAGCTTGCTGTCCGTTAGAATCATTATGGTATATGTCAACCTAGTATGTTGTCTTGTTAAATAAATGTGTTATCATGTACCTAGCATAAGTTTTCCAGTTCCTAGAACGTGATTTTATGTAAAAGAATCATGATATATACCGACTCCAATGTGACATACTGTCATATCAAAAAGACATAATGACATATCAAAACGGCATCATATCTTGTCAAAAAGGCGTGGTGTCTTGTCAATACAACATACCATCTTGTCAAAATACAAAGCTGTCCTCTCAAAGCGGCATGTTGTCTTGTCAACAGAATATAATATCTTTTCAGAAAATCATGCTGTTTGCACGAAACGACAAGATGTCTTGTCAACAGATCATGATATCTTTTCAAAACCGCAAGTTGTCCTCTCGGAACTGTGAGTTGTCTTGTCAATAGATCATGGTATCTTGTCAGAGTAGCATGCTGTCCTCTCGAAACGGCATGCTGTTTTGTCAACAGATCATGATATCCTCGAAGAATAGCAGGCTATCCTCTCCAAACGGCATGCTGTCTTGTCAACCGATCATGGTATCTTGTCAGAATAGCATGCTGTCCTCTCGAAACGGCATGCTGTCTTGTCAACAGATCATGCTATCTTGTCAGAATAGCATGCTGTCTCCTCGAAACGGCATGCTGTCTTGTCAACAGATCACGATATCTTGTCAGAATAGCATGCTGTCCTCTCGAAACGGCATGCTGTCCTGTCAATAGATCATGGTATCTTGTCAGAATAGCATGCTGTCCGCTTAAAACGGTATGTTGTCTTGTCAACAGATCATGATATCCTCGAAGAATATCATGCTGTCCTCTCGAAACGGCAAGTTGTCTTGTCAGCAGATCATGATATCTTGTCAGAATAGCATGCTGTCCGCTCAAAACGGTATGTTGTCTTGTCAACAGATCATGATATCCTCGAAGAATATCATGCTGTCCTCTCGAAACGGCAAGTTGTCTTGTCAGCAGATCATGATATCTTGTCAGAATAGCATGCTGTCTGCTTAAAACGGTATGTTGTCTTGTCAACAGATCATGATATCCTCGAAGAATATCATGCTGTCCTCTCGAAACGGTATGTTGTCTTGTCAACAGATCTTGATATCTGGTCAGAATATCAAAACCGCAAGTTGTCCTCTCGAAACTGCATGTAGTCTTGTCAACAGGTTATGACCGGATAGTGTGCAGTTTAGATAATACAGCATGACGTTTTGAGAACATATCATGCCGTTTTGACAAGTCTACAAGGAGTTTTGACAAGTCAACATGTCGATTTGATAAGTCAGCAAGGTATTTTGACAAGAAATCATGTTGTTTTGACATGTCAGCAGTGTGTTTTGACAAGCCATTATGTCATTTTGAAAATTCAGCAAATCATTTTAAAAAGACACCTTGTCGTTTTGACAGGTCATCATGTTGCTTTGACAAGTCAGCATACTATTTTGACAAGATCACACAATGATTCGGGAGGACAACAAGCCGAACCGGCAGAATATCATTGTGCTTTAACATGATAGCATGACCATTAGACAAGATAGCTTGTCTTATACACAAGACAGCAAAGTGTATTAACAAGACATCATGCAATTCGGTTACACCAGACAACCGTGGCGTTCCATATACTTGTGTAACTTTTATTTAAAACTTTTATTATCTCCGTCCTAAGTGGAGGCATGTCGGGGTCCCATCCTAATATCCACCTTACAATAAATATTTGTAATGCATGTATATGTTTGTGTTAAAACATATTATAATGTTAGGTGAAATATGCATGGGTATAAAAGTTTTTTTCGCCTTTTGACATGCTATTAAAAGACAGAGAAACATTAGTATCATAGATATAGATAAAGGTACATAGAAGTGTACATGGTATTTTGCATTTGTGTATCTGTTACACATAGATACATAGGTATACATTAAAAAAGTTACACAGTTGCCCAGTTTTGTCTGAATGAATTATCAATTTTTGTTTCTTTATATGTAGAAATTTAAATTTGATACTAGTTCAGTAATTGTAGGGCTAATATTCGTTCTTTTACACACACACACACACGCGTACGCACGCACGCACGCACGCACACACATATTTTATATTATAAAAATAATGAATTATATTCATGTGAACTATTTTCCTAGTCTAACAAAGTTAATTCGTTGTCAATAAGCTCAATACACTTATGTAACTTGCGTGTCTTACACTACTTCCCGAATTCAGCTAAGAAAAATATCCGCGTACATCCTCCCTACCAGTGGGATGTTGGAAAGTAATTTGTTACTAAAAATAGACCCAAGCTCACTTCAACATAGTGGACGAGTGTCTATTTCCTATCTCACTCCAACATTCAAGCATGAACAGCGTTAATTAAAAGGACTCGTAGAAGCTAGTGTGGATATACATGCTGGGAGACACTGATATCTTCTTTACCACGTTAAAAGGTCACCAAGACTTAGTGTGCAGTTAATGGATATTGGAATCATAATTGAATTATTACTATACTCTGTTAGATCTACTCGTTTGCTCAGACAAAGGTTAACGTCGTAAATCGGTTCGAGCTGTAGATAGCATCCCCGACTGATAACTGATAAGCATAAACAGGACCAGGAGGTGGAGGAGGCAGGGGGTGAAATGAAAAGAGGTCAGTTTCTGAAATTTGTTGCTATAGAAACGCTATGGCATGGACGGTTCGGACGTGTTTTCTAATTCTAATGGCGGCAGCGTGTGTGGCACTGGTGCTACAGGGGCATTGGTGCCTGACGTCTCTGATCGCTAATTCACGTAAGTGTTTTTATTGCAAATTAATAGGGTTGTAACACACACCATCTTAAAATGTCAACAGTGACGACTATTTGCTTAAAAACTCATTAATCATGTCATCATGTAAGTTAAAAGTCGTGTACATATAACAATTAGTATAAACAAATTGTCAACGACTTAATAAGCGTTAAGTATGACAACATACATTGTATACGGCTCTTTTTAAGATAACTGGAAAAAATAACGGCCATTACATTTTTGTGCTTGGTTTGGTTTCAAATCTATTTACATAAATTGTATTATTAAGGTATTTTTTTATTTCATATTATCTGCAAAGATATTATTTAAAAAGGACGTTGCTTTATGTTACTTCTCTTGTCTTGGTCATTGGTCCTTTTTTGTCAAACATGTCAAATCTTTAAAGTTCGGCATTTTGAAACATAATAAATATTTAGTCAAAGAACACATGGTAATATAAAATGCATTTTAATTATAATTTATTTTTTATTAAATATTAAATAGATCAACCGAATCACTGGGTTTATGCAACCATATTTGAAACTAAACAAAAAAAGTGATGGCCGTTATTTTTTTCCCATTTATCTGAAAAAGAGCGATGCGCATCCACGGGGAAGTGGTTAAGACATTGAATGTGAGACTGAATAATCCGTGGTACCAACCCACGACCGACCAGAATTATAGGCGAGACTATTTTACAGCACATTGATCTGTAAATGTTTCCTACCTTAGTACTATAGTTATCGCCAGAAAAAAAAGACGAAAGTAATGTTTATAAGCGGCAAGAAATTCACTTCCGGAATAAACAACACTTTCATGCAATAGTTTGGTAAAATGTGTGTATAAATATATAATTATAATATATAATATAGGTTGATTAATATATATTTGTATTACTGACAGTTATATAGTTAATGTACTGAATGGTTAATGATTTTATAATTCTTGTTCGGTGGCTCGATCACATCTGCTTGTTTTACTGTGTATATCTATATGTATGTAGACATTAAAGATGGTATCTGCCGGGTCAGCTACATAAGTCACACAATTTTGCTTGTTCGAATATAAAAACAGCTGTCACTGAAAGTCCTAAAGGAGGTAACCGACAGTTTGAACCAAAATATTGTTTTGCAAAATAACCAAGTCAGTGTTACTTGAAAAGATCCTGCAGAATTCTGTTCATTAATGTCCTAGATCTGTGCTGACAGTGAAACATAAATCAACATTTCTTATTGCAAATAGGCATTTCCTATCTTAGCCACGCTGCGGAGATAAAGCCACGTGACATCTCCTTTTCGGATTCCGATATCTATTTGGAGCAGAGATCGTGATTTTTTAAATAGATTTGGTATAATTGAACTTTTATTGTTTCTTTTAGGGATTTGTACTGTCTAATAATATAGTCGGTGATCAAAACTGTCTTTACTTATACTTATGCAGAAATTATGCTCAAATTCCCCGAAGGAGTGGTAATGTATTGTTACATAAATTTTTATATAACCAAACTGCCGGATACCACCATTAAATGACAGAGTTTTGGACCGATTTATTACTTCTCCTCAGTATTGACCAGAATAATATTGTTTATTTATCCACATGTACCAAGCGCCTGGTGACTCTTTCTAAAAATAGCTTCATTTGCTGCGTATGCATCAATAGGATTCCCCTTACGTCACTAAAACCATGACTTATTTCTGGTGTAAAGTGTCTGTCACTACCTAAATTAACCAAGGACTTGTACCACCGTAAAAGGAGAAGAGTGCTATAAATATAAAACCAGCATTTAGACAACATTTTGAGTTAAATTTTGACGTTCCAATTTCTTTACAGTTTTATACAACGACAGTTATGTACGAACGTAATTTGCATTGCTGCAAATATTATGAAGCCGGTAAAAACAGAGTATACTATAAATTGATCTTCAATTTCTCTTTGATCAGACTTAACACCTAGCCCATGTGTGGGATTCTGAGTCGTGAATTCTTTAACTAAACTTCGGTTGCAGGGGGTACAATAACAACTAGGATCATGCCTGTTTGACAGATGCAATTTTAAGTGTGTTTTCTTTTTCCTTCAAAAACGTGATTGATGACAAACGGATTATTATACATTGCAGTTACAAAATAAGCGACGTTCAACTACATTTATATATATACTTACAAAATAATCGACGTACAACTACACACACACACAGACACACAGACACGCACGCACACACGCACGCACACACGCACGCACGCACACACGCACATACTCACACACACGCACGCACACACGCACACACGCACACACACACGCGCACGCACACACACAGACACACAGACACACACACGCACGCACGCACACACACACGCACGCACGCACACATACAAACGACGCACCCACACGCACGCACGCACGCACGCACGCACACACGCATGACGCACTCATATATAATGAAATTTTCAATACATCGCAGCGTCCAATTATGATGATAATAGCGACATCCTGTTATTTTGATGGACACATTAACGAGTAGAACCACTGGCGCACCGCAGGTCTGCTGAAAGTCCCACATTAAGTCCGTTGCCCTATACTGGATTCGAACCCATGAGGTGAGAGGCTAAGCCATCATTAAAATAACGGTGCCTTTTCCTCTAATTTATAAAACAAACTCGCTTAATCTATCGTGTATTTATTTAGTACAATGAAAAGTGTCATTCATTATTCATCTTTTGAAGTTTGAACATAATGCTAGTAAATGAAGAGTGCTTTCATGTACATAATGTTCAAAAGCCGTACATTTCCTTAGTTTACAATGTCGCATTGTTTAAATTGACTGGCAGAACTTTGTTGTATCGCACAATTCAAACTTAATATCACGAATTACGTTTGTAAAATATTTTGTGAATTGAACCTCGCACGAAAATCGTGTTTTTTAAAGTTTGAAAACTTTTAACTATTTACTGAAAGCAGCGAATATGATAATTGCCAGTCGAAACATGGTATCCGATAGTTTTCCAATACCTGATATATCTAATGAGAACACCTGATCTGGGAAATATGTGCATAATTTCTTTATAAACTTACTATTGTTTAAGTAAAGGCTATTTATAGCCTCATCTCAAGTGTTAGACTGTAAATATCATGAAGTATATCATCCTCATATGTCCATTATTTCTATAAATAAACACGATTGAGATGTATGCTAAAATATCATACACCGCAGCTGCAGCGGAATTCACGGATAATCATGAAACGTGTTCTCAAAAGTAAGTGATCACGGGGTTTTCTTAGTTTAAAAATAGCTACACGTGCAGTGTGGGTAAGATACAAAACACATTTTTGTAATAACGAGTGGGGTGTGCCTTAAGTTTTTTATATGACTGTAAAGCACCAACAAACAGCATAATGTGCCATCAGGTAACAATAATTTATTTGGTTGCAGGAGAGAAGAAAAGGACAGGTCCAAACTGTTGGTTACCACCTTTAATGTTTCCAAATAATGCATGCTACAATTGTTTAGATATTTTGGACATTCAAACCAAGGCTGGGAGTAACATATCCGCTTGAAACTTTCTTTAACAAACAATAGCACACATTTCTGTTCATGTTATATTCATGTGTTTGTCAAATGCGTGTTTGTAAAATGCATATATTGTGGTAATCAAGGTTTGATGTCCACGTAACATTAATTATGCAGTTTACCATCCCATTTACCACTCCCTACTCGAATGAAGGTCATTAACACGTGTCCCTCCCACCTCCCCCGAATTATCTGTTGGTTTTATTTCAAAACATCCTTGTTCCACAGATGTTAAAAGGTGGTATCCGATATTTTGCATTTCTGAATACCTGTTAATTAAATATTTATATTTCGCTAATTACTTACCGTGGATAACAATGCGTTATGGCAGTTGGTTCATATTATCTTTAGGTCAAACGAATTTATGAAGTACCAGAAAATATCTTTTGCGCAATAAAACATTTAACAAAATATTTTAAAAATAATTATGCAGCGAAGGTGAGGCTTAAATGAACAAAGTTATTAAGTAGTTCTGTTTAGCCAAAAGAAGTTTAACAAGTACGGCACCGACAGTTTTATTTCTTGGGATACACGTTTAGTCCTACTTTACACCACTAGAATAGGTAAATAAGAAAAGGTTCTATCAAAATTGCCACAGATATTTAAATTTAATCTACCTCTAGACAAAGGCAAACAGGGTAAATATAAATGTGACAAAAACACAGAGACGAGACACAACACACAAAAAACCCATCAGTTACCGCCTTTAAAACGGTCAGTCGGCAAAAGGACCGACTGGGGTGCTTAAACCTGGTTTGTGGAGCGCTCCAACCTCGTACTTCCTGAAGGTTTTTGTATCAAACAAACATTGTAAATAAAAATATCCCGTCAAAGTGAAACAACTAACAGTAAGCACCCTGCACCGGGAGATAAACCAGATGCAATGAACTTATATACATACATAATATCTAGTAATAAGACATATGTACAGTAGATAAAAGCCTCGGCAACCTAAAAACTCCAAATGAGAAAGTAACTTGAATACTTTAAAAATATATATATTCTGCAGTCATACTTGTGTCCAAACAAAGACGGGTTTGAACATAGTCATAATTTGAGGATGGTACAAGTTGTAAACATACCTTAAAATGTACGATTGGGATTTCTGCTAAAGGTAGATACCGACGTCAGAGCGGGATTACCCAGATGATGATATATCTAGTAAGTGGTCACGTGGTTTCTTAGTTTAAAAATAGCTAACTGTGCAGCGTGGCTCAGATAGGAAATACATGTTTGTAATGACGACATGGGTGTTATGTTTCACTTTCAACATATGCATCGGATATTAATTAACAGCATTTCGCGGGATCTGTTCAGGCAAGAATTTATTTGGATGAGGATGTTTTTTTGGTTTAAATTCTCGGATATCACCTTTAGAGACACTAGTGAGTTATCGAGTCGCTAATTTTTGTTGACGTGGCATGGTTTCCCGCTATGACGTCACTTGCCGTACCGAAATTCCGGTACCCTTAATTTCCATTCAAAGCTGCATTTTAAAAAACGCACACACGCACTCCCCCCCCCCCCCAACAACAACAACAAAATAAACAACAAAAACAACAACACAAAAACAGTAAAAACAACAAAAATAAAACAACAGAAACACAAAAAAACAACAAAAACAACAACAACAAAACAGCAGAAACAACAACTAAAAGGACAGCTAAATTATTGGTCATGTGTCAAATACAACCCAAAATTCATGTTTATTGAATACTGAAAATGTGAACTTCTTGGATGAAACGATGCAATAATCAATGAAGTCCCACAACAGATATTGCATTTATTGAGAAAGGGCATCAAAGCGAAGTCAGTATTAGATCTGCTTCCAGCAACCTGGGCGAGACATGTACGTAAAAACTTTCTGTAGATCTAAATATATTGTTTAGGTGGTTCCACCTCAAAAGCGTCCCGAAGCGTCTCAATGCGTCTAGAAACGTCCAGAAGCGTCTCGAAGCGTCCCGAAGCGTTTCGAAGCGTCTCAAAGCGTCTCGAAGCGTCTCAAAGCGTCCCGAATCGTCTGGAAGCGTCCGAAGCGCCTCGAAGCGTTTCGAAGCGTCTCAAAGCGCCTCGAAGCGTCTCAAAGCGTTCCGAATCGCCTGGAAGCGTCCGAAGCGTCTCCAAGCACACAATTACAAGGGGGGGGGGGGGGGTCCGGGCATGCACCCCCCCCCCACCTGTACGGAAAATGTTTTTCAGCTTCACTGATTCAGGTTTCGATCGGAGGTTACGCACGTGCTTAAATGCGCAATGGCAGATACGCGCCTTATGGCAACATTGAAACTTCACTCGTCACTTTTCGACAATGTAATCGTCCAGCCTCGGAGATTTTACGATCTTGTATAAACTGGTATAAACTAAGGCACGAACAGGGTGGACCTAGACGGGAAATTTGACCAGTTGGTAAACTACTATCCATTTAGCTGATAGTCAACCCTTAATACTTAATGCTTGCAAGTAGGCCGTTACTATTTGGATTACTCGGTTTTTATGCTTGTACTTTTTAAGGTGTATGTTGACTTTGGTGCTTGCATTGTGATACCCAGATCAACCATCAGTAACAAAAATTCGACAGTTTGCCATATACAAATACAATACATATAACAACATCGAACCACTGCCGTATGGGAATTTGGGTATTATTTGTGTATAAATTTATATTTAATTCTTAATAAATACTCTGAACAGTAACTGATTTGTTAGATAGAACTAATCGAGAAAAAAGTCAACCTGACTAAGTATTCTTTCCAACTTTATAAAAAGCTCGATAGTGGTCTCTGCTAAATTAGATATTGACGTCAGAGCGGATTACCCGGATGACTAAACAACGTGATCTCAAAAGTAAGTTGTCACGTGGTTTTCTAAGTTTAAAAATAGCTATCTCTGCAGCTTGGCTCAGATAGGAAATATCTGTTTGCAATGTGGTGATTTTTTCTTGACTATTCACACAGATCTATGACATCAATGAACAACATTTTCCATGAACTTTTCAGGTAACAATGAATTATTTGGTTAAGGAAATTCGCCAGCGTGTGAAAAGTATGCATCACCGGTGGACATGCCGCGGTTGAAGATGGTCGAAGTTTTGGGTATTAATGCTTTCATATACATATTGGTCAGTGGACATAGGAAGGCTTCTTACAAAAGTGGTCGCCGTTTGGAGTGCACATACATCTAAGCATTTTGGGCGGTCTAGCCAGGTTTATACTTCATTTTAATGATTGCTGCTTTGTTTATAAAGACGCTGTTTATAATCTTAATTTATTCAACCGTTAGAGGCGGTAGAGATTAAAGTAAATTAGCGACAACTTTGCGTATGCACATAGAACCACATATCCACACTTCATATGTATTCAATTATTACGTTACAATCGAGTTCATATGCGTATTGTTAATGACTGACGTATACGCGCGGCGTATCTTTCACACGCCCATACACTTTTGGTGTATAAAGGGTAACACACGTTTAAAAGACATCACACTTTAGTAATCAAAGGTAATAGTTTATTTCTTTTAGCATTGATGTTCAATAAATTTCGATCTTTGAAAATTGCTAATGATAGCCACATTGAAAACTTCAGCGTACCGCCTAAAAAGTATGCTCACTATTTAGAGTGCGTACTGTTTCTGTATTCGAACATATTGATCGATTTAAATAACTGTTCGCTGTCTGGTGGTCGCTAAATATACATTATCGGTTTTTATAAACTATTTATTAATTTACTAATTAATCAGTTAATTACGAACTACACACAGTCGTTGATACACTTAAGTAATTGGTATATGTCAGAAATACAATTATTTCATTATGTAATATTTGTTATTTGTTTATTGGGTTTATCGTCCCACCAACAGTAATTTGGTTATCTGGACACGGTGTCCATTTGAAACAGATATAGTGCTGCCTTCACTGTGTATAACATGCCGTGAACACCTGGTATGATACCCCACACAGTCACATTATCCGGGTCAACTAGTCGTGGAACTACCCTTATATTTGCTTGAACGTTAGCAAAGGGGCTATACTACTACAGTTTTAACGACTTTGGTATGTCACGGTCCGGGATCGAACCCGGGTCCTCCCGTACCTGGAGCCGACGCTCTACCGACTGTGCTACCAGGTCTGGTCACATTCATTATGTAATAGAAGCGGATGATTAATAAGCCACAATTACTAATTTGTCATTATATACAAGTGGATTCAATATGAACACTTTTGTTTGCGAAGGCAAAGTGAATGACTGCTTCTTAGCGTCTTAGCCGCTTAATATCAGTGAGCACGTTTTGATACTCTGTTTTAATTAGGGATGTGAACATCGAGGTTTGAAGCTGTTCGCGATGGTTGGTAACATATTCAAATCATGAAGGAACAAAATACACATAGTGACTTAAATATGGCACTTCCACAATAAGGTTAACTGTCTTCTATGAACTATGACTTGTATCGACATATAAAATGTTTGCGTAAGAAGTATCGAACCTGGCGCTGGGGTATGGCTGTCCACTCGTAATTTTCTCACATCGGTCTCTCGCAGCGAAGGGGCCCCAGTCGAGACGGAAATGTTTATATTGCGAGATCTTCAAGATGATCTGATCATGCACCGGTTGTTTTATGCCGATATTTGCATGGGGATTTTCTGTACAGTTAATAACCAGACGTAGCTTTAGAGGTGACGTCCGAAAGTTTGCATATGCTGCAATATTTCCCCCACTTTTTACGGGAATTTCTGCATAATTTTTGCATAAACTCATACTTTAGTCTAAGTAAAGACGACTTGAATAACTCTAAATTCTCATTCTTTCAAAGTCTATAAATAAGCACGATAGTAATCTCTGCTTATAAATCGATATCGACGGCATAGGGGCACTACGACATAAAAAAGTAACTTATCACGTGGTTTTCTTAGTTTAAAAAGGAAAACCTTTTTTGCAATAACGAGTGTAGATCTAGGGCATCAACGAACAGCATTTTGCAGGACCTTTTCATTTAATAATAACTAATAATGTTATTTGAGAGGAAAATATTTTATCCAAACTGTTGGATACCACCTTTTAATGGCAATAATAACTCGCTACAATGTACTTCCAGAATGAAACAATTAAAGAAACTGAATGGATTACAGCGATTATATTACCTAAAACATTACGACATTTACTGCTGCGTAACGCAATATCAGTGTAAATTTAAAATGCCACAGACGTCGCGTCAGATGTCAGTGTACCCAAGCGTAACGTGATTTGACGTCAAAGTTATAAGAACGAGTGTGGTGATGGGTTTCCGATCGTTTTTAATTGAACAATATTGTTGCTTTCGTTTTTCTTTTGATTGAGTTATTGTAGTTGCAGAACCAGATCCGGTAAGTTTTTTCATAGCGTTTTATTTTTTTTTAACTTTGTAATATTTTTCGACGGCAGGTTTTAACATGACACGGAGATGAATAATTATAAAACTTATTAAATAAAATTCATGAGCGGTTTCATAGAAATAGTTAAATAAAATCAATAACCAGATCTTGCAGCTAAACTGTGATACGCCGGTGCTTCTACCTAGACATATCCCTGGGGCCATCCTCCAACAATAATTTGCTGGGCGTCGCCAGAGAGACCAAAGTTGTGTCCGAGCGATGTAACAAGCAATCATCCAAACAAGATCGCTATTACACAATGTACACGAAACCAAGTACCTTCAGCACCCTACTTTATAGTACACACCGCCTTTTTCTCATTAGGCTCATCTTTGCTAACACCCAAAAGCTACATGTAGACAATAACAGGTAAAAAATACACATGCACACAAGTATATGCACATCGCCCTACATAGGCGATCGACTTGTGCACTTCAATGTTCAACGCAATTGTTTACTCCAGAAAGATTAACAAATCACGCATTGTAGATTAACAAATCACGCATTGTTTTTGCTATTTAGATGTTTAAGCAGAACCCTCCTTCTACGATCTTTAAAAATTCTTAATATTAATCTTGCTTATGTTTCTGATAAGCTTGTAATAGGCTTCAGTGCTTTCAAATCGCGGTCACGCTGTTGCAATGTTTGAGTCACTGTAGGGAATTGTGTATGCGTGAACGAACCTTGGCGCTAAACGCAATCATATGATCGTGTTATTATTACAGTCGCAGAACGAGTTTGTATCGTTAAAGGTGGTATTCGAGAGTATGATCATAAAATATCGGCAGCGGATGAGTTCTCGCGTTATGGTGTTATTGTGTCATCAGCCCCATCTAATCCAATAGCATGTCTTGACCTTGTCAGTTAAGTTTTTGTTTACATAAATAGTTTCCACATCAGTGAAGATCCCTTATCTTGGCAACCATCTTTGATGGCAACTTTAAGGGATTGTCAGATGAATTGTATAGAAGCGTAAATTAGTAGAAAATTTTATTGTAATTGATAAATGTACAAAGAAAACACACGTAAATAAATAAAATTATTTGTTCATCCTTAAACAAAATAAACAGTGTATCTTTTGGGTTGTATTTTTTACCCTTTAAACTATCAAAATATATTGATATTTTAAATACTTCATAAAACCTGTTTAATTAAGTAAAATAGACTGACCCCCCCCCCACACACACACCAACAAACTCAGTTGTGAGTTTAATACAACACATATTTCCAGATTTCGGCCTGCATTAGATTCTGCCTTCAAAGATGGCTGCCTTTATCTGTCTTATCAGAGCCTATGACATCATATGGAAACTATCTATTGCCACCTTGCCAGTCAAATTAATTCACTGTTAGCTATGGCAATTCAATTCTTAGTGACCAGAACGTACTTGACTTTAATGAAACACATCATAAAGCAACGCAATTATCAATATATAACCTTCAGATATTTTTATTGCCACTTTGCTAGTAAAAATTATTCACTGTTGGCTATGGCAATTCATAAGTGACTAGAATGTACTCATCACTTTAATGGAAACGTCATAAAGCAAAACAATTATCAATATATAACCTTTAGATATTTGCTATAATTTTTTTTTCTATTCAGGTTTCTAGTTTTTAACTTTTGTCCCAAATATTGGAAATTTGTCGATGCTCTCAATTAAAAAAGAGCAGATATCAAGTTCTCTAGCACAAGCATTCATTTCAAAACCTAACATTTGTTAGCACTGCCAAGACTTCTGCATAGAAAAGGGAGAACCTTTAAGGGTCACGGTAAAATACGAATGTATGTGCTGACCCTTAAATAAACTTGTTATCAGTCATTCAGGGAGACCCTTTGGTGCGCCGATGGTTCTGTCCAGACGTAAGTCTTAGGTCTTCGTCCACCAATAATTAGCCGGATGTCGCCCATATGACCATGTCGGTGCGATGTAACAAAAACAAAACAGACATAAAAATGATTATTTCTTTATAATTTCATTTCTCATGATATTTTCTAACAGTTACCTTATTTCCTGGTTTATCTATTCACAGGGAAACTAACAAAATTGCAAAGCGGAAACTGGAGCGAAAGTGGAGAAAACACAACAATCCAGAAGAAGGAAACGTTATTGGACAACACACAAGGGACGGAAACCGCTCATTATAAAATAGTCAAGGCAAGGGAAGCTAAAAACTTGCACTATGTTGACGAAATTCATCGATTTTTTGCTGGTTTGCCTAAAAACAAAAGCGTGAACGGAAGTGATTATTTCCCTACGCATGCGCAGGACAAAACAACACTCAAACCGGAAGTGACGAATGTCAACGATCCTAATGAACGAATCGAAAGATTGAGACAGAAATGCTGGGACAGAAATCTGTTTAAAAGAGAGCGAAAAAAGGCTTCGATGTCGGAAATGTACTATTCAGCGGAACACGACTTCGCATACTGCAAAGTACCCAAGTCAGGCAGTACTTTTTGGATGGAACTATTCTTGGTAAGTATAGTTAATAAGCGCACCATTTTGGGCGAGTACAATTACAATGAGAAGTAAAGTGAAGTGTTGTCGATCATATATGTGTCATTTTGTTAAGTGTAAACATGTTTTTGTCATATTCAAGTTTAAAATATAGGAAGAATTACCGCGAATACCAGCAAAAGGATTGAATCAAGTTCTAAAACAGAGTTTCATTTCTTGAGAAAGCATGTTAACTAACGAGTAATGTACACAAGCAACCATTACCAAATCGTCCCGTTTTCGTAAAGTAAAATTGACCACCGTTTTGGGGAATGTGGTCATACTTTTTGCATAAATCCATACTCTAGTCGTTATGAAGACGATTTTGAACAGTCTTTATTGTTAGACTGTACTAATTACTAAAAATTACTCTAACTGCTCAGTCTTGCCAACTCTGAAAAAAGCGCGATAGTGGTCTTTGCTAAAATAGATATTGACGTCAGAGTGAATAACTCGGAAGACTATATAAAAGTAAGTTTAAAAATAGCTCTCTCTGCAGCGTGGCTCGGACAGGAAACACCAATCTCCTCACAGCGATTACGTCACGCGTTGCTACTTAAATCTCTGCCCCCAGCAAGGATCACGTGACGATAGAGTATCACGTGAAGTAAACATGGCGGCCTCCATAAACTTTAAAATTTGACTTTCATAATTTCATATTTTTTCATATTTTTAGTTACTTTTTATTTTTAATATGATAAATTAATATTTTTAAAGGAAAGATACTATATTTTGAGGAGATAAGTTCAGAAAAAAAACAATATAAAAAAAACTATCCGCCTGTATTTGGGCGAAAAACTTGCTGGTGGCAGTGATATAATGTACTGTCAAGGGAAGTAATCACTGCGGGGAGTTTGAGGAAACACCTGTTTGCAATGACGATTAGGGATTTATCACTTCCTGTTCACACAGATCTTTGACATCGATGAACAACATTTTGCAAGACCATTTCGGGTACCTATGACTTATTTGGTTATTTGAGAGAAAAAATTGGACCAAACTCTCGGATACCACTTTGAAGATAATTCATTTCTACCAATGGCAGAATAGCAGAACAAAAGAATAGCAGAAATTTGTAAATTATGGGATGTAGATGTCGCTGTGACTGAAAAATGCACATGCCAGTTGAAACTTATGGATGATTAATAATGTCCAGCATCTTCCATATTTTGCACTTACGCCTTTTGAATCTGTCTAAAATGGGGTTTACAAATCGTTATTTAGATTGCTATAGACGCTTCTTAAATAGTAAATGCATAACTGAAGTCTACTACGAACTATTAAAATAGAAGATTAAACATGGGCGTTAGGATCTGGCATATTATGGAAGAAATAGAGGGGAAATGTCTTGAAGGGGTTTGTTCCAACGATGGTACAAGAAAGAACTAGTATGTAAGACATCCAAGGCGCCGTAGAGAGCGAAAAAAGAAACAAGAAGATGAATATCCTGGGACCTAAACACTCTCTTACTAAGTTACTCTGTAGATTAATTACGTAAACATGTGACAGTAACTAACCATAACTCTGATGGGAAGTGGTGCATTTTAGCTACTTTTGTTTTCCTTGTTCTCTGCTACATCTGTCTTTACAAGCTAACATCGGTATACTTGGTTTCTTTTGTTAAACAAAACTTCGCCAAATGGCTTCGTTTTTATGCTACTTTTTATAATTGCAAGCTACACTTTATTGTTGCAAGCTACCCTGTTAACAAAAACGGAACACTTGGTTCTTTTCTCTGAAAGTGTCTCACGGAACACCTCCGATGTCGTGTTATTGACTGCTACACTATCGTCCTCATAAAAATGCATTCCATAAGAGGCACCGCTCTCAAGAGCGGCGCTAATAAATGAGTTTTGAAAAAGCGTAGAACGTAGTCGAGGTGCAATAAAATCGTTACTTGTGTTTGTACTAGTGCTTGTACACGTGCTTAGAAGGAAACAGAATAGTTTGAACAGAATGTTCAATCATTTATCAAATAATACGTTCTCGGTGTAGAAATTTGTAAAACCCGCCAACCCTGTAATAATAATTC
Source organism: Sinonovacula constricta (assembly GCA_007844125.1). Taxonomy (NCBI): domain Eukaryota; kingdom Metazoa; phylum Mollusca; class Bivalvia; order Cardiida; family Solecurtidae; genus Sinonovacula; species Sinonovacula constricta. The sequence continues at coordinate 20,028,872 of CM017559.1, read as the reverse complement.
AGCTTCAAGTTGCCGTAACATTTGTATGAATAAATACACTGTAATGTTCATCATCTCCATTGTAAGCGATTTAAACGGACACCTAGCATAACATAATACTTCTGCTTTTCGCTATCACCACCTCGACAATTACGATGACAACGGCTACAACGTCAACTACTGCTACCACTACTGCCTTAACATTACCATGATGTAAGATCAATGATATATTCCAACAACAAATGTGTGGCGTGTAAGGTATGTTACACTTATATACACTCATGGACATGTTACATAATCCATCAATAATTTATCATTTTGGCTATTAAATAGCTGATGCAAATTTGATAGACTTAAAATGTTGGAGGTCGACTCTTCAACGACATGAAAATACATCATGCATATGTTTGACTGGACTTGGTAGCGCATTCGGTAGAGCGTCGACTGCAGGTATGGAAGGCCCCTTACTTTCCGGACCACCACGTACCAAAGTCGTTAAAAAGCAGTAGTACAGCTCCATTGTAACGCTCAAGCAAATAAAAGGTTAGTTCCACGACTGGTCGGCCGGTGTCAGGATAATGTGACTGGATGTTGTATCATACAAGGTGTTAAAGGCATGTTACACACAGTGAAGGCGGTACTATATTTGCATCATGCAGACACCGTCTCGGGATCTCAGAACAGTTGTGGATGGGGCGATAAAACCAGTCAACCACACATCCACCCATACCACTCACCTACCCACCCAATCAACCAACCAACCAACCAACCAACCAACCAACTAACAAACAAACTAACACAAACAAACCATCAAAAAGTTGAAGAAATGAATAACGCTAATGCGGACGTTAGGGAATGATTTCTTGCTCTTCTCATATTCATGTTTTAAGTTAAAACGACAAATGTATTTGTTTTTAGTCGACTGGGAAATAAAAATCCATGTACGTATATTAATCTCTGCCGACTGTTCACATACGAGTATAACAAGTTCAAAGCTTGTTTAAAGCTTGTTACGGACTGGAACACTGTGAATCTTGCTTAAGGACTCTCGTGGTTTGTTTCGGATTCGAACCTTGAACTCTCTGATTCCTAGCCCCAAAACCAGTAACCACAAGACCATTGGCTGTGTGCGCCTTGCGCTTTACATCTTATGTATCTCAAAACCACATCCGCCGCCATATTGTAATTCGATATTCATGTTTACATTATTTTGTTAATGTTTCATTATTAATATACTATACATATTGTCTGTAATTCTTCTGACAGCCGTTGACATATAATCTTAACGCCGATATATATATATATATATATATATATATATATATATATATATATATATATATATATATATATATATATATATATATATATATATATATATATATATATATATATATATTATAATTATATATATTGTTTACAGTTCATTCTCCATCCCCAACCGTGACATGAACATGTATTTACCCTAATAAATTTTGATCTCGAATTGACAAAAGACGGATATGTGAAAGGTTAGCAATTATATTTCGCTCCAATTATTTTCATGAAGAACATATATCATATGCATACTACATTCACTGTTAAAGCATTGATGCATGTTATTTATCCCCACACCTGCTGCTAGACCTGTCCCACATGGAGAGACAATTGTCAGTTTACAATTTTCTCTACTTTTGCTTTGATGGCTTAGTATTTACTAACATTGCAACTGTAACACTTCATTTTAAAGGTGGTATCCGACACTTTGGACCAAAATTTTGTTTCTTGTTATTTTGTTTTTGAATTACAGCGCAGCGACCAATTATGGTCATTATAGCAACGTACAGCTCTTTGGTGGAGGAAGACCCCAGACACATATCTGGGTAGAACCGCATCTTGAAAACCTTCCTACATTAAGTCCGAAGTTTCCTAACCAAATACATTATTACGTTACCCGAAAAGATTCGCGAATTGTTGTTTATTAATGCCTAAAACTTTGTAAAAATAAAGCATTACACGCCACTCGTCATTACATCTATGTATTTCCTATCTGAGCCACTCTGAAAAGTAAGCTATTTTTAGACTAAGAAAACCACGTGACCACTTACTTTCGGGATGGCATAATATCACTTTCCGGGTATTCTGCGCTGACGTTGATGTCTATTTTAAGCAGAAATTCTCATCGTGCTTATTTATAGATTACAAAAGAATGAACATTTAAATCGATATATTTTACGATTTGTTCTGTCTGACAATTGAAGTGGAGTTTAAACTTCTCTTGACGTAGACAAAAGTACGAGTTTCTGTAAAGATAATGACGAATTCCGAAAACGGGAGTCAGCTATTGTTACTTGTATTTGGTAAAGTCAAACTGTCGGATACCACCTTAAATGTTATAATATCGTAGCTTTTTTCAAGTTGATAATAAAAAGCATTTCTACACTATGTCTCATTGGGGTCAAAATTTAGCTTGAGCAGAAAGGGTATGGTCACAATATTCTTAAAGCGACTTGGTCACACTTGGCCAAATTGGCATTTAATTTAAATATTGGCTTAAATCATTTGTTTGTTAAATAGCAGTGAACAATATATTTATTATAAAATGATCATAGGAAAATGATCACTATATTATGTGCTTTCGTTAAATGTTAATTTTCAATTAATAGAATTAAAGGAGCCACGACGCTTTTTTGACTTTTATATTTCTATTATAAGTCTTTTTCTATTTTTTTAATTGTTATTCGAAGCACAGCAACTTACAAGAAGCGTCAACATACGCCTGCGCAATATTTGTGACACGTATTTCGCTTTCGAAATGAAAGAAATGTCCTGGTTATCTCCCCTGAAGGAAGGCATTTTCTTTATATGAGAAATTTAATAAATTTTACATTTAATTTGCTTATTTTAGTAATTCTTATCTCAATTAATAAGATTTCATTTTATACGCCTGCTTCAGTCTTACTTGTTTTTTAAAAGTTAAAAAATGGAAAAATCTCAAGTTTTCTGCAGTAACTATATACCAAATACCAACCTACAAGGGAGATAAAAATGCTGTTTTTTTATTAGTAAGAATAAAGTCCCTTTATATACGAAAGGAGGGAATATGTCACTAATATACACAATACAATGATTGGCTCGATAATAATGCAAATATTAAAATATGTGGATGGTCGATTTTATGAGTCTATGTGCAAACCTGTGACCAAGTCGCTTTAAAACAGCTATTTAATAAGAAGCCACCTTTTATCATCCATCATTGATTAGGTTCGTTTGACGTATCGTTATGGTAACTTGTTTATATGTCTTTGATAAATCGTTGTTGTTACCTTGGTGACATCATGCTAAACTTCACTGGAGACAATCTTGTCGATTGTACAATAAGCTTGAAAGGTACAACTCTAAAATATACGTTCATATTATATTTAAAAATACATCCACGTGTTTGTTGGAGCGACCGGGGTTTGACTGTAGACTGTTCAATACAATGATGAGGATGATGATGATGATGACCATCATCGTCGTCGTCATCATCATCATGATCATCGTCATCCTCCTCATCATCATCATCGTCATCATTCATCATCATCATCATCATCATCATCATCATCATCATCATCATCATCTCATCATCATCATCATCGTCATCATCATCATCATCATCATCATCATCATCATCATCATCACCAGCAGCAGCAGCAGCAGCAGATGCAGCAGCAGCAGCAGATACAGCAACGACAACATCAGTAGATCAAACAAACATTGCTTTGAAGGTTTACGTTATATTACGAACATGTTTTACCACTTTCTACGATGCAGCAATCAGATTGAGGTTCAATAGAAAAAAATACAGTAAAAAAAGTAGAGTTCCTTTAAAGACATAAGATTTGGCAAAAAAAGAAACACAAACGTGTTTTATGGCATTGACCTTATGAAGTTAAAAACTGATTTCAAGCACGTAGTGAGAGTAACTTTAAACGTCTTTTACTCGTCAACTGTCATTCTACTGTCTTTTAATCGTGATAGTCAACAGCACAATTCGACCCAATATTATTATAACCACCACTGACCATTAACACATCGACATCATTTAAAACCAAACCAATAAATTTTTGTTTTCTTTCAGGTACTTAAACTGGGGAAAAACTACTCTAGCTACCTCTACAACCATTCGCGAATGGAAATCCACGAAAGAACGCGAAAGTTCGTCTCGGAACCTCTTAAAATAGCTCACGGAAAGAGCCGAACGGTGATCGTTTCCCGAAATCCATTTTCCCGCCTTCATTCGGCTTACATAGACAAGGTTTATCTCCCTATGTTTTGGCATCAGTTTGATCGAATGGAAGGCTCAACGCTACGCCCTTCATACCACGAAAACTTTACGCAGATTATTCTAAAGAAAACTAAAAAAGTGTTATCTGCAGGATTGCTTAAGTATAAAGACCTATGGCTGAAGCGTGGTTTTATTGAAGTCGTTAACGTGTCGAAAGAAATTACACCAGTCTGTTCCAATAATTCCACATTTGAACAGTTTTTAAAACTCATCATATCAGAAGTTGAAGCAGGTCGAATTCTCGAAGCACATTGGGCGCCCATTTCTCACCTCTGTCGACCATGCTTGTTTAATACATATAAAATCGTTAAGCAGGAATCATTTGAAGAAGATGTTCTTAATGTTCTCGAAACTTTCGGAATAGATATCAACGCGTACCCGACGCTTAAAGACTCATTAAGCGACGACAGTCGAGCGCAGCTTTCAGCTCCTGGCATAATTAGTGTCGTAGACTCCAAGGCTTATAGCAAGACAGTCAGCATGTGCATTTCCCATCAGGAAATCACTCGGCGTCTTTGGAAATCTTTCCAGATTCAAGGATTCTTAAACGACGAATCACAACTGCCACCTAAACTGCTGAAGGGGAATTTTAGCCGGTTTGAAGTCACAGATGAGGTTCTCAAGGCGATCGCCGCCAAGCCGCTTACGAGCAAGGAGAGAGCCCAACAGCGGCGGCGCTATCTTGCAGAAGCATATAAAGATGTCAGTGTAGAAACAATTAATAAGATCAAAGATATTTACAAGCTAGATTTTCTATTGTTCGACTATCCGTTGACCCATCCGGCATTAAATGTGAGCGTGAGTTAGGTAAGTCATAGGTTGGCTCCTTAACCCCCATCATTATACGACTATTAAGCAGCATCGTGCTTATCACCATATCAATGGAATACGTTTACCGGAATTTATCCGTTGGATTTGTTATGTGTTCCTTTAACTAAGAGAAGTTCACAAACATTGTAATACATTTCTAGAGCAGACCATTTGCGAATAATTTTAACCAGCGTACGCGGTAAAAACTAATTTATGAAAGAAAGAGTTTGCTTTTTAATTTTTTATTAATTAAGGAGTAATAAACCGACCTATTCACTAAAAGCATATTGCCATGACACTAGAAGCAGCCTGATTCGCACTTAATATTTCTTTTAGTCATTACCTTATACAAAGCCCATAAGTGTACTGAAATTGTTTTTGTTTGTTTGTGCTTTCGAAACACATCGCAGCGACCATTTCTTGTCATTAAAGTGACATGTAGCTATTCTGGTGAAGAAAGGCCCTATACATCTTCCGGGTTGAGTCACAGGTGCACCGCAGGAAGTTCCCTGAAGGGGACTCGAACCCAGGCGTTTACTGAATCAATCTCACTACAGTAAGAACTTACAAAATGTTAGATCTGATGACGGCCCGCCTATACCGTCTATTTACAAGAATGGTTTTCCCCGGTTACTATTTTTATAACAGCCAATCAGAGAGCGTAATGCATAACGCTTTCGGTAAGAGTCGCAGCATGGCGATGATGCAGTATGCAACTGCTTGTTAGTTAACTTTCGACCTGAAGATGTTACTGATGTTGAAGCAAATGGAACGCACCTGTCTTCAGTGACATAAGTGTTGCGCGGAGTGTCAATGTTTACATTTCTTCGTAAATTGGCGCATCCATTATAATGATTCGTTCCGAACGCTTCGGATCATCATTAACTGTTGCGATTTTGTAGGCGACAATCTGATTGGTTGTGAAGGTTTTATTGATTCGTCGTCAGATCCTGATAGGGGAGCGGTTTTCAGGATATGATTTTAATCAGATTGGTACTGGATATGACTGACGAGTTAACATTCCGTATATTCGCATATTAGATGTTCGGAGATGTTATATATTTTTGAGCGTCGGGTTCTATAAATAGCTGTAAACCACTGTAGCGCTTTTGAGTCACAAACACAATCAGAAAACAAAATCCGTTAATCCTGTGATCAGAGGTATTATTTTAATCCATTATTGTTTTTTTTCTAAAATATTAAATATAATTATTAAAACTAGTATTCTACAGTTCCCAATAGAACAATTTGCATTATTATTTTTGTTGAAGAAAGTTTTTCTTTCTTTTATTACAAATTGAAACCTATATACACTTAACCAACTGTGGCCAAATAATGTTAAATTATGCTTAAAATCCAGATAAAATGATGCGACAGTCTTAAAAATTATTTAAGGGATAATTAAACTTTACAAAGGCAGGCACTACATGTGAATTTTACAACTACAACAGTTAAACATTGTAGAAATTTGTTTGTTACCACAGAATCATGTTACTATAATACTATTTGAAAATACCTAACTTATTACCCTCGAATTGTTGGTTTTGTTGAACACTTTTATTTAAACAGGGTTTTGTGTTGCTTATATTATAAGATATATGTACTTATGTCTACCTCACGACTGTTCAGGCAAAGCATTGATCGTCTAAATACTTTGAAACTTTCTCTTTACCTGACAAAACGAACACAAATGTTAATATTACCAAATGCTGTCGCTATTTTATGGAACAGTAAAATTAATCGTAAACATTGTCAAATGCTTTCCGTCTGCATACGGAACTTTTGCTTGAATCGGGGAACCTTGACATTGACTCCATCTATGTATGAAACGTTTCCAATCGGAGTATATTGCCACTTGGATTCCGTCTGTTCATGGGATGTTTTTCGCGAATCGGACAACAATATCATGTAGATCCCGTCTATTTATTAAGAGTTTGCTGCAATCGTAGAACATTGCCATATGGATTCAGTCAGTTTATAAACGTTTTCTCTAATAGGGGAACCTTACATTTGGATTCAGTCGGTTTATAAACGTTTGCTCGAATCGGGAAACCTTGCCATATGGATTCAGTCAGTTTTTAAAGGTTTGCTCGAATTGGGGAACCTTGCCATTAGATTTCATCATTTTATGGAACGTTTTACTTGAATCGGGAATACTGCCATATGTTTTCGTCTGTTTACAGAATATGTCCTTAAATCGAGGAACAAATTGACATATAATTATCTCTTGTTCATATTATATTTCCCTGTATCAGGGATGATTACAATAATGTCATTTTGTTTTCATAAATCATATAGTTTGGACGTTGCAAATGCTTCGACGTTGAGAAATGAATTATAGATCTCCCATCTCTTGTAAGACAAGTTGCGCCAAGAACTTCGTTAATTTCTTGTCTCTACTGTTCTCTAGGATAGATATGGCTATGCAATTAGCAACAGAATGAAGTAGTTACCTTTAAGCATTGCAGGCAGAACATAAATATAACAGTCGGAACTTCGGAAGTGATTATTTTTCTCCATCTGCGCATGCGCAGGGTAAGCTAGTAATGGAAATTGCCATAAGCGGGCTGCATATTGCTAAAATCCTGTAGCTGATATCTTTGATACATTTAGATGTCAAACACTTGCGTTCAGGAGAACGTTGAGAGTTGTTTAAAGTGCCAAATAATTTTGTTAACCCGGGTCTAATAAATGATTTTCAGGATCTGCAGGAATAAAAACATGTCAACATATTTTAGTTATTCAACTTGTCAGTTTGTACAGTTAATTATTACAGTATGTTTGATATTGAAACTCAACTCTTGTCAATTAAAAATATTATTTTTTAAATTTGCGCTTTCTGTAATATTTTATGATAAGACAAAACCAGAACATGTCGCATATTTAGGCTGATCCATTATATTATATGTTAATTAATAAGCGATTTGATATTGGCCCTGTTATTTGTCCGAGGGCAGTCGTAAAGGCCCGGGGCCGAAAAAGTGATATAGATATTGGCACTGTTTTAAAAGCAGGCCCTCATGTTAGTTAACTTGACAGGTGCTTTTTATAGAAGTAATAACGTGTAGTTATTTAATAATATATTTTATTAATAACACTGTGCCTTTTCCTGTTTTGTATCCATCATCTGTAAAGTTAGGCCTTTAAATAGAAACATATCGACGAAGTTAAAATGGTCCCAAAATTAAACATTCCAAATTCAGAAAAACTCAAAAATTTAATTAAACACCGTTTTATTCAAGAAAGATGCTACTTTATGTTTATTTGTCTTTTTATTTTTTGAAATAAATTTCACCTTAACATATTTTGTAAAAGAGGTTGTATTTATATTGTAAAGAGGGGAGAAGTCGTCTTTATTCTTCGCCATGTTGCTATATTGATTTTTATGGTTTTGATATAAAGGTGGCGTCCGACAATTTAGGCCGAATTATTTTATATGAAATAAGTAAATAAGTCATTGTTTCATCAAAATAGATATTGTAATCCGAAAAGTGAGTTGCCACGTGGTTCTATCTCTGCAGCGTGGCTAAGATAGGAAATACCTGTTTGCAATGAGAAATGTTGATTTATGTTTCACGGTTTACACAAATCTAGGACATCAATGAACAGAATTTTGCTGAACCTTTTTATGTAACAATGATTTATTTAGTTATTTGAGCCAAGAAATTTGGTCCAAACTGTCGGTTACCACCTTTAAAGTGATTTTATAATGTGCTTCCAAGTTTTTGTTGTTTGTGAAAAAGGTCACGTGGTCGAAACGTCAAATTAATCTTTGGAAGAGTTTTGTTATTATCTTATATAACGCAATGTAGTTTGTGAAGTTACGAATTGCAATATCACTTGACGTCATCAATATCACATGACGTCATGTTTACATTTATTTATAATATCAGCGACTTTATTTGTGGATCGTGCACAATGAATTTTATTTCTTTATTAAATTATTCAATTAACAAGTTACTAGGTTAAAAATAAGTATTATATTTTAAGAATATTTTTAGAACTTGTTAGGACATACTTTTATTTAGTTTTTTTAAATAGTTTAAATATAAATCACTTTTTTTTGCATAAAATGATCGGTTATTGTTGTTTTATCAAGGTATACTTTTTATGACATAATTATGAAATCTTACATGAATATATTTATAATGATGTGTTATCTAATGATTTTCATTGATATTCAATGACGTTTTGTCAATATTTGACTGGCATATATGCACATGTTACAATTTTGTATCGCCTGTTCTTATTTATGAAAATGAATGTTTTTATATGTGTTTGTTGATTAAATATTTTGCATATATTACTTTTTATATTATAATCGAAATCTTAATCTTTACATTTTAAGTTAAACACGAACAAAAATAGTCAACAACGGTTTATAGTTCTGACACAGGGGCGGATCCAGGAAAATGTGGTGTGTGAGGGGATGGGGGTGGATAGGGAATAAATCAAGATCCATTGAATTTTATCACAGTAAATACTAGATAAACATACATAGTTAGGGACCCTTACTTCGACCAAAGCAGTCAACAGACAAAATTTGCGTTAAAAGATTAGTATTTTTAAGCTTACATGTCTGTATTTTCGCACCTCTACTCTTTTACCTGGGTGGGGTGGGGGTGGAGGGGGTGGGGGCGGGGTGGAGTGGGGGTTCATACCCCCATCCCCCGGATCCATCGTACGTTGATGAAAGATTAAGGTTTTATTTTATGGATATAAGTGTATGTAAGTAATAATTTAAAATTCAAGTTTAAAGTATATGAAGTTTTACATGAAATAAATACAACATGAACAATAACAAAAATGACTACATCAATAAACCAGCAAAGCATGGATAACAGAAGCAGTAACAACAATGATGTTCCTAGAATAAAGTTTGTATTTGAATTTTATTATCATGTTATTTATGAAATAAAATGAAATTATTTTTTGTTGTTGTACCCTGTTCTATATATTTCACTACATCTAAATGAAACTATGGACTGCATTCACCAACGATTCTTAAGTAAGAATTGCTCAAGTCGTGGATTTCAATCCACAATATCTTCATTATGTATCTAGCAACATGTGTGTATTTTTGCAAGACACTTAAACTTTGCTACTTTCAGCTTAAAATCATATTGAAACTTCACAAATAAGTTTATTTTTGTTGGTATGAAAATTGTGACGTGGACTAAGTCATAACTTAGGCTAAAGAATTGTCGGTGAATACGGGCCAATATCAGTTTTCACTGTACACTGTGTTAGAAAGTTCGATGGATGGTGATGGTGCGTGAAATCTAACACGCATAACGTTTGCGCATAACCTTATAAGTAGAAAATTTAAACAGTTGTGGTGCATGAAAGTCATACTTACTCTGGTAAATCCAAGCAATCTGCACAAAACGATTCAGAAAGTACAGTGCACAAGAGCCTACCAAAACCAATCAACTTATTTAAGTGCCCGCCTTAAATCCAAAAAAATGACAAGATTCGGCTGATTGTTGATACCTGACAAAATTGAAACGTATTTATTAAAGTCATTTGTTTACTTTGTTTTCATCGCATGCAGGGGCGGATCCATAAAACTTTGGTGGGGTTGGATGGGGGTGGATAGTGGGTTTGACTCTATATAAATATATATTCACAGTAAGGGACCCTTACTTCGACCTAAGCAGTCAACAGACAAAATTTACTTTAAAAGCTTAGTATTTTTTAGCTTGCATATATGTGTTTTCACAACTATGCTCTTTTGTCTGGTTGGTGGGGATGCATCCCCCAACCCCCAACCCCCATGGATCCATCCCTGGTCGCATATAAAATAATAACTAAAACATACATATATCGAGACACAGTAGGAATAGCAAAGGTCGGACATGCAAGAGGTCTTGGATAAATCATACAAAATACCAAGCATTATTTGTTTTTGTTCGTAATTACAGTTGTCTCTCTGTCTTTTTCACTGGCAACTCTAATGACTACTATTTTCGACAATTTTTAGTATTATTTTGAAGCAATACACAACGAAAACCTTTCTGAAGAAAATAATACAATCCGTCTTTAAGAGTTATAATAAATTTGATATTGAGTTTATAAAACAAGTCGGATATCAAAGATGTTTCGGAAGAGCTGGTGAATTGCATTTTTGTGTGTAAAAACCTTGCACTTAATATAATTCCTTTCATAAAATGCAATAAACATTTAACAAAATATGTTCACATTGTTGCTTTGATCAGTAGCTTTTTTCTTGATAAAACTGCAATATGGGGTTGTTTCCTTCCTTTCCCTAAAATATTAGACTGTTTTCTTTTACATGAGATCCACATTTTTCGTAATTAGCTGAGTTGCAAAAACATACACTCAGAGAAGAGTGGTCGTTGTGTATTCGAACCCATTAGTACGCCAGTGAACTTTGCAAACAAGAGTTTCTGCCATTTTTTGCAAATGAAGTCATCATTTCAAACAAGTAGTTCCAACAACGTTTTATTGACTAATTTGGTGAAGTCAATATTATTAAGGTCAGTCAACCTGGTACCACCACCTTTGCTGTCATCACAGAATTGACATTTGACAATATCTCACTCGAGCACGGTTTGTCGGGGCATACAAACCAACAAAACAAAACAAATAAACAAACAATCAATCAAACATACAAATGTAAAAAAACGAGTTCTAGAAGTTTGAATATCACGAGCATACCAACATTCAATATAATAATCTGCAGTTAAAAAGAAATACACATTTAAGCAGTCAATCAAATGCGTTGTTTCTGGAATTTGGAATGGAATTTGCTGGCATTTTTGCCGACACTGTGCAGGGACAATTATATCATTATAGCAGCCACTACTACCAACTTTAAAGTCTTTGGTTTAACCCGGTCGGGGTTTGAACCCGCGACCTCCCGATCCGCAAGTTGTTTCAGGTGTATGCCCAACAAAAATGCAAGCTTACATGAACTTACTTATATTCATCCACTCACCCCAAAAATAATTCCTAATCTTATGGACGCTGAACTTAGTTACTTTAATAATGCTCAAATATCGAGAAAATGTGTTTAATTGTCTTACGAAAAGAGATATATTATCAAAACACACATTTTTATCTTAAATAAAAGGATATTTTGCTCATGGGAAATTATCAAACTATGAAAACACTTCCACAAATCAAAATAATATAGTATAGTCGTGAAAATCTTTTGCTATATCAATCTTTATTAGGATATTACGGTGAGCTGAAACGTTTTAAGACAGAAGTCAATCTATAAACACAGCAACAAATATCGGATACATTTTGGAGAATTTTTCAAATCTGAAGTCTGAGAGAAATAAGATGGATTTTAATTATTACAGTTTTCTTTTATCCGAGGCAGCCAAAATTCATGATTAAATAGATTTCCTTTGATGGAACTCTTAGATATGATTATAAGTCTATTTTTATTGCAATTTAGTTGATGCGATTAAAATGATTTGGACGTGTTAAATATAATAATATTGATAGATAAAGACTTTTTGCAATTAAAAAACGTTTAAATGAAACATGAATTTCACAAGGTGAAGTAGTGAAGATAATAAAATTGATAGCCAAAGACATTTTTGCAATGAAATAGGGTCTTCATAAAACATGAATATTACAAGGTAACGTAGCGTATATGATAATGTTGAAAGCCTATAACCTTTTTTGCAATGAAACTATTTAAAATGAAAATTATATCTCCACAGATTCAAAAATACGCACAACATAACTGATAGCTAAATACTATGTTACAATGAATTTATAATAAAACGAGGTTTTGACAAGTTTAAATTTTTGTTATAAACATATTGATTAATAAATAACTGTTTAAAATGAAAAAACCACAACAGCTCTAAATGATACATGGAGTTCACAAGGTTACATTCACTTTAACAACCCCACCCGCTTTTTGGTAATTCTTAAAATGTTGCGCGAGAAAATGCTAAAGCGTTCTCTTTTAATTACTATTGTATTGAAATCGATTCAGAAACTTCCCAGCTTCTGAAACCACACATGGGCGTGAATCTTTGCATAATTCGGTTCCTAGCAGTGATGTGCGATAATGTGTTTTCGTGTGGTGCATTTGATATATAGAGTAAATTAAATGCAATTTTGTATAAACATCAATGTTTTTGTTGTTTCCACTGACTGTGTTTAAAAGCAATCGAAATAACTGTGGAGATCTTTCTTCAATGGAAATTATTTGCATTAAATATTGATGCAAGCACGCCAATAGACGTTATTTTAAAGGGTAAGCCTCCGGGATAAGAATTTTCAAGCTAGTTATCAAACTAAACATTATATTCTTTCGAATATATTTTCGAATTTCGTCGTACTTAATATTTCCTGTTTCTGCATAACATTGTCATTTATGATGGACATGACGTATCTCAAGTGCCTTTACTTTAAGGACACATGCTTTTTTCTGCGAAAAATAGTTGCCGAACCGGCCGCAATAGCTCAGGTGGTAGAGCGTCGGCTTGCGGATCGGGAGGTGGGGTTCAAACCCCAGCCGGGTCAAACCAAAGACTTTAAAGTCGGTAGTATTGGCTACCTTCCTAACGCTCGGGGCTAAGGGGACAGCATTACGCCTGACTCGTCGGTGTCAGTACAATGGACCAGCCGGGTTCAGTCACTGGGCACCTGATAAGTGCCCCTGTGCTATAATGATAAAAATGTCGCTGCACAGTATCGGCAAAAATGCCGGTTAATCCCATCCCATAGTTGCCGATAGTTAACAGTAAATGCACAAGGCTAATAGAAAACTAAATATTCATACATGTCATAGACGTCCATTTTCAAACAAGCAATCAAACGAACCCCTGTGAAAAAATGACTTACAATAACAGTTTAGCAATAACTTTCAACATTTTTGATTTGAAACGTGAACATAACATACTACATTATATTTCTAAATTGTTTTAAAATGAATATTATGTGACAATTCAATTCAATGTCCAAGCAATATGGAGACTATACATTTGGCTGAATTTAGATATCTACTATTTTTTTAAAGAAAACGTTGTTGTTGTTTTTTTTGGTATCTCAGACATTTTCTCTCAGTATGGTTCTATTACACCAATCATCAATGACTTTGGCACCGGACCTGGTAGCGCAGTCGGTAGAGCGTCGGCTCCAGGTAAGGGAGGCTCCGAGTTCTAACCCGGGCCGCGACATACCAAAGTCGTAGAAATGGTAGCTGTAAAGCTCCCTTGCTAAAGCTCAATCAAATATAAGAGTAGTTCCACGACTGGTTGGCCCGGTGTCAGGATGAGGTGACTGGGTGTGGTATCATGCCAGGTGTTCACGGCATGCTATACACAATGAAGGCAGCACTATATCTGCTTCACGTGGATATCGTCTCGAGAGGACTGGAATACTGTTCCTGGGACGATAACCCCCCAAAAAACAAACAAACAAACAAACAAACAAACAAACAAACAAACAAACAAACAAACAATCACTATGACAAAGATGAATTGGCCATAGAGAAAGATTATCTGTGACGTGCATGAAGAAAAAAGGTAATCATGTCGAAAATTAATGATAGAGAAAAATGTTTTCCTTCTAAATGTATGATCTTTTAACCATTTTTATTTGAAGGATGTTTATTTTCATGCTTGTCATGCCGTGATTCCTTTGAAAGCTTTTTACAAAGCTGGAATTGACATAACAGTGGGAAAATGAGTTGACCAAAGGGATTGGTAATGAGAAATGGAGCCTCAAACGTGCTTCGTATTAACCCGTGTCAATTAAATTTAATTTGTTGTTCAATACTTTTTCTTTAAAAGCTTTGAAAAAGCAAATCACCCAATTAATTGGAGAAAAGACTAGGAAAAACAGAAAATCGGAAGTATTTTTATGAAATAATATATATATATATATATATATATATATATATATATATATATACATATAAAATTGATAAATTTGTATGTTTATACATCCGTTGAAGAGCGGAATAGTTAAGTGGTAGGACGCACGACTCCGGATCACTTGGTCCTTGGTTCGAACTCCGGTCAGGTCGCCGCTAATTTCCTTGAGCAAGAAATTTACCTAGAATTGTTCCACTTCACCTAGGTGTATAAATGGGTACCTGCGAGGGTTATTCGGGTCAGTAATATGACTTCCCAATGCCATGTGTCGGCTGCCATAGTACGGGATTGACGAATACACCCAGTGACCATGGCGTTAATTGTAAAGTCATAGGATTGGGATCTGCCGGCATTTTTGCTGATACTGTGCAGCGACATTTCTATCATTATTGCATAGGGGCACTTATGAGGTGCCCAAGGACTGAACCCGGCCGGTTCATTTTAGAGTCAGGCGTAATGCTGTCCCCTTAGCCCCGATCGTTAGGAGGGATGCCACAACTACCAACTTTAAAGTCTTTGGTTTGACCCGGTCGGGGTTTGAACCCACGGCATCCTGATCCGCAAGCCGACGCTCTACCACCTGAGTGTAAAGTCACCTGAACGAGTCTGTTTCTTGAAAAATCTAAATACAATTATTTCATCAGTAAATATTGTTGACTATTAGACATCTAAAAGAATGGAATCGTAAACCATCTTAAAGATCGCATTTCACCATTTTAGTCAGAAATAACATAAAATTAAATGCAAAAAAAACACACATGCCTTGATATAAAGGTCTTATTAATAGCAGCTTGTTGGTGTTCTATATTTCTCGGGGTATAGTCTTACAACACCATAGATAGGATTTTAGAGGAGGGAATTTTCTCTCTGTTTATGAATAATAGTTAGTTATTAATAGAACTAGTCACCAGGAGGTTGGCTCTGCTAGGAGAAAAGGTTACAATATTATTCTAGTGTTTTTAAGTAACATGCGTTCAATGATTCGGTTTGTTAAGTGAAATTTTGTAATTAAAAATCAATGGGCATTTATGATAAGACATAGTTGTCAATTAAATAAATCAGCATGATTTTTAATCATTTTCCAATGAGAAGGACTTAGAAATTTTTACAATTTAGCTTTTAGGAGACCTGAAATTTTAAAAATGTGTACAATTTACTTTTAGAATACCTGAAATTTTAGAAATTTATACAATTGAGCTTTTAGAAGACCTGATGATTTCGACCCATTTATATGTAAAATACAATATTTAAATTATTTGAATGAATGTAACAAACAAAATTTAAATTATTTAAAAGAGGCAAAGAAACCTTCAACGAAAGGTTTCCCATGGGTGAACTTTTTAGGATTAAATATTTGACTTTTAATTGATATGCACTTTTAACGTCGATAAGTATCAAAATATTAATTAAAGATCATGCACCTTCATCTGAGATCCAACCTTAAATCTATAATGACCTTTTGCCAAGGTACCCCCTTCCTAAATTAAACCTTCTTACAGCTAACTGTTACCAAATAACAAATATCGCAGGAGCTTGAAGTAAAGTCTCACATGCTCCTCAAAGGCAGAGATGGGCGATGGGGGATGCATCCCTCCACCAAGCAGGTAAAAGAGTAGAGTTGCGAAAACACATACATTAACCTTAACAAATACTAAGCTTTTAAAGTAAATTTTGTATGTTGACAGCTTAGGTCGAAGTTAGGGTCCCTTACTGTGTATATATATCCTAGTATTTACTGCGATAAAGTTGAGTCTTGTTTCATACCCCTCCACCAACATTTTTTCTGGATCCGTCCCTGCCTAAAAGTGAAACAAATGAAGCATATGAGCACCATTGTTAGAAACACCAACAAAATATTAATGGATCATTCTTTTCGCCAGTAAGAGGCAGTAAGCTTTGTTTTGAGTTTTCATTTCCATTGCTGGAATTGTCAAATCAAAACACAAGCTTTCTTGACAATAAACAATACAATATAAAATGTTTAATCCATTCAGTAGTTAATAATATACCTCCATGAGTTATTGAATAGACAGCATAATCACTTTGGAGGCTCATATGGTGTTTTGTTAGGGAATTGATTAGATTTCTGACAGGTTAATTTCCGGATGGATGATTGATGTAACAGACAAAAAAATACCCCTCTGTGTCCAAGACAGATACAATATGTCTACAAACTCGAGTCACAACAGACTAGACCTCTCCATAACAGGCTAGAAAAAGTCTCCACAAGAAAATAGAAGTCTCCACAACCGACATTAGGTCTCCAAAACAGACAAGAGGCCTCAACTGGAGACTAAAGGTCTTCATACCAGACTAGAGGTCTTCACAAGAGACTAGTGGTCTTCACAACCGACTAGAGGTCTTCACAACCGACTAGAGGTTTCCACAAGCGGCTAGTGGTCTCCACAACAGAGTAGAGATCTCCACAAGCGACTAGTGGTCTCCACAACAGACTAGAGGTCTTCACAACAGACTAGAGGTCTCCACAACCGACTAGAGGTCTTCACAACAGACTAGAGGTCTCTACAACCGACTAGGTCTCCACAAGCGACTAGAGGTCTCCACAACCGACTAGTGGTCTCCACAACCGACTAGAGGTCTTCACATCAGACTAGAGGTCTCCACAACCGACTAGAGGTCTTCATAACAGACTAGAGGTCTTTACAACCGACTAGGTTTCCACAACCGACTAGAGGTCTCCACAACCGACTAGAGGTCTTCACAACCGACTAGAGTTCTCCACAACAGACAATAGGTCTCTACAACAGACAATAGGTCTCCACAACAGACTAGTGGTCTCCACAACAGACTAATGGTCTCCACAACAGACTAGAGGTCTCCACAACCGACTGGTGGTCTCCACAACCGACTAGAGGTCTCCACAACCGACTAGAGGTCTCCACAATCGACTAGAGGTCTCCACAACAGACTAGTGGTCTTCACAACCGACTAGAGGTCTCCACAACCGACTAGAGGTCTTCACAACCGACTAGAGTTCTCCACAACAGACAATAGGTCTCCAAAACAGACAATAGGTCTCCACAACAGACTAGTGGTCTCCAAAACAGACTAGTGGTCTCCACAACAGACTAGAGGTCTCCACAACAGACTGGTGGTCTCCACAACCGACTAGAGGTCTCCACAACCGACTAGAGGTCTCCACAATCGAATAGAGGTCTCCACAACAGACTAGTGGTCTTCACAACCGACTAGAGGTCTCCACAACCGACTAGAGGTCTTCACAACCGACTAGAGGTCTTCACAAGAGACTAGTGGTCTTCACAACCGACTAGAGGTCTCCACAACCGACTAGAGGTCTTCACAACCGACTAGAGTTCTCCACAACAGACAATAGGTCTCTACAACAGACAATAGGTCTCCACAACAGACTAGTGGTCTCCACAACAGACTAGTGGTTTTCACAACCGACTAGAGGTCTCCACAACCGACTAGAGGTCTCCACAACCGACTAGAGGTCTTCACAACCGATTAGAGGTCTTCACAAGAGACTAGTGGTCTTCACAACCGACTAGAGGTCTCCACAACCGACTAGAGGTCTTCACAACCGACTAGAGTTTTCCACAACAGACAATAGGTCTCTACAACAGACAATAGGTCTCCACAACAGACTAGTGGTCTCCACAACCGACTAGTGGTCTCCACAACCGACTAGAGGTCTCCACAACCGTCTAGAGGTCTCCACAATCGACTAGAGGTCTCCACAACAGACTAGTGGTCTCCACAACCGACTAGAGGTCTCCACAACAGACTAGAGGTCTCCACAACCGACTATAGGTCTCCACAACCGACTAGAGGTCTCCACAACAGACTAGAGGTCTCCACAACAGACCAGTGGTCTTCACAACCGACTAGAGGTCTCCACAACAGACTAGAGGTCTCCACAACCGACTAGTGGTCTCCACAACCGACTAGAGGTCTCCACAATCGACTAGAGGTCTCCACAACAGACTAGTGGTCTTCACAACAGACAATAGGTCTCTACAACAGACAATAGGTCTCCACAACCGACATTAGGTCTCCACAACAGAGTAGTGGTTTCCACAACCGACTAGAGGTCTTCACAACTGACAAGAGGTCTTCGCAACAGACCAGGGGCCTCCATAACAGACTATTGGTCTCCACAACCGACTAGAGGTCTTCACAACCGATTAGAGGTCTTCACAACAGACTAGATGTCACCACAACCGACAATAGGTCTCCACAATAGGCTAGAAGTCTCCACAAGATAATAAAAGATCTCTACAACAGACAATAGCTTTCAACAACAGACTTGATGTCTTTACAACGGACAAGACCACTCCACGATATACTAGATGTCTCCACAAGAAAACAGAAGTCTTCACAACAGACAATTTAACTTTATCTCACCAATAGTGAATTACATAATACATGTAGTTAAAATGTTGCTTAAAAGCCCTGGCAAATGGAACGTGGCTTCATTGGGCTTCTAAGTTGGGGAAGATAATTGTTTGGGGAGGTGGGGAGGATAGTGTAGAGGTCTAGCGCAGGGGGCGGGGCATAGCCTCATGCTGTAGTAGTGTTAGGAAAAGGGTGAGAATTAGTTCTGTTGTCAAATGACAGGCTTGTCATAAGATTGCCTTATTGTTTTACTACCCACCCCCATGCCATTGCTGTTTATAATACGTAAACTTAGATTTCCAGCTGTTAATTCAAAATTTTAATTAATAAAATAGTGGTCGTTTAATTTTGTACATAATGTGTTTTTTCTTCTCATGCAAAGTTAAACAACCGGCAAAAGACATTTTTTAAATAAAATTTCGTATGTTAACAGAAAAAAGTAAGTGGGTATTTTCTTTAAAGTTGTTGGTAAAAATGCAGACATTGGCATCTGAAGGGATTAACGTGTCAAATAATACACCATAAACGCCCCATCAATCAGAGAAGAAGTTTAACAAAACAACATGTTCTCACTGCTGATGCATCTTTATGTCACTATTTGAAGCCAAAACATCATCGGTTTAGGCATTTTATGGCACCAGAGTCATTATATGTGTGTGTGTGTGTGTGTGTGTGTGTGTGTGTGTGTGTGTGTGTGTGTGTGTGTGTGTTTGTAATATTTATTTATTTATTTATATATAATACAGTCGCATAATCATAGTTGTGCGTGTATATCCTATTGACACTTTACTGACATTTGATTTATTTGAGATTCCGAATAACTTATTTACAATATATTCCACCTCGCAGTGTTATCGTTCCTTACTCTTACGCCTACAAATGTAATGAAGCGACCGCGAAGAAACTGGTACATTCTCTTGACATGAAGCGTTCTTACTAAGGTCAACGTCATTACTGTCGACGGGCTAGCATGCTAAATCACTCTTGATTACAGAATTATTAATTTGAATAAGTCAAATGAGATGCAAGGGACTGAATCCATGTTAGATATTTTATCGATCAGAAATAATTCTAACTACAGTAATTTCCCTTTCGTCATTTATATCTGATGATTATCAATATTGCGCACTGGGGGGAAGTATTAAAAACCGAGACGTCGATTTCGTTTTGTTTTAGTTACTGAGTGAGCTTTATCTAGCCGAAATGTCGAGGAAAAAAGGAAAGAAAGACGCATTGTATCTAACTGCAGAAACCAATAACTGAACGCTAGAACATTGAGTATTCACCTATACTAGAAGCCGGCTTAGATGGATGACTTTTCCCCCAGATAATTAGATATAATCTACGGCGGACATTGGGTGTATTAAGGGCCGCATTAAAGGTGGTGCCCAACAGTTTTCTATATTAAATACACTTACCAATATCTTACCATCGCTTTCGGTGATTTGGTCATACATTTTGCATAAAGCCATACTTTACTCGTTATAAAGACGATTTTAAACACCACCTTATAGTATAGTTAGACTGTACTTATCGCGGAAAAGATTATTCTTAATGTTCAATCTTCCAAACTTTTTAAAAAGGTCGACAGTAGTCTCTGCTAAAAATACATCTCGACGCCATTGCCTGGATGCTATATAAAAGTGCAGGTCACGTGATTTTCTAAGTTTTTAACAAATAGCTGTCTATGCAGCGTGGCTCGGATAGGAAACACCTGTTTGCAATTTCGATTGGGCATTATTTCTGAACTGTTCACACTAATCTTTGGCATAACAAACAACATGTTTCAAGACTTGTCAGGTACTAATGTCTTTTTGGACCACACTTTCGGATAACACCTTTAAATGGTGCAAGGAATTAGGTAATGTTTTATGTTAAGTGTCATCCTTTGCTGCATAACGTCGGCCAAAGTAATAACTCAATGACGTAACTAGACAGTATAATAGTAATAGTTATCTAGTGTTGGCTGAAGCTATTGTTTGTTTAATTGAATTAAGGTGTCACCATTTAATATCTTCGAACTAACAGCAGAATCGTACTTAGTTTAAACCTATTTATTTAGTTTAAACCTATTTATTTATAGTCGATTGGGAAACAAGTTCTTTTAATTTATATTAATCCCTCTCGACTGTCCACTTCCTGGGTTGAACCAGTACTCAGGTACTGAATACATGGAGCAATGTGCTCAAGGACTAACATCACGTGGTCAGTTTCGGGGTTCGAACCCGGGACCCTCCGATCCGGAGTCCAACGTCTTAACCACTAGACCACGAACGCTCACAAACCGTACTTATAGGTGGTAACCGACAGTTAAGGCCAGATTTCTTTTCTTTCAAAGAACCTAATAAGTTAATAAGTTGGTGCTTGCAATGATCTAGAAGAATGCTGATTATTGATGGCCTACATCCGTGTGAAAGATGGAGCATAACACATTACACGTCATTACAAAAAGGTATTTCCTATCTAAGCCACGCTGCACAGTATCTAAGCCACGCTGCACAGTTACCATTTATGAACTAAGAAAACCGCGTTGCCCGTAACTTTATATTACCATTCGGGTAATGCGCTCTGACGTCGATGTCTATTTTTAGCAGAAATCACACTCCTGCATATTTATAGATTAAGAAGGAATATCCATGTAGTGTGATTTATTTCACGATTTCTGCTGTATTACAGTTTTCAAAATCGTCTTTTGTTAGACTTAGGTTTTAACTTTTTGCAGAAATGATGGCCTAATTTCCCCCAAGTCCAGGTTTACGTGTATTTGATGAATACAAACTGTCGGATACCACCTTTAATAAAACAAACAAACAAACAAACAAACAAACAACAGCAACAACAACAACAACATTTTTAACATTTAAATTATTTATAAAAAGTTTTTCGTCTTTCATAAAGTATTGCAAAGGAAGTGTACCTGAAAAGCAAATTTATAATCAGAACACGATAAAAGATAATGTTTCTCTGAGAATTTAAGAACACTTTTAAAACAATTAATGTCTCAGTGTCGACATATTGATCTAACTAGGGAATTCACACTGTTAAAATGAGTGAATTTGAAATAACAACATCGTGCCTATTCGTAAAAACGTGTTTCCCTAAAACGATAAAAATGATAGCGTGATTTAGAAGTGGAGGATGTGGATATATTTGTTGCATTAATCTTTCTTACCAGCCAATGAATCGTTTAAACCGAAATAAATCATAAAGCCCCATAAAGGATATATATCATGCACTTTTTTTTACTCTTTATTTGGGAATCATAATGAGGCGCATGTGCAATGTAACAGGTGAGCTGTGGAACTTTATTGAGGATCGTATTCAATATTTAATAGCAGAATTTTGAAACCAAAGAAATTTTGAAATGTGATTGTATGCAGTCAAATACTGTCCTAATTAGATATTGAATTTCGGTGGTAGATGATTATTACAAGTCAACTAAATAGAGACATTAGTCGCTGACTTTAAACTGCTTGACTCTTCACCGCGTGGGTTCGAGTCCCGGACAGGGCGAGAACTTGCAACTCAACTCAACTCAACTCAACTTTATTGAACTTGTTACCGCTTTAAGCGGTCAATGATCAATTTAGCATACAATACATGCACAAAAACACGGGAAATAAATGAAAAAGACTATATAACGTCTATGACGTAACGTGTAAACAAAGCGTCTCATGATCATAGTTAAATTTAACATGTTTTTGTGCAATATGTAAACCCCGTTTGTTGACATTTGTTTTATGAATGAAGGTGGTTCGAAATATTTAAAGCATTGCGAGTGATGTGTTGTAGATTTAACCCTTTTTTAGATGCATGTGGGGAGGTTTTCCAGCTAACCTGCAGTGCGCCGGTGGTTTTACCCAGACATAAGTCTGGGGTCTTCCTCCGCCAATAATAAGCTGGACGTCGCAAATATGATCATAATTGTGTCGATGTGATGTTAAAAAAAGAACATAAAAAACAACAAAACAGTAGAGACATTACATAAAATATGAAAACACAACTGTCACCGCTTGGCACGTTCAGTCAGCAAAATGGCCGACAGGGGTGCAAAAATCGGTTTACCGAGCTATAACCTCACACTTCCTTATGGGGGGAAGACGTAGCTCTTACCCGCTGTCGAATTGGACATACTAGATTAACTCATTCATATCTTTTAAATAGAGAAGTTCAACCTGTATGTGTTCCTTGCCAGGAACCACTGACAGTCAACCATATTTTATTACAGTGTATCGACACAGACCACATACGGTCGAAGTATTTTAATGTCCATAACATGTGCGAACTATTAAGGACAGTGTCGGATTCTAAACTTGTTTGCTTCTTGAACGAGATTGGTATTCTTAATAAGTTATAAATTTTTAAACTGTTTATTTACCAATCGTCATACTTTTTAAACCGTTTTATGTGTTGACCTGTTTTCAATCATAATTTATTTTTTTACCTGATAGTTTTAATATTTTTTCTTTAGTTTTCATTGCGTGGTTTGGTTTTAACCTAATTTTGCTCTATTCCCATTTAACTTTGTATTCGGCGCCGTATGACCTGTTTAGTGTCGGTGTGCCGTAAAACCCAAATAAATAAATAAACTTCCTTATGGGTTTCTTAAAAACAAGCAGTGAAATGCACACACTCATCCTCTTTAGGCGAAGTGTTTTGCTATTGAGTATCGTCTGAATACAAAATATAGCTTTAGCCAAACATTTTACTTGATTGGTTTGACTCAATCTATCCCTAATTTGTAATTAATTATTAACAAACACAACAAGTTAAAGATTGATTCCTAGGGATGTAACGATATGCTTCCCTCGCGATACTATACGCTTCTCGATACATACCACACGATACGATACGTATCGTGATATATAATTTGGTACTGATGTTAATTTTTTGCTTATCACAAAGGTACACTATTACACCGTGACTCATATTAAACAATATGTTAGCATAGCTATTTACTGAAACTTAGAACTTGTAAGTCTAAAAGTCAATAATCAAAATGCATGACATAAAAGGTTATCCACATATTAAATAATTAACAATTAGAATAAGTTAAAACTTTAGACTGTTAGCTCTTAAAAAATAAAAAAATAATACTGTATATTATTTCTTCAGATATTTTTCTCTCATCTTTATTGTAAATTCTGAATGTCCATCACAAATAAAAATACAACAGTTTGGTACACTATCAAAGAAAAACAAGATAAAGTTTAATACAGACAGCTAGTAAGTAGTTAGTGCTTTGTATGAAACATCAGAGAAATAACGGTGACAGGTTGTTACTAGGGCTCCGTATCGGCCAGAATCATCAACATGATATGTGTATCAATACAAAAATGATCGACATTCGATACATCATATATCAGAACATATATGTAAGTGCTTGTTATTGTTTTTTCTTGTGTTTACAAATTAATCGACTATTGCCAGAAGTATAATATATACAGTCCTTCTACTATAACATGGTGTTTAGTATTGGTCAAGTTTATACAAAGGAGGCATTAAGTGATTTCTTGAACAGAGATTACAAGTTTTCGACAGCTGCCATTTTGAATACTATTTAGCTTTACCCAATGCGCTTTACCGATCAAAGATATACTAGTAGTATATTGCTTACTAATCACTTAACTTTCTTATGATATAAATTAGATTCAAGAATGACAAGATACTGTTCTGAACGATCAGCTACTTTTGAAAACAAGAATGCTTACATCTCGGCAAACATTGTCATAAAAGTGCTATATCTTGATCCACGTTGTCGTTTTCTCGGTCTAAAATAATAATCCACTAATGACTCAACAAGAATTCGACGTGAACTCGAGAGCACAATGTAGGAATTTTATTTAACTGTAGTGCACGATTCGTACCGTAATTTTTGAGAAGTGAACCGTGAACCGAACCGTGAATATAGAACCGCGGTATACCGTCGTACGGTACATCGTTACACCCCTACTGATTTCCCATTTTTCTCTGCTGACTGTCCTTCATTAAAAACATCGACTTTTTCATAACCAAACAATTTATTTATGCTCAAAATGTTTTGCTTGATGCTGCAAAATATTAAATAATTTCACCGTATGGTTTTGAAGAAAACGACGAATTTGAAATCAAATTAAGCACAAATAATACAATTAAAATTCATTTACAAGAATAAAATTAAAAAAAAACTGTACATGTTTCCTCCTTAGTGTGGTAGAGTTATACAGAAATAATTGTCAAAGTGAAAAGGTAGAAAAAAAAGTTGACTGTTCATGCCTATGCTGGGATTCGAACCCTCAACCCCCTGTTTTCAAGCATTTTAGCCCTAATTATGAAACTCTCCAATTAGAGGTGCAGTATTACAGTTGCTCTACCTTAAATAACAAAATTGAAATGGTATATTAGGGATTACGTTTATCATATTTTCTTTCCGAACATCGCTCGGTAATAGTAAGGAGATTATTATTTACATTTTATATTTCTATCGGATATATATAGGTAGTCGTATCACCTCGGCAATTTCCCTAAATGGGACTACTTTTGAGACAGACGTCAAAACAAAGATGACAGCTCGGATGACAGCTCATTACAGAACGATGCCTATAAAACTTCAATTTGTGGCGGCTTAAATTTAAATCATCCGATTTTAATTTACCCAGCGCAGCAGACACGCAGCTGTCAAACGATGGCAGTGTTTATGTTTTGTGCGAACTAAATTTTAGGCTAATTCTTCTTCCGACTTCCGGCGAATAAAACTATCGTGATTTCAGTAAGTATTATTGCACCAGATACATCAGAGGGATGATTGTCCCGAGGACGGAATTACCCGAGGAGTTCCGATTGGCTCTGATTATGTGCATTGAGATTATAAAACGTAAAATGACGTAACAGTATCCAAACCAGCCGTCATATACGAAGAACATGCCAGCCTAGAACACTTGTGTATTAGCCCGTTAGCACAGCAGTAGTGCTGAAACCGTCGTTCTTTTCTATAATTAAATAAAATTTAACTTAACTTAAAAAATATCCCATTCCATGCAAACATTGCACTATATTGACTCTGGTTAAATTGATTCTATGGCTTATTCATTGCAAACATTGCGTTATAAGAATACGGTCAAATCAAAATTTTGACGTAACTTTAAAGAATATCCCATTCCATGCAAACATTGCACTATATTGATACTGGTTAAATTGATTATATGGCTTATTCATGGCAAAACATTGCGTCATAAGAATACGGTCAAATCAAAATTTTGACGTAACTTTAAAGAATATCCCATTCCATGCAAACCATACACTATATTGACTCTGGTGCAATGGATTATATGGCTTATTCATGGCATAACATTGCGTCATAAGAATACGGTCAAATCAAAATTTTGACGTAACTTTAAAGAATATCCCATTCCATGCAAACCATACACTATATTGACTCTGGTGCAATGGATTATATGGCTTATTCATGGCAAAACATTGCGTCATAAGAATATGGTCAAATCAATGCAGAATTTTATTTTATTATTGATTAATAACAACAGTACATCATAAGCAAATTACCTTAAATAGAATATCATGGTTACTGTATTAGAGTTATCATGTAAAAGCACTCACTTATTTCCCATGTGGAATTTACAGGCTTTATTTAAGCGAATCATAAATACATTTGATTTAAATGTCTAACAGAAATTAGTTTGTATTTAATTAATTTGAAACTATTTTATGGTTTCTTTTTTGTTAAGACCGTTTTAGTTAATAACATTGGCTTTTCAACAGAATAAAGTAATTTCTGATTTGTCAATATCAAAGGAAAAACGTCTATAGATATTTCCACATCAGTGAAGATCCCTTATCTTGGCAGCCATCTTTGATGGCAACTTCAAGGGATTTTCAGATGAATTGTATAGAAGCGAAAAGTTTATTTTCTTGCAATGTCTTCTTTTGTGGTCCAAACATTAAAAGCTATACACCACTGGAAAGCTCTGGAAATTCATATTTTTAGCATGCAATATTTTTAAAATTGATAAAATGCACAAACAACACAGAAAGAAATAACATTATTGGCTCATCCTCAAACAAATTGAACAGTGTATCATTTTTGATTGTATATTTTTTACCTTTTAAACTATCAAAATATAGTTTTGATATTTAAAATACTTAATAAAATCTGTTAAATTTGATATGAAATTCAGTAAAATATACAGATAAATAAACAAAACAGTGGTGAGTTTAATACAGCAAATATTTCCCGATTTCGGCCTACATTAGCTTCTGCCTTCAAAGATGGCTAGCTTTAACTGTAATATTAGTGCCAATGACATCACATGGAAACTATCTATTGAAGTTAATAGCCAACGTTCGAAATTTAGGCCACCCTTTAGAATTAGCCTAATGAAGCATAAGTTAGTGTTTTTCTGTTTCATATTGGAAACTTTAGAGCAGATTAAATTCAATGGATTTCGCCTAAACTGAATTCACAATTTTCATTCTTTGAAAGGCAGGAAACAAAATAAAAAACAAAACAAAAACAACTTTAAAATTGTTTACGCATTGTTAGTAGATGTTTTTTATTCAACTAGATCGGTTTTCTTTTCATTGCTTCATTCGAGAAATCCATCAGAAAGTGTGAGAATAGAGCTCGGTCCTTATTGCCGACAGACTTCTCCCAGATTTGTTCTTACTTTTACATTTGGCATGCACGTGAATACCTTTATCTTGTGCCTTTTCCAATCTTGGTTTATGTTGCAATGCTCATAGGACTATGTCATATATTCTTGTACTATTGTATTATTTATTATATTCACTTTTATTCCATTTTATTACAGGCAAAAGTATAAGCATATGGTAGCGAAACGCTTATTTAAAAGCAATACATTTCCCTAATATATTTCAGGCAATTTTGTACCCATGGGAAATATCACCAGCATGGTATTTGCACATCCAAACATTGAACCATGCTTTCGGTCACTGAACTTATGCGTTAAGTATAATTAATGACTAATTGAATAAACTTCATTTGTTACAGTTCGAATTAACATTAAAGCAACTTTATTATTTTGATTATCCTAGTCAATTCCTATAAAACTACTTTTTAAAAAGTAGATCTTAATGTATGTTATCATTTAGCATATAATAATTAGAATTAATTATACAAATTTAAACTGTTAATTTTATAGACAAAAACAACTTTATGTCAAATCTTAAATGAAATAGCTATATATGTAACTATTATCATTGTATCTGTGAATGAAACTGAAAATAAACAATATTGCTGCCAAGGGGATTCTTACTGACATACGTTGATTTTATATGTCTCCGAGAAGGACCTGGTACCCAATCCGGGGGGATATCTAGACTATCGGCTCTAACACTGCAGAGTAACTCCCCTTTAGATTAAGTATGCCATAAAAGCCACAAAGCGACATGAAATATGAAAAAATGAGGCATTTACAGTCAGAAAATGAATACAACTCACATGGAGAAATAAATTGAAAATATATATTACAAAAAACAAATGGAAAAAAACGAGTTAAATGTCATTTGTTTTAAAATTAACGATTTGAAGAAAAGAACCAAGGAATAATCCCTTTTCTGAATGTTGAGGTAAACAATAGACATACCCAAATAACACAGCTACTGTTATCTCGACTTAATTTGAAAAGTCCCGACGATATCGAAATAATGAGAGTCGACTGTATCTAGGTTTATTTGTTCTTAAATATCTAGGTTTATTTGTCCTTAAATATCTAGGTTTATTTGTTCTTAAATATCTAGGTTTATTTGTCCTTAAATATCTAGGTTTATTTGTTCTTAAATATCTAGGTTTATTTGTCCTTAAATATCTAGGTTTATTTGTTTTTAAATATCTAGGTTTATTTGTCCTTAATTATCTAGGTTTATTTGTTCTTAAATATCTAGGTTTATTTGTCCTTAAATATCTAGGTTTATTTGTCCTTAAATATCTAGGTTTATTTGTTCTTAAATATCTAGGTTTATTTGTCCTTAAATATCTAGGTTTATTTGTTCTTAAATATCTAGGTTTATTTGTCCTTAAATATCTAGGTTTATTTGTTCTTAAATATCTAGGTTTATTTGTTCTTAAATATCTATGATTATTTGTCCTTAAATATCTAGGTTTATTTGTCCTTAAATATCTAGGTTTATTTGTTCTTAAATATCTAGGTTTATTTGTCCTTAAATATCTAGGTTTATTTGTTCTTAAATATCTAGGTATATTTGTCCTTAAATATTTAGGTTTATTTGTTCTTAAAAAGCTAGGTTTATTTGTCCTGAAAAAAGCTAGGTTTATTTGTCATTGAAAAGCTAGGTTTATTTGTCCTTAAAGGACTAGGTTTATTTGTTCTTAAAAAGCTAAAGCTATGTTTATTTGTTCTTAAAAAGCTATGGTTCTTTGTTCTTGAAAAGCTAGGCTTAATTGCCATTAAAAAGGTATTTTCTTTTTGTTCTTAAAAAGCTAGGCTTATTTGTTCTTAAAAAGCTAGGTTTATTTGTCCTTAAAAAGCTAGGCTTATTTGTCCTTAAAAAGCTAGGTTTAATAAGTCGAATCGCATTGTTTTGGACAAGCCTTATAATTGTGTTTTACTATTCTTTGCAAGATAAAATATAAATATAATGGTGTTTTTTTAGTTTTCATTAATATTTTGTCGTCATTTAAAACTTTATGTCAATGTGTGTTTGTTGGTTTATCATCCCGCAAAACGTATTTCAGTTATTTGAAGACGGTGTCCACTAGAAACAAATGTTGTACTGCCTACACTGTTTACAGCATGCAGTTAACTCCTGACATGATGTCATATCCGGTCACAATATTCTGTGACCCAGCCGACCAGTCGTGGAAGTACCCATATTTCTGCTTGAGAGTTACAATGGAGCTATACTTCTATTATTTTAAAGACTTTGGTATGTGGCGGCCTTGGATCGAACAAGAGGCCTTCCGTTCCTGGACTCTACTGATTGCGCTAGTAAGCTCTGTATTCTAAGACAGTACTTTTTGATCGAATGTGTCAGATATTATCTATAAATATTATAGGATCATGCTACCTAACAAGCAATCTCCAGGCTTAAAGCATGTGCCAACTAGCATCTTCAGTTTGTTTATGACTCGATAATGTTACTGTAATTGACCTTTGGGATTAAACCCGGACCCTCTAGTATTTGGAGCAGACGCTCTACCAATTGCGTTCAATGTTTGTATTCATGTAGACAGAACACCACAAGACCAGAAGACATTCCTCGCAGGTCATTTATCAAGAAACAATTGAATAAATTAATTAACAACCAGGGTATTACTTGGAAAATATATCTTCTTGTCTGGAATGTTAGCACACTGTGGAAGGAGGCGCAATTTGTACAAAACAAGTACTGTAGTGGGACGTCAATGTTCATTCGATGAAGTCCTTAAAGCGTTTTGCGCTAGGCTAGTCTTGACTATACAATAAACCTTTGTACTTTCTTAATATCACAAAACAATTATTACAATTATCAAAATAATAAATACGCATGTATACGGTGAATTTGACAAAATCCCCGTTTACATATGTTGCACTTGAACAAGGTAAAATGTATCTTAAAATGTATTCAAAATAAACGAGCAAGTTCTTCAGCCTTCAGACGCTGTGCACGTTTAACAAAACTAAGAGCAAACACGTTGTCAAAGTTATATAATACTCTTCATCAAAAGCTCTTTTTGTGTCTACTTACAAAAAGGAATATTACAAAGGTATAGTCACATTTTTTTACTCTTAATTCTAGGGTTTAGGCATTAGATACCCCAGCTTGCAAATATCCCATGTGCTTGCAATTTTTCCTTCACTAAAACATACAAGTCGATTACGTATAAAATTATAAACGCTATTCCCAATAGTAGGAAATCCACCAAAGCGTCTAACTCAAGTCAAACAAGAATTAAATTGATTCTAAAGTAATCTGTTCCATTTAAGACTTACGTTAAAGTTGCAATAAATGCACGATGTCCCCGAACAATCACCGCTCTGTCTCAATGTATCTACTTGTTGTACATTCAGTTATTATTAATATTGAAACTTGTTGATAAATACACACTATTGTATATTTAAGATTCTAAAATTCTCAGATTTTCTGTAAACACATACAACAGGCAGATGGAGTTTTATGCACAATATTGACTTTCATGAAGTCGGTCGGACCATTGTTATCCGTATAGCAACATGATTAAGGTTAAAATATATGTATGTAATACGTTATTTCTACGTTTGTCTGTGACAGTTGAACTTTCAAAGCATCTGGAAAATTGGCACCCAAGTCGGTCCCTTTTGCCGACTGACAGTTTAAAGGCGGTAACTGTTGGGTTTGCCCCTTTTGTGTAATGACTCATCACAGATTTGTTTTTATGTTTATTGGGATTTATCGTCCCACCAACAGTATTTCCGTTATCTGGGGACGTAGTCTACCTTAGGCAGATATTAGATATAGTTGCCTTCACAGTGTATAGCATGTCGTGAACATTGGGCATGATACCACACCCAGCCACCAGACTCCGGGTCAACCAGTCGTGGAACTACCCTTAATTTTGCTGGAGCGTTAGCAAGGGAGCTATACCACTACCATTTTTCCCGACTTTGGTATGTCGAGCCCCGGGATCGAACCATACATGGAGCCAACGCTATTCCGATTGCGCTACTAGGTCGATTTTGTTTATACCTTAACATTTGGCTTGCGTGTGAACACCTTTGTCCTTTGCTATTATAAATGTTGGTATATGTTGCAATGCTCATTGGACTTTGTCATATTTCCTTATTTTGTATTGGATTGATTATCTATGTATTCAACATCTGTAAGATGTTTACTTTGTAAGTTTGAGACAAGACCTACATATAACACGTTGAAATCGATTATCTTATAATTGGTATTTTAAACAAACAAATGCAAGCGATCGAAGTTGACAGTGTGGAGAATAGAAGTTTTATTTTGATCTGTGTTATATAGGCGCTATCTAGCCCCGCGGGTTTATGCAAACCTTGGAAATATATTTGATATATTTGATGAAACATTTCGCAGGAGTAAATGAAGTCATTATTCACATAATTTTATCTTGCTTTTTTATCTTAAGTTGGTTTTAGTAGTAAGATTTGCTTTAATAGCTTTAATAAAACTTCACAAATGTCTTTAACGAATTTATTATAAATTATGAGCCATTTTGGTTTGCTATATAGGTCAACAATGAACAATTTGTTTGCGTAGAAATAAAGTTTCCATAGTCATATATATACATCCCATTTTAGTTTTTCTTTGAAACAGATTTATAGATTTATATGATTTGTATGATGTATGTGTATTATCGACATTGGTCGGGTATATTGAGTTAGCTCGGAATTTTATGATTAAGCCTATCGTAATAAAGATTAATTTAAAAAGCTTCTATTTTATCTCTTCTTCGATATAATTTTGATTGATGTTTAAACTTGATAATTTCCCCACAGAAAGACTTTGTATTCTCATTTATTCATTTTATATAAAATGTTATTTGCAGAATCTACTGAATAAAATAAACATTTGAAATAATGTGTGTTCGTTTGTTTAATCATGATTATTTTGTCATATTGACTTTCTAAAAAATATTCTGAATATATCCTCCTTCAAGAAAGTTGCAATTATGTCGGTTAATTAAACTTAAATGAAAAACAAACAAAATACAACTATATTATTTCATTACTGCACAAATGTCACTAGGTGCCAGAAAAAAATGTTTAAGTGGGCGTTTTGACCTTCACACAAACACACAACAAGAAATTTGAATAGGTAAATAAGAAAAGGTCCTATCAAAAGTTCCACAGATATTTAAATTTTATCTACCTGTAGACAAAGGCAAGCAAGGTAAATGTAAATGTGACAAAACCACAGAGACGAGACATAACACACATAAAGAAAAACCAGCATTTACCGCCTCGGAACGGTCAGTCGCCAAAAGGACCGACTGGGGTGCTTAAACCTGGTTTGTGGAGCGCTCCAACCTCGCACTTCCTGAAGGTTTTTCTATCATAAATAAAAATATCCCGTCAAATTGAAACAACTAATAGTAAGCACATGCATCCGGAATTAAAACTAACTTAAGGGCCTTGAGTTGCTTATCCAACTAATTGGTCCTCTGAACTTACACAGGAATGTTTTGTGAACAGGTATTTTTCAGGTAAGGGTAAATCAACATGAAATATGACTTGTGCAATGAATGAATCTTAAATGCAGTAACTTCCCGTTGTCATCATCTTAAGGACTTTCGTCAACCAAGTCTGACAGTTCCATCACAAAGATGCTGCTTAAAAAAGACAGCGTCCCAGTATCAATTGTCAACATCTATAGCCAAGGAATCAATTTTAAAAAATCAAATCACTTTTAAAAACTATAGATTTTTTCTATGACAACTTTCGAATCTCGATTCCCTAGACGTCTGTCTCACTTTTGTTTGCTTCAGTTTAAACGTATTTGACATTTTTCTAAACAAATTTGCTCATTTGGTTTGCATGTGCATAAATAGGAAACTTCGATTGTAAATTTAAGTAGTTACTTTAATTTGTCGTAGATAATACTAGTTTCTGTCAACGGTTATTTGTAGTCGACGTCGCATCACACGTTAACGTCTTTCTCGGCAACCTAGTGCACGTACGTTTCGTTGAGATTTTGTGTCGCATTTCTTGCGAGAAACTTGTTATTATGGAAAAGATTTTATACTGGCGTATTCTTAAGCCGAATTTAAAACGGTTTCTTGCTCAAATGCGTCATTATTTTACATCTTAGGCAGGACAACGTCTTTTGTTGTATACTTTTGGTGCATCGGAAATCACAACCGAGATATTTATACGCTACATCGCATGAACTTAATAAATTTAACCTGAATAATTCAATAATGTCTAAAACATTTCATATTCCACTGTACGTCAATCAAGACTAATTTTGGAATGTCCAGTTGGAGACAGACTGGATTCTCGGCTGTTTAATTTCCGAATAGAGGAGATGAAACAGAAACGGTCATGTGTCCCAGATATGTCTGCGAAATTTACTTTTCTTCATAAGTAAACATTTTATAAATAAGTGCTTAAGAGGTTGGCCGCTGTTTGTCATTGTGTAGATATTTGTCTACCGACCTGACATTTGATCTCAAAGACGTTATCTACACAATTCAACAATGAATGAAGCAGTTTAGATTAGGTCTTACTCAATCAGCCGTTGGTGAAAATCGTTTATTGACTGTTTGAATAGAGAACGCTTGATGAGTATTGTTTTGAAAGAGGTATTACTGACTGGACTCAAGAGATCCATTTCATAAATGGTTGATGTTATAAGCAGGCACTGCGTCAAACGATGATTCAATAGGTCTTTAAACTATATATTCCTTTATAATAAAATCAAATAAATATTTGCCTATTTTTTGCCAATAGGGTTTGTCTCAATAACTTACTGCTGTTTAAATGGAGGGTTGGCCACTTGTATCAAGAAGGAACTATATATCATATTATCATTCTATTTACAAGTTCAGGTTGCCTGATTTAAATTTCTCATTAATTACCAAATGAAGCCGTTGTAAGAATCTATTAATGGAAAATGAAAAATATTTGTTCCCTTAAAGTGTTAAGTTTAAAAGTATAGCAAATAATCTAAGAGTCGTGGGCTGTGCTTCATTAATTTTAAATGAACTTTCCGAATATATTTGGTTACCTTGATTGGTAGAGAAGAATACATTTTACTTTAAGTTCGATGACAAAAGCAACGCAAATTTGTTGAGAATGATCAAAAGAAAAGAACAAATTATCTCTCTACTGAGAGTATCCGCAGATTTGGTTTTGTTGATTTACATGTACAACCATGCGCCTGGATTAGATCTGTATAACTATATAA